>JAJJWX010000618.1:600000-988371 GCA_023529315.1 Papaver bracteatum | reverse complement strand
TGACAATCTGGGTTTTGCATAGGTTGAGTATCCAGCACAATGAAGTCCACAAGGAAATAAAATTTGTCAACCTTGATCAACACATCCTCCACAATACCCCGAGGGATTTTTACAGATTTGTCCGCTAATTGTAGCGTAACAGGAGTGGGTTTCAGTTCTCCAAGACCTAACTCCACATACACAGAGTATGGAAAAAGGTTCACACTTGCACCTAAGTCTAACAAAGCCCTATAGATTGTATGGTTGCCTAAAGTGCATGTGATAGTTGGACTACCTGGGTCTTTATACTTAGGTGGTGTTTTGTTTTGAATGATTGAACTTACATGCTCAATGAGAAAGGCACGCATATGCACGTGAAGCTTTCGCTTTTGTGTGCATAGGTCTTTCAAGAATTTAGCATAAGCAGGTATCTGCTTAATTGCTTCGAGAAAAGGAATGTTTATATTGACTCGTTTAAACATCTCCAACATCTCATTGTATTTCCTTTCTTCTGCTGCACCAACCTTTGTGGGAATGGAGCAACATGAACATTAGATGGTGCAGGAATATTAACATCAGTAGAATTCTTATCTTGGTCAGATTCGTTTTCCACACTATATGTTTTCTGTGGAGTTCTATGCACTGATGAGTCTGATCTAGGTTCACTTGATTGTGGTACAGCTACATTGCTCTTAACAACCTTACCACTACGAAGAGTGGTGATAGCATTCACAGGGCTGTGTGAAGTTTCATTGCAAGTTGGAGTACATGCCTGAAATACATTCTTTGGATTTGGTTGGGACTGGCTGGGAAGTTTTCCTTTCTCTCTCTCATTCAAAGTATCACAAATTTGGCCCATTTTAAGCTCTAAACTTGCGAAACGTTGGTCGTTTGTCTTTTGAAGTTGTACCAGATTTTGGGTCAATAGACCGAAACTTTCTTCGAAGCTAGGATTTTTCTCTGTAGGGTACTGAGTATGTGGTTGCATTTGGGGGTTTCTAGGATATGAGTATCCTTGGTTATTATTTGTTGTTCCCCCTTATACATGCCCCTTGGACCATGAAAAGTTAGGGTGATTTCTCCACCCTGGGTTGTAGGTCTGAGAATATGGGTTGTTCTCTTGTCTTTGGTACAAAACATTGGCTTGCTCAGTTTTGGATTCTTGAAATGCATGGAGGTCTGGACAAGTATCCACTAGATGGTCTGAACTATGGCACGCGGCACAAGTGGCCATTTCAATTTGGCTGAGGAGAGTAGGGACATTAGTTTTTCCATTTTTTTGCAACTCTAGCATTTCTATTCTCCTAGCCAAGGATGCCATTTTTGAACTTCCTTCAAAGTCAGAGTTAATTCTATGAACATTAGATGCAGGGGTATTCCTAGCCAAAGGTTCACGGGTGGACTCCCACTGCTGAGTCTTTTCAGCGACTTCGATTAAGAAAGTCCAAGACTCATCAGCAGTTTTGTCAATAAATAGACCATTGCACATCGAATCTACTGTAGTTTGGGTTCTAACATCTAAACCTTCATACAAAATTTGCACAAGTCTCCATTTTTCAAAACCATGGTGAGGACATTGGAGCAATAATTCATTGAATCTTTCCAAATATTTTGCTAAGGTTTCCTCCTCTAATTGCACAAAACTATTCAGACTTTGACGAATTGTCGCAGTCTTATGGTTTGGGAAGAACTTTTTGAAGAACTCTTTCATAAGAGCATCCCATGTATTAAATGATTGTGGATGTGAAGTATACAACCAAGTCTTGGCATTTTCTTTTAAAGAAAAAGGAAATAGTCTCAATTTGAGGGACTCTTCCGGCATTTGGTTGAAACGCAGAGTCCCAAAAATTTCCTCAAAATCTCGCACATGATGGTAGGGATTTTCAGCATCAACCCCTATAAACTTAGGCAACATCTGAATAGTACTTTCCTTTAGTTCAAACTGACCAGCAGCGGCTGGTAAAATAATGCACGATGGCTGGATTACCTTTGTTGGGTACATGTAGTCCTTGAGACTACGGGCTGGGTTCAGTGCATCTCCAATTATCTCGGATTGTTTGGAACTGTCTGTCTCAGAACTAGGTATTTCAACTAAGTCTTCTTGGAGGATTCTAACTAGTCGGTTTGTTTGGTCTCTAAAAGACACAATCATAGCCTATCTAGCACATCAAGCATGTTAACCACTCACCAGGAAGGGAAGTTCTATGTAATCAAAAATAAGGCTGACTCTACCACAGTAAACCTACTGATTTCTAGCAAACAAAAAGTATGATGGCTTTACTTAGATTGTTTTCTAAACCAGCTTCTAATCCTTTGAAAGGGAATTCATTACAATCTGAGCAAACCCCTCTAGAATCAATCCGAGTTTAAGTAAATTGAATATAGGTGAGGGAAGTTGTTGGAGATTTGATACCCAAGGCATCACCGCAATACAAGGCGGCGCAGTCACGCATTCAACTCACATAAACCATCATGAACTTTGAAGTATGCTTAAAAGAGTAACCAATATTTTTCGAATGACTTTCCTAGTAAGCTCGTTACCCTATCGGTCTCGTTCTATTCCAAATTTTAAGCTTAGGTTCGCGTTTGGTATCATTTTCCTAAGGCGGGCAAGAATAGAACGATGATGAAATCCGAACCCTTATCTTATATGGCCAGTCCTTGCCCTTTACTAGGAAATTAAAGCAGCCGTATTCAATTCCTCGACATATATGCAAACGAAGGAATACAGTAACTCGCTAACAGGGGATTCACGAGTGTTTCGACAAACTTACCTCCCGTACCGGACGGGGGATGAACCGTTGTTATCGACTCGGGCCACGACTCATATGTCATGCACGAACCCGAGGGGCCGAGGTGATATTGTAATCACCGTCCTTCTCTGCAAATAGTTTGATATTTATTATGACCCTTCCGTAGGGTAAAAATAAAATAAAAGAATGTCCAAGTCCAAAGTCCAAAAAGATAAAATGCAAAAGAAAAAAAGGAAAATTACAATAATAGCGAAATCCTAATACAATCTAAAAATAAATAAATAAAACTCTTTTTTTTTATATTAAAAAAATAAAACTTCTTCTTTCGCTCCTTTCGCTTCGCCTTTTACTCCAAGTCTTTTAAGTATTCACTAAAAGCTTTGGAAAATTTTCTTTCCCTCCAAACTACCACTTTGCAAAGCAAAATCAAAGAGTATCAATACTATTTGACATCAATTGTGAATAGGTATTTGTGAATAGTAAATTTAAATAGTTGCAGGAGAATATAAATGAGAACAATTTGTTATATATACAGATATATTATACTGTAATGATAGAAACTTAACTAGATGCAGATTATGAGTACAAATGGGATAACTAATACAATGATGCTGGTATGAATATATACAAGGCTTAACTAAAAATCAGTAAAGTAAAGAATAAACTTCACCTACACCGCTACCGTGTCCCCGGCAACGGCGCCAAAAACTTGGTAGGCTTAGAAAGATACCTACGACTATTTATAATTGCAAGTGCACAACGTCTATTGCAGACAAGGAAAATACAGGTCGATCCCACAGAGACAAGGAGAGTGTAGATTTGATTTAAAATCCTTATTAAAAACTGATTCAGAGAGTAGCCAAAAGGGGTTTGTTTGTGTCGATACGACGAGATATTGGCAGAGACTTAAACAGAAAGTAATTAGAAGTGACAAATGCAATTGACACAAGGTGTAAATACTGAAGGTATGGATACTAGGGCATTCAAATCCACCATTAACCTATGATATGCATTCAACTTGTGATATTATTCTTCTCCTTACAGCAGATTCAAGTCTACCGTGTATCTAAGGTGTTTCTCCAATGGATAATTTAATCACAACTAAAGTATTTCTCCAAAGCATTAACTGTCTAATTAAAGCACAACTAATCTAAGGATCAATATTTGGTTAAGCATGAGTTGCAGCATAATCAACATAGGGTATTCTAACTACAATGGATACATGGCATACATTGTGAGAGCAAGATGTTGATAAAATTAGATAAAATTATATCTTTAAACAATTCTAAACTTTCAAGAACAACATACAAGATATGAATAACATAGCAGTAGGTTAGGGCTTCATCTAAACCCTAGAAAATGAAACTAGAACATGAAGAACATTATGAAAACACAACTAAATTTAAGAAACTATTATGACCATGCTAGTCTTGGATGGTCTCATCAACACAACAACACCCTCTATTTATACACAAATTCCTTGGATTCAAAAATGAGAGAGAGAGAGGCATCAATTCAACACCTCAATCTTCTCCTTAATTGATGCTTGCTTTTTCTTTTTATTTTCTTTTGAAAATTATAATTTTCCTTAATTGATTGAGTGATTGAAGGGGAGGTGGCTCTTGTGGGGACAAGGAAAACGGATTTGTTGGGTCTTTTGTGCGATTTGGGAGAAGAAAATAGGCCGATAGGATGTGAGGCGGGAGCAGCGAGAGTTGATGCATTGATTAGGGATGTCGTTGGATGCTCATTAGCTATATCAAATCCGAAGGCTCAAGACGGAAACTGTCTTTGATCATAGGTAGTTTAAACCCATGCATTTGTAAACAGGTTGCAACTGATGTGTAAGCGGGTTGTAACTCTTCCATAGTCGCCAGCCTCCAACTTTCTGCTCTTTTGGCTTCTCAAATCATCCAAACTTTATTTAGTACCTAAAAACACAAAATTAATTAATACAAATATTTATTCTTGAAAACAGTAAAAATACAGAATTTGGGATAATATGTGATTTAAAAGCTCAAAAGATGATTTAAATGCCAATAAAAAGGTGTATGAATATGCAATATTTTGCACTCATCACTAAGCCATACTATCCATGCCGCTGGATACCAACATCCCTCTTGAATTCTTCCTGAGTTTTACTTTTGGGATGTTTTCACCTCTCGAACGAGCTCAAGACCTAAATATTCCCTCGTTGAGATATAGGAAATTATTTTCCGTACAGAATGGAGGGGCGGACCATCAAAATACGAGTTCGTATGAGAATTTTACATTGATTCTAGTAATGGGCGCTAATTAAGGTTTCAGCATACCAAACCCTGATTTAGACAAAGCCGCAAGCGCTTCCCTTCCAAGCCGCACACTGCCAGTGGCTCCACTCCATGTTAAAGGCATGTCGGCCATGCTTTCATGCCGCTGGATACCAAACGAAAGGTTGCAATAATCAACGGCTGCCCTTCCATCTGAGATGCAGATCTCAACCGTTCAAGTTTTCCACCTAACGCATGGCAACTTCCGACCCAAGGCCAAACATCACGGTTTGTACTAAAACCGTAATTTTTGCCACGCCTAAACTATGCCAAGCCATGCCATCCCTAAACCATGCCGCTGGATGCCAAACGAAGGGTTACAATAATCAACGACCACCCTTCCATCTGAGATGCAGATCTCAGCCATCCAAGGTTTCCAGCTAACGCATGGCCACCTTCAGCCCAATGCCAAAATCCTAGCTTAGCCACGCCTAATCACGTTAAAGCAATGTCGGACATGCTTTCATTCCGCTGGATACCAAACGAAGGGTTGCAACAATCAACAACCACCCTTCCATCTAAGATGCAGATCTTAGCCTTCCAAGGTCACCAGCTAACGCATGGCCACCTTTGGCCCAACGCCAAAATCCTAGCTTGTCCACCCCTAACCACGTTAAATCCATGTCGGCCATGCTTTCATGTCGCTGGCTATCAAGCGAAGGGTTACAATAATCAACGGCTACCCTTCCTCTCAAGATGCAAAATCTCGACCGTCGAGGGTTACCACCGAGCCGGCAAGTCTCCCAAGATCAAATTTCCAAACAGCAACAACATGCTACATGTTTTCCATGAAAACACTCGAGACATCAACACATGTCACAAACTGGGGGATGCTCATTAGGGTATTGGTTTGGAGGTTTACAGCGTGCGGCGTACACTATGCCCGTTATAAAACTGTGTCATAAGGATAAGGAAGTTAGTAAATACAGTGATTAATGGTGAAACGCTTTCCTTCATTATGGAATATCAATTCTAGGTGTTACCAGTTTCCACCTCCTCCCATTTACTCATCCGTTTCTATTTCTTACGAGACGAGAGTACGTTTTACTTCGACTTGTATAAATAGGTCTCACCTATTTGCACCAGAGAACAAGTTCTCATTAGGAGCATACAACACTCAGAAAACAATTTGCTAGCTTTCCCATATGTTAGCTTCCCACTTTCTGATACAAGTCGTAAAACTACTACTCTTCCAGAATCAACTATTCTGGTCTCAACACTTTCTTCGCTTCCCTCACCAAAACCAACCCTTCTCCTTCACTTTGTGACCGAAGCAAGTCTGGAACCATTTCTTGGTTTAGATTGGATTTGTACAGATTGATCTATCGAATATAAAGTATTCCCTTGTACATTGTTTAGGGTTTAAATTTGTTTCTCACCCCCACACCCGAAATTACCAAAATCAGCAGAAACTGTTTTCACCCACAAACAATTGGCGACCATAGTGGGAGATTGATCTCTCGGTTGCAATATCAATTTATAATTCCCGATCTCATAGTTCAAACCAGACATCAAGGTGGTGGAAGAAAACAATCCACCCAGGGATCGATAACTCAGTTACCTGACGACTCAATTACCAGTCATAACACGACAAGGGGTGACTGGGAACTTCCAAGATGGTAGAAGCAAACGATCCACCCAGGGATCGACGACTCAATTATCAGATGACCCAGGGACGACTGGCGACTTTCCACGTTCACGACAGCGCTTCCCATAAAACTCAAACTTGCACCCGGAAGATCCATTTTTCGTTAGGAGATCCGAAAAACCGAGTAAGTCTTACTAGACAAAATATATGGTTTACTACTTTAAATCTTCACAGAGATGATAAAAAACGATAACCATATTGTTCTCATGTTTCATTTCATGCTTTCTATTATCGCACAACATTCATAATTCCATGGCTTTCCTGGGATACTTATGCTACTTATAGTCATAACTAAAACAATAATTCATTCCAAAATAATAATCCAAAACCCTCATAGATAACAGTTATCTATCAATTCAAATCAAACCATAAACCAGGCGCTTTGTTTTCCTTTCAAAAAAAAAATAGTCACCTACCCGTACATGCCTACTTTGCATAATAATGATTACCCATCACTATTCATGAGGTAGCCGACGTTACTACGGTGATATTCAAAGAGGAATTATTTATGATGAAGTATTTCTACAAGTTTATGAAAGGCATACCCATGGCTAGGGTTTACACCAGTTCAGAAGAAAAATATTTCTACATATTTATGGAAGGCATACCTATGGCTAGGGTTTGCACCAACATAAGAAAACAAGAGAACAAATTAAAAGAGAAACACTGGAATACATAGCTGGAATATACTTTCCCACTTTATTGCTACCACGCTACCGCTAACACCAGGACGTGATAACAAAAATACGAGATAAAAAGGGGATCCAACCCCTTTCATAAGCATAACACTTTTTGGAATTTGAATAAGGAAAGGATTTCCTGTTTGAGCTACGTATGGAAAGTGGAAACTGGGTCCCGCAAGAACAAGTCCACGCCACGCCAAGCCAGTGTCGTGCCAAGGCAGCGCCGTGCCAAGCCAATAGTCTGCGCCATGCCTAGCCAATAGTCCGCGCCATACCAAATCCAAGCCATCGCCCATTCCAAGCTGATCCAGCGCTAACAACTTGCATCTTTCCAGCGCCAGCAACTTGCATCCTTTCCAGATCTAACAACTTGCATCTTTCCAGCGCCAACAACTTACATCCTTTCCAGCGCTAACAAATTGCATTCTTCTAGCGCTAACAACTTACGTCTTTATAGCAGCTTGCATCCTTCAAGCGCTAACATCTTGCATCCTTCAAGCGCTAACATCTTGCATCTTTACAGCATATTGCATCTTTCATCCTCCCAGTGTTGCTCTTGAATGCCCAGTAGAAGGGAATCAACAATCTAATTTCATCACACGTAAATATCAGGAACAACTTCTCCAAAATCGAAGCAAAAAAAATCAGTAACCCCCCTGAGTTCACAAAGACTATTTTCCTGTCAGGAGATGCATGATTTCTGGGTACTTCTCCCGCAAAATCGTGCAGTTTATGATGAAACATTTATATGATATTATATATTTACCCAAGGGACAATGTCAAGACATATTTTCAGCCTTCAACCGCACTGCATCAGGAAACCAGCTGTTTCCAGCCAGGAAGTCGTTCTCAAACCCCAACCTCTCTTGTAAATCACGATTGATTGATAGAACTGGGGACTCCTAACCACTGTTTGCTTGAAGGGTGTCCAGTTTGACAACACACTGATTGATTGACGCAGCCTTTCCACTTCAACGTCCTCCAGCAGCGGCTCCGCTTTAACGTTCGCTTTAGCAGCCGTTATGCTTTAACGTTCGCTCCTGCAGCTTTTCCGCTTCAGCATTCTCTCCATAAGCTGCTCCAGGATCCGAAGACGAAGCTTTAGCGTTTTTTTTTCTCTATAAGTTTCAACGTACTCTCCAAGAACCAAAGCCGCTTCAATGCCTCCTTCCCGCCAAAGCTCATGTTCATGGACAGTTTGCTCGCTTATACATCCAACCAACCTACTTTGTTCCCATGACAATATAGTCTCTTCAGATCACATCTGTTGCCGAGAACCGGTGTCGCTCATTTGTTGATACCAGTGAGAGCTTCACCATATCATGATCACTACAAAAATGGAAACATGTAAACCACATTTGGGGACTGGGGATCTACACATAATCCCTTCACTGTCAAATCTCAGAAGACACGGTCAACCAAAAGGTCATAGTCACGACGAGGTCATTTACTTTTCAAGGGTGCAGCATAATAATATCATCACCTCTATGTCTAGAAGACGCCTGCAACACTTTACAAGGCCGCGGTAAATCCCAAACCTGCTCAGAAGAAATAACTTTCGAAACTAAATAAAAGTATGACTGGGGACTGCTCATCGCAGTCCATCCCGATGACCATCAAAGATTTATGAGATAACCCCAGAGACACCGATGAAACATTCTCCTGAAGAAGCAGAGGGAGCCACGATAAACAACATAATTCTCTCATTTTTACCACTTTACTATCCAGAGTATTCCATCTACGTGATATCCAGAAGAGTACAATAAGCTTGTATCAAATCCCGTGGACGTGGATTCAAGGTGATGCAATGAAAGTAGGCTACACATGGGGACTACCAGCACGGGGCGCTTTTACCCCCCCTCAACCAGGTTATTTCTGATTTCAACATAAAGTCGTACATGTGCATCGAAGACTCCAAAAGCACGCCACAGCGATACATTCACATGTTCGGACGTGCCATCGGATCTAACATAAATATAACTGGGGACTGCTCACCGCATCCCATTCCATATGATAGTCCATAACTAAGAAGATGGTTCAAAGGACGTCTCTTGGAACAAAGACCTTGAAGACTTGATAGCAGCATGTCGGCAACAAAATGTCTCCCAACTCATCTATTTCATCCAGTGGCTCCGGAAGATTTTGACCATACAAGAATCCACATCATACTGTCATCACGATCAGAAGGTCCAGTCACTGAACAACCTAAAATCAAGGATGGACCGACAATGCGACCACATCCATCCTTCCCAAGAATGCAATGGAGTTTGGTAAATTTTGGAATCCACTTGAGAGACACTGCAGACGAAAGCACGGATCTGGATGAGCAACAGAAAATAGAGGAAGGTCAATACCTCTTTTCATACGGATGAAGTTTCTAGAGTTTGCACAGACTAAAGTTTCCTTCTTGCTCCATGAACGGGAATAGATGACTCGACGCGACTATGCTACCCCGGGCCCGCAATATCCCTCCTGAATTCTTCCTAAGTTTCACTGTCGAGACGTTTTAACCTCCTAAATGAGCTCAAAACCTAAATATTCCCTCATACAAAGATAGGAATTTCTTTTCCGATTAAAATGGAGGGGAGGACCATCAAAATCCGAGTTCGTACGAGAATTCTACAACGATTCTAGTAAGGGGAGCTAATTAGGGGTTCGGCATGCTAAACCCTAATTTAGACAAAGTTGTCATTATCCCACGGAACTAAAGCAAGTTGTTATCTTACCAAAGCCATTTGTCACCTTCCCACGGAACTGAAGCAAGTTGTTATCTTCCTGAAGCCAGTCGTCACCTTCCCATGGAACTGAAGCAAGTTGGTATCTTCCCGAAGCCATGCGTCACCTTCCCACGGAACTGAAGCAAGTTTTTATTTTCCCGAATACAATGCTCATGCCATGCCAGGACAACATATCAGCACCTGCACCAAATTTACGCTAGTGGCTCCCATTCCAAGCCGATCTAGTGTTAATAGATCCAAGTCCAAGCCGACCAGTGCTAGCAGCTTCCCTTCACACCAAATCTACACTAGCGGCTCCGTTCCATCCTAACCTATAGTACCATGATAAGAATTTACGCAAAGCCACCAAATACAAGGATACAAATTCTCATTACTTCCCGAAAAAGGTTATACGGATCTTCCTGACCATCTTGCATGATTTACGTTTCGATTCTGTCCTTGTCTGTCACCATCTTATGGTAGGGTTCTAAACCTAACTAAGATATAAGTAACACAAAACTTAGACAAAATCAAGAAAATAACCCTTTTGATTTTGGGTAAGCAACCTCAGAATAATAAATAGATTGAAAAGAAGAACTTGTATATTGATTGAATGCCTAAACGGACTCCAGTTCTATGTATTTATAACTAAACTAGCTTGTGAAACAAGCAAAAACTAATTAAGGAAAATACATAACTAATTATAGATTGTCTTAATTAAAGTAGTTGTTCTATATATGGAAATATAATCCGAGAAGGAACTGGCATTGCAACATCCCACCCCACTTGAAAATTGACTTTTTCTCAAGTATGGAATTCAGGAAAGCGTGCAATAATGTCATCAGTATCTTCCCAAGTGGCATCTTCTTTTGAGTGATTCTTCCACTGAATTAACTATTTAGTTCCAGCATAAGTTCCTTTTTTGTACATCTTGCGCTCTAAAATAACATCTTGTTCCCATTTGTCGTAGTCGATAACAGAAGGTAAAATTGGCTCAATAGTTGTAGAAGATCTCAGCTTAAGTTTAAGTTATGAAACATGGAACACTGGATGAATGCGACTAGTAGATGGTAACTCCAGTTTATAAGCAACAGTTCCAATCCTTTCTAAAACTAAAAATGGACCATAAAACTTTGGTGAAATCTTAGAAAAAGACTGATTTTCCACAGTTGTTTGTCTATAAGGTTGTAGACGAAGATAGATGAAATCATTCACTTCAAAAGTTCTTTCAGTACGATGAGAATCAACATAAGTCTTCATTCTAGTTTGAGCATCGGCTAGATGAGATTTCAAAAGTTTTAAAGTATGATCTCGAGCTTTTAAATTTAGTTCTATATCATTGACAGTAGTAGAGCCGGGTAGATAAGTTGAGATTGTTGGAGGAGAGCGACTATACAATGCTTCCAATGGACTCATCTTGATTGCTGAGTGATGACTTGTATTGTACCAGCATTCTGTCCATGGAAGCTATCTGGACCAATATTTTGGTTTAGTTACAGCAAAATATCTTAAGTAACACTCTAATGTTTTATTTGTCACTTCAGTTTGCCCATCAGTTTGTGGGTGATATGCTGAACTTCTACATAACTGACTGTTTTGTAATGCAAAGTAAGCTTCCCAAAAGTTGCTCATGAATATTGGATCCCGATCACTTGTAATTGTCTTGGGCATACCATGAAGTCGTACCACTTTTTTTTACAAAAATATCAGCAATGGTACTGGCAGAATAAGGATGTGATAATGGTATAAAGTGAGCATACTTTGTTAAACCACAACAACCAATATAGAATTTTTTCTATTGGAATTGGTAAATCCATCAATAAAATCCATAGAAATGTCTAACCAAACATCTTCAAGTATGGGTAGAGGTTATAAAAGTCCAGGAGGAGCTAGAGCTTCTGACTTATTATGTTTGCTAATATCACAATGGTTAATAAATTCTTTGATAGATTGTTTCATACCTTTCTAATGAAAAATGAGTTGCAGGCGTTTGAGTGTCCGTAGAAATCCAGAATGACCACAAAGAGGGGAAGAATGGAACTCATGAAGTAATTTGATACACCAAGCTGAGAAAGGAGGTACTATAATACGCCCTTTATAACGTAGAACACCATCAATATAAAAATATTTGGACGCCACATTTGTAGACTGCTAAAGTTTGTTGATAAGAGCACTTAATTCAGCATCATTATGACATTCAGTAATGATGTCATTAATTCCTTCAAACACATGAGCAGTGAGTGCTAGTAAATGAGTATCGGCTAATCTTGAAAGAGCATCCACAGCTTTATTTGAAGATCCACTTCGATAAATTATCTCATAGTCATAGCCAATGAGTTTAGATAACCATCTTTGATGCTCAATAGAAGATAATCTTTGTTCCAAGAAGTATTTTAAGCTTTTATGATCTTTGTAAATTTTAAAGTGGCGGCCAAGTAGATAAGGCCTCCACTTTTGCACTGAAGAGACAATAGCTAACATCCCCTTATCATAAACTGACAAATTCAAGTTTTTTTTCCAGATAATGGTTTGCTATAAAATGCAATTGGTTTACTAGATTGCATCAACACCCCTCCTAATCCATTTCCATAAGCATCACATTCCAAATAAAATTCTTTAGAAAAATCTGGCAATGCTAACACAGGAGTAGTAGTTAAATCCAATTTAAACTTGTTGAAAGCTTCTGTAGCTTCATTAGTCCATGTAAAAGAATCTTTCTTCAAAAGTTTAGTCAGTGCAACACTAATTTTCCTATAGTTATGCAGAAATTTGTGATAATATCCTGCTAAACCCAAAAATCCTCTGATATCTTTAATTGTAGAAGGAATCGGCCAATGTGTAATGGCTGAAATTTTATCATGTTCTACTGCAATCCCATCAGCTGAAACAATATGACCTAGATAACTGATTGATGTCTTAGAAAATTCACACTTAGATTCCTTAAGAAATAACTTGTTTGTTCTGAGTAGTTGAAAAACAAGTTGTAAGTGTTGAAGGTGTTCTGACATGGAATTGATGTATATTAATATATCATCAAAAAAAACATGAAAAAACTTGCAAAGATAAGGCCGAAATATATCGTTCATTAATCTCTAAAATGTTGCAGCGGCATTAGATAATCCAAACGGCATTACTAGAAACTCGTAATGGCCATCATGAGTCCTGAAAGCCGTTTTTTCAATATCTGAGTCAAAAACTCTTATCTGATGATATCCAAAACGCATATCCACCTTCGAAAAAACCTTCTTACCATGTAAATCATCTATCAATTCATCAACTAAAGGAATGGGAAATTTATCTTTCACAGTAATCTTGTTTAATGCTCGATAGTCGACACACATACACCAAGTACCATCTTTTTTACGTACCAACAATACTGGAGAAGAATAAGGGCTATAACTTTGTCTAATGAACCCTGTTGTTTCAAGTTATTTCACTATTTTCTCAATTTCCTCTTTTTGAAAGTGAGGATATCGATAAGGTCTAACATTAACAGAAGTAGTGTTTGGAAGTAGAGGAATATGGTGATCATGTAATCTTGTAGGTGGTAACGAATTAGGAGTGGAAAAAATATCAGAAAAACTAGATAGAAGTTCTGATAATTCAGTAGGTACCTGATGAGTAGCTACGAGAGAATCAGAAGTAGAAACCCATTGAAGAAGAATACCCTGATGTTCACGATGAATAAGTTTCTGCACTGAGATAATTTCGAGCAACATAACTAAAGTGGAATTATTTCCAATAATAAGATAATCATAATCAGCAAATTTGAATCACATATGTATTTTTGAAAAATCCCAACTAATATTTCCCAAAGTTCTTAACTAGTGAATTCCAAGAACTGCATCACAACCACTGACTGGTAATAGATAAAATTCTGTAGAGAAGCTGTAATCTTGTATCTTTACTGGAATATCAGCACATGATCCTTGAGTCTCAATAAATCCACCATTACCCACCATTACACAGATAGAAGTACCACCAGATTGATCAACAAAGCCACATCTCTTAGCAATTGTTGGATGTAAGAAATTATGGGTGGATCCAGAATCTATGAGAATTGTAATAACTTGGCCTTTAATATGTCCTTGAATTCGCATTGTATTTGGAAAAGGAGAACCCAATAGAGAATTTAATGAAATAGTAGTTGCAGGTTCTTTTGGACAAGAATCCTCAGTTTCATTAATGGCCGCTGCCTGTGTTTCATTAATGAGTTCAATATCTTCTTCAGAGTCTTCTGGGGCACCTTCTAAAATAAATAGTTTAGGTTTTTCACATAGATGACCTGGTTTGTAGAACTGATCACAATTGAAACAAAGACCTTGATCTCTTCTTATACGTTGCTTTTCTAACGTTAATCGTTTAGCTCCATGAGGAATAGTATTTCTTCGCTGTTGTGGAACAGTTGAGTTAAGGATCTGCCGGAAGGGATTTGGACGAGCAAAAGACTTGGAGAAAGAAGAATTTTGTAAAACTTCTTCTTGCTTAATAGCTATCTTGAAAGATAAAGATAAAGTTGGAGGCTCAAGTATTTCAACAATAGATCGTATTTCAGTTTTTAATGATCGTTTAAAGAGATCAATAATATGTTCCTTAGGTAGATCAGTAACAAAATTTAAGATTTGTTCAAATTCTGCAATGTGTTCACGTACTGAGCCAGTTTGAGACATCGTAGATAAGGCCAAACGTGGATTGGCAAAAAAATTATCTGCAAAATGGTCAAAAATAAGATAACAAAACTGCAACCAAGTAGGAGCTATTACCTTGCCTTGAACCCATTTATACCAGGCATTAGCCGCTCCTTTAAAGTGAGCCGTAACAATGGATATTTTGTAAGCTTCTCTAATATTATGAAGACTGAAGTATTGATCATCTTGAAAAATCCATCATGTTGGATCCGTACCATCAAAGGTAGGAAATTTCAAGTTGATGGGTGCTTCTCGAAGAGGAGAAGTATTGTCGAAAAGGTTAAAACCACCAGTGTGACCATGCACACCATTATTACCATGGTTAACATTGCTAGTAGAAGCGTCAAAACCAGGTGGAACGGTGTTGAGAGGAAAACGTGCCAAGAGAATGGAAGTCATTTTTAGTAATAGTGTCAGCAAACGTTGATGTGTCTTGCATGTTGGATTGAATCAATGCAGCCATGTATTTCTTATGAGCGTCAAATAATAAAGTCATATTGGTATTATTAGAATCCTATAACTTAGTAAACAAAGCATTCATAGTTGTTGTTGTAGAGTTTGTTTCTTCTTCATGAGTATCAGCAATAACCTCCATGAACTTATTAACTGTCTTGTTCAAAGTGTTCATAGTGGTGGTGATCTTGTTTACCTCTTCAGTGATTGTCATGATGAACATCGGAAGCTAAACGGAGAGAACAAAAAAATTACTGAATTTTTGAGAATAATCGAACCTGCTCTGGTTCCAGATGGTAGGGTTCTAAACCTAACTAAGAGATAAGTAACACAAAACTTAGACAAAATCAAGAAAATAACCCTTTTGATATGGGGTAAGCAACCTTAGAATAATAAACAGATTGAAAAGAAGAACTTGTATATTGATTGAATGCCTAAACATACTTCAGTTCTATGTATTTATAACTAAACTAGCTTGTGAAACAAGCAAAAACTAATTAAGGAAAATACGTAAACTAATTATAGATTGTCTTAATTAAAGTAGTTGTTCTATATATAGAATTATAATCTGAGAAGGAACCGGCATTGCAACATCCTATGCTTACCTCGCAACAATGCCCCTATTCCGAGCTAAGCAGGGGACTTAATGTTGATGGTAGTTTTTAGCTTAGGGTTAAAATCGTAAAACCCTAGTCAGACAGTGACGTCATAGAACTTGAGTAATAATGTCTCCACTAAGCGCATTTATTGAACCCTTTAATATGTCTGCGACAAAATAACCTAGGTACCTTTTTTTAATACTAATTAGGGTTTCGATAGGCAACCCCTGATTCCCACACCACATGTGCCAATGGCATTCCATGCAAGACACACCTCCGCGCCAAGGCATGCCAACCATGCCAGCCGCACCACCGTGCCAATGGAAAACCATGCCAGCCACGTCTCCGCACCAAGGCATGCCAGCTGCACTACCGTGCCAATGGAAAACCATGCCAGCCACGTCTCTGTGCTAA
Organism: Papaver bracteatum; assembly: GCA_023529315.1. Lineage (NCBI taxonomy): Eukaryota > Viridiplantae > Streptophyta > Magnoliopsida > Ranunculales > Papaveraceae > Papaver > Papaver bracteatum. The sequence continues at coordinate 972,128 of JAJJWX010000618.1, read as the reverse complement.
GGCATGCCAACCATGCCAGCCGCACCATCTTGCCAATAGAAAACCATTCCAGCCACGTCTCCACGCCAAGGAATGCCAACAATGTCAGTCGTACCACCGTGACAATGGAAAACCATGTCATCCACACCTACGCGCCAAGGCATTCCAACCATGCCAGCCGCACCACCGTGCCAATGGCAAACCATGCCAGCCACGGCTCCGCGCCAAGGCATGCCAACCGTGCCAGCAGCACCATCGTGCCAATAGAAAACCATGCCAGCCACGTCTCCATGCCAGCTGCACCACCATGCCATCCGTACCACCATGCCAGCCACGTCTTCGCGCCTAAAACATGCACGAGCATGCCGACCATGCCACCATACCGCTGGCTTCCAAATGAAGGGTTGCAACAATCGATGGCTACCCTCCCCCTGAGATGCAGATCTCAGCCGTACAAGTTCTCCACCAAACGCGTAGCAACTTATGTCTCAATACCAAAACTACACGGTTTATACCAAACCCTAATTTAGCCACACCAAAGCCATGCCAGCCATGCCGCTGGCTACCAACATCCCTCTTGCATTCTTCCCGAGTTTTACTTTCATGCCGCTGGCTACCAAACAAAGGGTTGCAATAATCAACGGTTCCCCTTCCATCTGAGATGCATATCTCAACCGTTCAAGTTTGCCACCTAACGCATGGCAACTTCCGGCCCAAGGCCGAACATCACGGTTTTTACTAAAACCCTAATTTTTGCCACGCCTAAACTATGCCAAGCCATGCCGGCCCTAAACCATGTCGATGGCTGCCAAACGAAGGGTTGCAACAATCAACGGCTACCCTTCCATCTGAGATGCAGATCTCAGCCGTCCAAGGTTGTCATCTAACGCATGGCCACCTTTGTCCCAAGGCCAAAATCCTAGCTTAGCCATGCCTAATCATGTTAAAGCAATTCCGGCCATGCTTTCATGTCGCTGTACACCAAACAAAGGTTTACAACAATCAACAGCCACCCTTCCATCTAAGATGCAGATCTTAGCCGTCCAAGGTCACCAGCTAACGCATGGACACCTTTGGCCCAATGCCAAAATCCTAGCTTGGCCATGCCTAACCACGTTAAAGCCATGCCGTCCATGCTTTCATGCCGCTGGATACCAAGCGAAGGGTTGCAATAATCGATGGCTACCCTTCCTCTCAAGATGCAAAATCTCGACCGTCGAGGGTCACCACCGAGCCGACAAGTCTCCCAAGATCAACTTGCCAAAAAGCAGCAACATGCTACATGTTTTCCACAGAAACACTCGAGACATCAACACATGTCACAAACTGGGGGATGATCATTAGGGTATTGGTTTGGCGGTTTACAGCGTGCGGTGTACACTACGCCCGTTACAAGACTGTGTCATAAGGATGAGGTGGTTAGTAAATATATGGAGTTATGGTGAAACGCTTTCCTTCATTATGCAACATCAATTCCAAGCGTTACCGGTTACCACCTCCTCCCATTTACTCATCCGTTTCTATTTCTTACGAGACCAGAGTACGTTTCACTTCGACTTGTATAAATAGGTCTCACCTATTTCCACTAGAGAACAAGTTCTCATCAGGAGCATACAACACTCAGAAAATAATTTGCTAGCTTTCCCATTTGTTAGCTTCCCACTTTCTGATACAAGTCGTAAAACTACTACTCTTCCAGAATCAACTATTCTGGTCTCAACACTCTCTTCGCTTCCCTCACCAAAACCAACCCTTCTCCTTCACTTTGTGATCGAAGAAAGTCTGGAACGTCCATTTCTTGGTTTAAGATGGATTTGTACATATTGATCTCTCGAATCTAAAGTACTCCCTTGCAGTACATTGTTTAGGGTTTAAATTTGTTTCTCACCCACACACCCGAAATTACCAAAATTAGAAAAAACCGTTTTCACCCTCAAACACTCACCAAACTTAGAAGATGACTATCTTGAACTCGAAAGGATGTTTATATTATGGGTATTGGGTCAGGCATTCTTTCCAAACGCAACTTCTGTTGCTCGTTATGGTTGGTTTGAAGCGTTAGAAGATCTCGAAAAAGCACCAGATTATGACTGGGGATCTTCAATTTTAGGTGAATTGTAATGTGCGCTGGATATAAAGCTGGCAAAAAAGCCAAAACCCGCGGGTTAACCCGGACCGGACTGCAAAAACCCCGTACCCGGCTTGGATGGTTTCTAAACAAGCTGGGTTAGGGTTGGAGAAATACTGGCTTGTGGGAAAATGGGTTAACCCGGACCGGCCCGTAAACCCGCAAGTTTAACCCGTAACCCGTCTATAGTAATAAGTTTCACTTAATTTTCACCGTCAGATTATATTGAATTAATCACGTTCGTTAATTTAGGATTTAAAATACAAAAACCCTAGAGAAGATTTCATTTCTTCTTCCTCTTTTCTTTCTTCTCCACTATCTCTTCCTTTTCACTGCGCCTCGCGCCTCCTCAACACCTCCATCTTTATTTCACACTTCACAGGGTATTGCTAGTGCTCTCTAGAGGTTGAAGATAATCAGATCGAGTGTGAGAAGTTATTGAAGTTGAGAGTTGATTTAAAGTTTGATTTTGAACTCGGTTCAAGGTAGATTTGTGAGCTAGAGATGCAACCGAGATGATAGTAAAGAGAATCTGAGAAGAAAGTATGGTTTACTGTTAGGGGTTTGGAACTTTGAATTATGGAATTACAGGGTTTAGATTATTGTTTAAATTTTCGTTGGATTCGCAGAGAAAGGAAATGAAGAAGTTTGGGTTTGTTGCTGTTATATCCTACAGATGAATCACTTTTTATAGAATCAACCACTAAAGACCTTAAATCTCTTCTCCAATTAGAGGATAGGGATGCATGCAATTGAAATGAAAAATTATTCAAACAACTGAAAACCATAACTGGTTCACAGATCTTCTCGAGTTTCTTATGTTTATAATTGATTACTTCTATGATTGTTATTCAATTTCTTGTATTTTGTTGTTTAATTTTCTGTTTTCACTCTTCTACAGGAAAGCACCATTTTTTGTACAACATGTGTTTGTGTAAATGACCAGGAGATTTTGTTTGATTGGAATCATTGGATTAATTGAAAGCTAGTGGTTTATATTGAATTGAATAAAATTTGTGGGAATTGTTATTTAGGGGAGTTCTGTTTTTGTGTGAATTTTTTGATGTTCTGCTGGATTTTGGCGGATTGAGAATTTGAAGTAGAGTAAAATTGAGGTTGAAGAATTTAGGGGCAGAAATCTTACGGATAAGTCGTCTCAATTTCTCGATTGAATTGATTTTTGTAGGCATAAACTTTTGAGTTGAATTGATTATAAGTAATTAGAGGTTATAACCAACCTAGTGGAAATGCTCAAGGCAATGATGGTTAGAGATGGTTGATGACTGTAAATAGGAGGAAATGGTTGAGCTTGGTTATTGTTGTTTGATGGAAGAATATGGAGGCAGTTAAGTTTGTCGAGTGGTAGCAGATTATAGCATTTGGTTTATCATGGACCATGGTGGTGACTACTGGTGAGTCTGGAGACGTTGAAGAACTCAAGTGGAAAAATGAGGTTTATTCTCCGTATTTGTTTTAGATTAATCCTTGTAATTATTTTACATCTTGTAATTTGTCACAAATTAAATTAATTAAATTTTAATTTTAATTTTAATTTTAATTTTAATTAAACAAGCCGGGTAACCCGTAAGCCCGCAAACTATACCCGCTACGGGCGCAGGTTAAAGAAATGACCACCCGTGAAGAATAACAACCCGCAGGTTTTGGCCCGTATTAACCCGAACCCGTGTAACCCGTAACAAGCCAGCCTCGGACCGCCCGTTTGCCAGCTCTAGCTGGATAAAGCGTCCATGGGAGATTTTAACTTTACTGGTTTCTGGGGCATCATAGAGGTAAATATCAAAATAATTATTTTAAATTTATTATTATTACTAATGTAGATTATTTAGTCAAAATTCTAAAATTATGGAGTAATTTGCAGTATTGGTGGTATACCTACTTCCGTGTTGGTAAACCAATCCTAAGAGAACGAACAATTATATTTTTAATGTTGGACATGTATATTAAGAACAACATAGAGAAGAACACTGGCAGCCACGTCTTTGGTTCCAGTTTTGTTCACAGGTTACAGTAGATGACTCGGAGCCACAACAACGTAGTTGTTCACCCTTACGTTAATTTACCTCAGTATGGTCATGGTGTTGGAGTAAGTATTCTTGATTATTCTATGAGTATAGTTGTTTTATACAGTCCGTAATCACAAAGAGGGGTTCGGAATCTGGGAGAAAGAGTGCAGTACCAAATACAAGGTATATTTGCAATTGCAATTAACCCGCTACAACAGATGCAAACCTCTGCATCAGATTTTGATCGGCTGAGAAGAACAGGTTGGGAGAGGTATGAACTAAATATACAGAGGAATGTTGATGAAGCGCAGTATGTCAACTGGTACACGTCAATTACGAATCCTGTAATTGGGACACAGAACATGCACGGCTATCAGTTAGATTTCCCAGGGTTATCAAACATGTCTCATGATCCAAGTATCATTCCTATCCAACCACCTCTACAAGAGCCAAGCTTTATGAATTATCCGAGGACGGGTGCAAGTTCTTCATCATCTTCGTCAAATATGCCCGAAATTCATTGGGAGCTACAAAGTATTACTTCACAAGGTGAGCCAACCACGGTCCCCATTGTTTCTCAAGGTATGGACCATGATTATCCTTACAACAATGAGGCTGCCATTGAGCCAGAGTTGAGGAAACAATTGAACGATTTGTATTGGCTGAATCGACAAGTAGAGGCGACGCACTTGGAAGACGTACGAAAATGGCTGACAAACACAATGTTTGGATTGAGTCCGCCTGTAAATGATGATGGGCGGCGGTCACAGTTTTCAGGTTCCACCAGGAGCAACAGATCATGGCATGAAGGTGAAGAAACCAATAGATCATGGCAAGATATTGAAGAAACTGTGGTACGAGAAACACAGCAAAATGTGGTGCGAGAAACACAACACAATACTGCACCACAACGTATGCATGTATCTCAACCTCAGGCATTTCGGCTTGAACCAAGGCGCATTTCATCATCATTCTTGCCCTACAACCAAAATGAATGCTACACAACCTCTTATATGCTTGGAGAACCGAGTACACAGAGTGCTTTCCAATCGCCTTATTTTGTTCATCCAGGTCTATCCCCAGGTCTATCAACAATCAGAAATTTATATAATATGTTTGCAACTGGGGATTTCCCAGGTCTATCCCCTGGATTTTCTGAATTATTGGCTCCAGAAAATAACAATGAGGGAGCTAGAGATGAGCGACGTTAGAGAGATTATTGTAATTTTTAATTTCGCTACATTTGTAGTTTTAGTTTTAAAAGTATGATAGTCTTAATTAAATAAAATTACATATGTTTAAAAGTAAGCGTTTTACATTGCCTTCACTAAATTACGACGGACTACATTACATTAGCTTCACTAACGAGAAGAAGTACTGGGTGGAACAACAACTACAAATGAGGGGTTGAACAGTTTCAACCCCTTAAGGGTTTCAAAACATTTTTCGGAAAGAAAAGCCACATTTTTTCCATCTTCGTCATTCAGCCAAAGATCTTGTTACCATCTCAGCATCAGTTTCACCTCTCAGTCGATATCGATTTACTTGTATGGTTAAAGCTACAAACTCGCTTACTTCTTTCTTAATTGTACCAAAACGATGTTTTATGTCGCATATAGAACGACGACTCGGATTACGAGTGTCACTACAGTACCCATTGTGAATAACCGCCCAGAAATTCACCCATGGATAGTTTTCCGAAGCAAGCTGAGTAGATAAAAAAACATAGTTTCTGCAAATAGATTCATCTTCTTCTTTAGCATGCATACAGAACTCGCCGAACTAACCGGGGCCGAAGACATGTTCAATCAACAATTGAGAGTGAAGTGAAGAATGTGTGAATTTAGAATGTGTGTATTTATAAATTTCAAAAAATGTATTCGTTGGATTATAAGTTTTTTTAGCCGTTCAGATTGAGCCGTTGGCGCTATTGGGACAGACGCGTGCGCTTTTAGTACTAACGCGGGAGCTTTTAGTGAAAACACATGTTATACATCCAGCATTTTCGTCAATGACGCCCGTCTTTACCACAGACCCGCGTTGGTTGTTCCGACTCAATGTTCAAAGCATCAGATTTGTTGATTTGAACATCCATTTTTCATGTTTGTTCATTCTATAGTGGGAGCAAAATGAACAAACTCCAAGTTTGTTCATTCCATATGAATTGCTCTTATGTATCATATTTTTTAGGGGTATAATTGGCAACCGAACTTTAATATAACATATTTAAAAATCCGTACCTTGGAATTTTACAAATTTTATCTCGTTGTAAAGGTTATAAAAAAAATCTACGCAATGAGTACAAACAACAATAAAAAATTTAGAGTTTTTACGAAAACTTCTGAGGTATATATCATTTTAGGTATGTATATCCATTATGAAAACCACCACAAACGATACATAATACTTTATGTAGCCATATTTTGGTTTATGCATCAACTAATTTTCAGTTGCAACTAATAAAAAGAATGCTCATCAACTTTTTCTGAAACAAGGCGAAAGTATTTGCAGACAAACCCCATCTTCAGATCCTTCTTCGGTCAACCCTCCCAACGTGGCAATGGTTGTACTAGTTATACATGTTTTTTTGTTGCTAATGGACAATTATGTAAAATTCTTTGCCAGTTACAACTCTTGGTACATTTTTTTTTTATTGACGAAAGCATGAAAAAACTAACAGAAACACAAATAAAAGAAAGAGCTACAAACACAGCTAGTTCAGGACTCCTCTGTCACAAGAAAAAAGGAGATACAATGAGGGATTTGAGAAGATGTCCACCAATGGTGCACATTTTGCATAAATGCATGAGCAGCAAGACTGTGAGCCGCTGAACTCGCAGTGTAAAATTGAAGGTCAACTGACCAACTTGAGCAGCAGTTGCTCTTGGTACAATAATCTCACTGAAGCACCAACACATTTCATTTAATGATGATGATTTTGAGCTTATAAGGGCACGTCGTAGGATAATGTAGTATGGCACGGTATGATATTTTTATCCGTAGAGGCCTTCTAGAAGAAATATGGCTAAGGGAAGTTAAAAGTAAAATCCTAATAAATCCCGATTTCGCCACTTCTAGAAGCTATAGACTATAGTCCTATAAATACGATAAATTTTTTCTAGAAGGGAAAAAAAAACACACCTACTCTTCCAGAAGTATTTTTACCTGAAAGTGTTTTTCACATGACTCTTCTTAAATAAGAAAAAAAGAAAGAAAAAGTTTTAAACTCCAAACGAATAATGTGTATATTACGAACCCTCATCTAACCATTCACTAAATACCCTTTAACAAATCAACGGCGTTAAAAGTCCGAATCGTTCACTTCAAATAATTTGTTTTTCACCTCCTCAAATATTAACCTCAACAGAATCCTAACTATTCCTAATTCCTATAATCACTATATATATATATATATATATACTGTATTAATACCTAGTCTAGATTCAGAATCATAATAGAGAAAACGAACCTTAAAAAGTGCACGTAAAAAATAGAGAAGAAACAATTGTAAGTTTTTTTTTTTCTCGATTAAAATATAGATGAGTTTGTTTGTTTCTGTTAATTAGTAACAATCTTTTCATGTATGTTTGTAAATTGAGGAAAGATGACGAAGAAAAAAGAAGATACTGCTAGGGATGATGATGGTGATAAAGAAAAACAGAAAGTAGCAATGTACAAGTTATTTGCATTCGCAGATAAATACGATGTTGCTTTAATGGCGGTTGGTACAATTTGTGCAATTGCTAATGGATTAGCACAACCTCTTATGACGTTAATCTTTGGTCAGCTCATTAACTCGTTTGGTGCATCTGATCGTTTTCATGTTGTTCATGCAGTTTCAAAGGTAATATTCTCTAATCCAAAGATTTGGTTTAATTTTGTTCATTAAGATTTCGTAATAGATTCTAAACATGACTACCTAGGCATTCAGTTCAACTTGTTTACCCTTTATAATTGTTTGGTTCTGTTAAGGTTTGTTTGAACTTCCTATACTTGGCTATCGGTACTGGAATTGCTTCTTTCCTCCGTAAGTACTCAATTCGATTCTGTGTCTGTACATGTTTTATGCCATTCATTTTAGTTTGCAGCATTAATTTTTTTCAAGCTTTTATGAGTTTTCATCATAATAAAAAACTATCTGCTTACGATTGATCCTGTTTAGAGGTGTCATGTTGGATGGTGACTGGAGAAAGACAAGCGGCTCGTATCCGAGGGCTTTACCTGAAAACTATTCTCAGGCAGGACATAACATTTTTCGATACGGAAACAACCACGGGTGAAGTTATTGGAAGAATGTCTGGAGACACCGTTCTCATACAAGATGCACTGGGTGAAAAGGTAATAACTATGTTCTGTAGAGTCTTTAGAGAACTGATCAGACTCAAACTTCGATATGTCCATATAAAACTGTCCAGTAGTTCTTTGCTCAACACATCTCAACTTATTCGCTTTTCGGTTCCTTTAATAGGTTGGGAAGTTTATACAACTGGTATCGACTTTCATTGGTGGCTTTGTTGTCGCATTCACCAGAGGATGGCTTCTCTCCTTGGTAATGTTAGCATGTGTTCCTCTAATCGTTGGTACTGGTGCTGCCATGCATATATACATGTCCAAATTGTCTAGTCGTGCGCAAATTGCATACGCTGAAGCTGGAAATGTTGTTGAACAAACCGTAGGATCAATTCGAACGGTAAGACTTAGCATAACAATTGATGAGTTCCCACAACTTAAAAACAGTTAATACGTTTGAAGATACTGAACTACTGTTGTTGTCTCTCTGTCTTAGGTCGTGTCTTTCACAGGGGAAAATCTAGCCATTGAAAAGTACAACAGATTGATAACAGTTGCTTATAATTCTACTGTGAAACAAGGATGGGTCTCTGGCTTTGGACTTGGCACAGTCCTTACAGTTGTATTTTGCAGTTATAGTTTGGCTGTTTGGTTCGGCTCCAATATCATCATAGAGCATGGCTACAATGGTGGACAAGTCATCAACGTCATAATAGCGATTATGACCGGTGGAATGTGAGTTTTGAGTCAATTGAAAGTTCAAGTCTTTATTATGGCAGTGCTTTGATTTGGCCTAGCTCAACCAATACCCCCATTAGATTCTGATTCCTAACTGTCTTGATTTTGCTTCTTTTTTGGGTTAGGTCTCTGGGTCAAGCATTGCCATCCTTGAATGCATTCGCAGCAGGGCAAGCTGCAGCTTACAAGATGTTTGAGGCTATTAGAAGAAAACCACTGATTGATGCCTACGATACCAGTGGTACTACGTTAGAAAATATGAAGGGTAATATTGAATTAAAGCAAGTGTACTTCAGCTACCCAGCAAGGCCTGATCACCAAATATTTTTTGGTTTTTCATTTGCTGTTCCAAGTGGAACCACCGCAGCTTTGGTAGGACAAAGCGGAAGCGGAAAATCAACTGTGATTAGTTTAGTGGAGAGATTTTACGACCCCCAAGCTGGAGAAGTTCTCATTGATGGCGTGAACTTGAAGAACATCCAACTGAAATGGATAAGGGAGAAAATTGGGTTAGTTAGCCAAGAACCGATATTATTCACGACCACCATAAGAGGGAACATCGCATATGGGAAGGATAATGCCACAGATGCAGAAATAAGGACAGCTATACAACTTGCTAATGCTGCAAATTTTATCGATAAGTTGCCTCAGGTGAATTTCGTAAATCCAGTACACTTCTTATTCAAACAAAACTCTCCTTTTTAATTTGTGTTTTGTGTTTTGATGATTGCTTTATACACTGTTGTAGGGACTAGACACTTTGGTAGGCGAACATGGAACCCAACTTTCAGGTGGACAAAAACAGAGAATTGCTATTGCAAGAGCCATTTTGAAGAACCCAAAGATACTACTTCTTGATGAAGCAACTAGTGCACTAGATGCAGAATCTGAAAAAATAGTTCAAGATGCCCTGGTAAGAGTCATGACGAATCGGACAACTATAGTAGTTGCACACCGCTTGACAACCATAAGAAATGCCGATCTCATTGCAGTAGTTCACCAAGGAAAAATAGTAGAGCAAGGTTTGTTCAAAACACAATCATTTCACCTTCAAACTTACGGTTCATAAAGTTCTAAATATCTAATCGCTTTGTCAAAATAGGTACGCACACAGAGCTAATCCAGGACCCCGACGGTGCTTACTCGCAGCTCATACTTTTACAAGAAGGCAAAAGAGAAAGTGAGGTTGCAACAACTTCGAATCTAGATGATGCAACAATGTCGAGTTCTGATGCAGCTAATAAGTACATGAACAGGTCTAGCAGTAGAAGACAGTTTACAGGATTATCCAGAAGTCAACGTTCTTTATCTATTAGCCTTGGTGTTCCTGGTGGCGGAACTGAATATATAAAAGAGGAAAACAATGAGACGGAGGAAGTGCAGAATAACTACTCGTTTACCAGGCTGATGTGGATGAACATGCCAGAGTTACCAGTTCTGATCATCGGAACAATTGCTGCTGCCGTTCATGGTGCAATCTTTCCTGTTTTTGGACTTCTGCTCTCGTCTGCTATCAAGATGTTTTATGAACCACCGCATGAACTGCATAAGGATTCTTCGCACTGGTCTTTAATTTATGTGGGTTTAGCTGGCGCAGCTTTCATTTCCATTCCATGCCAACAATACTTTTTCGGAATTGCTGGTGGTAAACTAATTCAGCGAATTCGGTCCATGTGTTATGCAAAAGTGATGCATCAAGAAATTAGTTGGTTTGACGATCCTGCAAATTCAAGGTACTCTAATCTAAATACATAAAAGTTCTCACTCTTTCGCTATCTGAGGGTCGGATCTTTACTTGACAACTAGATTTGTTAACAATGAATCTTTTGTGTTTCATTTCAGTGGGGCAATAGGTGCAAGATTATCGACGGATGCTTCCAATGTGAGGAGTCTCGTAGGGGATACATTCGCCTTAATTGTTCAGAACATCTCGACGGTCACAGCAGGGCTGATCATAGCTTTTACGGCTAATTGGCTATTAACATTGATTGTCTTATTTTTCTCCTTCTTTATAGGGTTACAATCATATTTTCAGATGAAGTCTGTAAAAGGCTTCAGCGGGAATGCTAAGGTTCTTTAGTTTCTTCATTTTTTTTCTCTAATTTATTCAGTGGATGTTCCGTGACACTTGTTTTGACAGCAATCATTTTCCCGTCTTGTAACAGGTTATGTATGAAGAAGCTAGTCAGATTGCAAATGATGCTGTTGGCAACATTCGAACCGTCGCATCATTTTGTGCAGAACAAAAAATAATGGATCATTATCAAGAAAAATGTAAGGGACCCATGAAAGCAGGAGTTAAGACGGGGGTTGTAAGTGGTGTAGGTTTTGGCATTTCCTTTGCCGTACTTTACTGTATCAATGCACTTATTTTCTACATTGGAGCTCGACTTATCAAAGATGAGAAAGCAACTTTTGGACAGGTTTTCAAGGTAAAGCGCAAAAAAGCCATTTCAGTGATTATGGCTTTTTAAGTTTCTCATATTTTGGTTCTAACAAATACAGTTTATGCCGCAGGTTTTCTTTGCTGTGGTTATGGCAGCAATGGGAGTTTCACAAACAAGTGCAATTGCTCCAGATTCTAACAAAGCCAAGGATTCTGCTGCTTCTATTTTTAAAATCCTTGATAGTAAACCTAAGATCGATTCAAGCAGCGATAAGGGGCTAACGCCAAAAATTATAAAAGGTGACGTTGAATTGCAAAACGTCGGCTTCAAGTACCCAACTCGTCCTGATGTTCAGATCTTCAGAGATTTGTGTCTGAGCATCCCCTCTGGAAAGGTATGCGCCTTCTACTATTTCTATTTCGTCTCCAGATTTGGTCTGGCCGAATTGGACCACTCATGTTGGCTTGCAGGGAAATTTACTTGGAGAAGTTGCTTACATGAAATTGTGTTTTTGCAGACGGTAGCACTTGTGGGGGAGAGTGGTAGTGGAAAATCAACTGTGATAAACTTGTTAGAGAGGTTTTATGATCCAGATGCTGGTCGTATATTGCTAGATGGAGTTGATATCCAAAATCTCCAACTAAGTTGGTTAAGACAGCAAATGGGTTTAGTAAGCCAAGAACCTGTATTATTTAACGAAACAATACGTACAAATATTGCTTACGGAAAACCAGACGCATCAGAAGAAGAAATCATTGCAGCTACCACAGCATCCAATGCACATAATTTCATATCAGCTCTTCCAAGAGGTTACGATACGTCAGTAGGTGAACGAGGAGTACAATTATCTGGTGGTCAAAAACAAAGAATAGCAATAGCCAGGGCAATCATGAAAGACCCAAAGATCCTTTTACTTGATGAAGCAACAAGTGCACTTGATGCTGAGTCGGAGAGAATTGTACAGGAAGCACTGGACAGGGTAATGGTAAACAGAACGACCGTTGTTGTTGCTCATCGTCTCTCTACGATCAAAGGTGCTGATATAATTGCAGTCGTTAAGAATGGATCTATAGCTGAAAATGGTAAACACGAGGACCTTATAAAAATGAACGGAGGAGCATATGCATCTCTTGTTGCACTTCATATGAGTTCTTCATAGCATCTTTTTTTTTTTTTTAGTTTCTATAGTTGAGGCTCAATTTTATATAGCCTTCCAACGAGTAAAAATTTGAAATATATATATAGTAGAAGAATAGAAACTAATGTTTTCTCACTTCAATTCTGAATCTGTTCTGTACATATAAATGAACAATGCTATTCTCCGCCTTGATCAGTAACACCAAATATAGAAGTTACATTTAGCTAAATCAGACTTTGTCCCACTGTATATCTATCCTAATAAAAAGAGCGTGGCCCTTCTTCTACAGTGGCAAGACTAAAATCAGGTAGGTGGACTTCAGTTAGCTAGCACCACTTCCGTAAATTATTTTTCGAGGTTGCAATTGTTCAGACTCCTCGAGCTGAATTCAATTTCAATCCTGAATCTAAATAGCAGGGACAGGCAATGGCCACAGTCCCTCAGGTAATAAATTAGCAGGAGAAAGCAACTGATCAAGAGAGGAATTAAATCTCTACTCAAATACAAGAACATCATCATCAAGCAAGCATACACAAAACTTAACTAACAAAGACTTGTGATCAAGTTCCCACTTAAAAACTGATTTTTAACCTAATTAAGCAAAAAGATTGCTACTTGTGATCTAGTACTTGTTAGGCATGGACATACACATAAGTGAAGACTAACCAGATTTCTAGTTTAACTATACGGGATGAAGAAAAGATCTGTACTTTGCCGGTGAAAGAGTTCTCCATCGAGATAAGGTAATATGCTGCAAGAACTTAAAACTTAACGACCAGAGACAGAACCATGAAATTGAAAATTACCTCCCATTTGTTTTAATTGCTTCCTCGAGAAGAATAAGGTCGTTTAAGCTGCAATTCTACGAGGAATGTACAGGCTTCAAGATCTTTGAGCTGCAACATCAATAAAACAAGAATATTTGAAAGTTGAGTCTGCTGCCTTCAATACAGATCTGAATATGATTTATGGATTTCAAAGCAATGATTATGTAAGCAGCTACACAATCTGAAAACAGAAACAATTCGGTTCATGCTGTGCTGCCAAACTGTAGCTAGAGTTTCACTTTTGTTTTGAAAGTATGCTTAAAAAATGTTTCAGGATACAAAGTCTGTTCTCAGATATCATACTAAGTAGTAACTAATAAGAGAACGAGAGCCAAATTTTTTCAGAAGGAAGAATTGTTCATCATAGAAACTAGTTTTTGCATCACAAACAAATGGGGGCGAAATATCTAGGAGAATTAGTAATATGGGCGAGAGAGTATTGTTTATCAGATGCTTTGTTCTTGTTGTTCAAATAAGGTGTGGATGCAGCAGTGCCATCAAGAATGAAAAAGGATGACAGGTAGCGATGCCATTCCTTCCTACCAAGAGCATGGAATCTACAAAACCAATGTTTGATCCACAAAAGAAAATTACAACCTCCAGATATCAGGCTTTCTAATAATAGCTTAAGGATTTATTCTGGTGTCTCAAATGTAAGACCAAATATTCTCTTCATTAGGATAGATATAGTGAGATAACATCTACAAATTTGATCCTCTGAAAGTAAAACTGCAACTATGTCTCAGACACGTGCATCCTAACAAAATCATACCACAATCTGTGAAGGAAAAGAGAGCGAGATATATTAAGTCACTTCTCTTCACTACAGTATTCCCTGATGGAGGCAACCTAATACCAAGTTTTAGATTCTGCATGAAGTGAACACAAGATAGAGGCAATTCGATGATCGGTGGCAGTTATGTATGAAGAGGAAAGTATGGAAACATGAAAACATAACAAGATATGGAAACATGAAAACATAACAAGACTTGCTACATAAAATTCAGTACTTCCCAACGTGAAAAATCCGCCAAAATCACCTCCGACATCTCACGAAATCGTGAACCCTACTAATGCGACAACAATAATCATACTGAATGCCAAACCCCTATTCTATAATTCAAAAAGAACAAAGCTAAACCAACTTCCACATCTTTGCTTTCTGGACCCCAAAAACCAGATTCAGACATCTCATACCAAACTTCAGATTCTGCTGCGAATGAATACAAATGAAGTCATGGCAGTTGGATAATCCAATCGTTAATGTACCACAGCTGTATGCAACATATACATATAGGCTGAAGGCAAGGAACATGAAGAAAAGTAAAGAGTTCCACTTCTTTATTGACAACCACGAATTTTGAATCGGTAACCATATAAAACATGCATGCTAATAAGTGCGGACATAAAACTCATGACCAAATATATATAATATAAGCAACTATAAAAAAACAAGCCAACTCAACATAACCTTAATTGAAGCTTGTGGAAAGGTTGTCAAATTTCCTGCAGTGAAAAACCCAAGTACAACAACATAGGACAGCATATCTCAAATCCACGGCCTTCTCCTGCATAACAGTAAGTACCCTACTACACAGAACCAAAACTTGCTCCTTCACAACTTAACACCCATCAAGAGTTCATGTTCTCTTGTTGGGATTATTCTTAATGAGAAAACAGTAGGAGCGTTGCTTGCTTGCACACCAGAGTTCATTCAAATTTTGTTCCTTTGCCTAAGGAGAGCAAGGATGAAGACACTTAATCAACAGCCTAAGACAAAATAAGAGTAGTAGAATACCCTAAAACATCAAGAGACTCTGAAACAATATTTAGTTAAAATGAAGATAATGTTTTATTGGATGTTACATATTGAAATCTAGGAGGCCATCAATCTGTTAATGGCCTATTGATTGCCACATAAGTATTATGTTCAGAAAGTCATTCTTCTGAATGTATGTGACATCAATGAAATCAAAATCTAAATGTCAAGGCACAAGTAACATGAAATAGATATCTAATAACAGCAACAATTCCCAAGTAGAGACCAATAAAACATAACAGAGTTTCCCAACTGAGAAAAATAATTACATTTTGGCGTATACCAATAGCATTGACATACACATTTATATGCGTAAACTTGTTTCATTAACCAGTCACCCTCCATCCAATTATGGCTATTGTACCCTAAACTTCAGCACTATAAAGAGTGATATTCGTAAGGCACACATATCATGTGACTACTGAAAATCTAATCTAAAGCAATTGAGTTTTGATTTAAGCAAAGAAAACATTACAAAATTAAGACATAAATACTAAAGCAAAAACTGCAAAAGTGCAAATAGACTTCCACACATATTCATACTTGGTTTTAAAGAAGTCAAGATGGCAGCAGGATATCTCAAGTCTCATCTAAACAAAACCAGGCAAGTCTCAAGCTTTTGCTGTTCTCTTACTCTTTTTATCCTTCACCTTCAATTCCCCACTCTCAGACTTCTCAGTTTTACTAGTTTTCTTCTTCTTCCTCGATTCACTAGAAAGAGAGACATCATCAACAACTTCGTTGTCGACATCTCCATCATACTGCTTCACAATTGCAACCTTCTTCACCTTGGAGGACTTGTTCGGTTTCTTCTCCTTGTCAAGAACCTTCTCTTTTATCGAGCTTCCTACCTTCTTTCTCTTCTTATCCACCAATTTAGCACCCAATTCAGCATTTGCATTCTCCTCCTCATCAGATAAATTATCCAAAGCTTCACCAAGATCATCATCCATATACCTAACTTCATGAATTCTTCCCTTATTAGTAGATCCTTTCTTCTTCGCAGGTGTCTTCTTTTCTTTCTCCTCTTTTTCTTCGCCTTCCTCCACCAGTTCATTTTCTTTAGATTCCTCAACCTTCTTTAGACCCTCAATTTTCAAACCCAGATCCGGAACAGACTGATAAATAGGTAATGCTAAGGATTCAGACATTTTCAAATGAAAAGAACGAACATTTACCCATTTCTTAGGAACTATCTCTACAACACCATCAATCGCAGCAGCAACATTTTCAATAATTTCATCATTTTCCATGGAAACCCGAGCAATTTTAATGACACTACAAGTACCCGTTCTCAAGTAGAAAAGAGCTGAACTACATGAATTTTTAATCTGTTCTTTCCAATTCTGATGTGTTAAATCAACAGGAACGGGAATTTTCTTCTTCTTATAGAACTGCTTACCTAATAACTTTGGAAGCAATGGAATAAGCCTTTTATCTGCAAAAAAGAAATCATAAGAATCACAAAGTTTCCGTTTGGCTTCAAATGCACGATAATCCGTTTTGAGTTTCGAAAGCTTGAGTACTTTAGAGATAGGTATATCTTCATCTTTGATTTTCTTCTTTGCAGCTTCAGAAGTAAGAGTTGATTTGGAACGATCATCAATGATCAAACAGTGTTCTTCAGAAGAATCAGATGGATGAAGTGAATGAGATAGAGGAATTTTGTATGGATTAGTACGACCTTTAGATGGGATTTTCTTTAGGGTTAAGACTAGATATAAGAACTCATCTTGTTCTATAAGTTGGGGTTTTTCATCTTTCGATCTTGTTTTGTTCCATTTTTTCAGAGCTACTACTGCTCTTCCGATGGTTTCAGGGGTAACTCTTGATGAGTTTAGTGGTTTAGGAATTTCCGGCTCAGAAGAAGAAGGGGTTGTTGTAGAAGATGACATTATCTGCAAATTTTCTAGAGAGGGAGGGAGGAGAACAGAGGCAGAGAACTGGAGGAGGCTTGTTGATGATTTCGGATTTCTGTGAAGAAGAAGAAGTAAGTGTTTCTGGACTAAAACCCTAGAAAAATCTTACTTCCGGTATTTTTACCTAAATTAAGCACGTACTTTTAGGGGCGACCCAACACACAATTAGGGGCGACACAAAACGACAAAATATGTAATAATCAGTAGGTTATTTCACAATCGGTAGATAACTTTCGAGACGTTTTTTTCAATGACGAAACTACTCTTTATAATCGGTAGATAATTTTACAATCGGAAGTTAATCCACAATCGGAAGTCAATTTAGTTTCTTTAATCCACAATCGGAAGTCAATTTAGTTTCTTTAACTTCCGAATATAAAGTATCCCCAAAATAAAATCATCTATCCATAATCGGTAGTCATGATAGTTCATATAACCACCGAATATAGAGTAGCCCCAAAATCAAATTTTGCAAAAAATCCTTTTTTTTTTGAATTTTGGTTGAGCATATAATCGGTAAGAGCAAGGGCTATGGAGTGAGGATCCTCACTCAATATGAATGAGCCTCACTCATTTTGGTCTAATTTGATGCTGCTTTGGGCAGTTATTGAACCCTCTTTCCCCCATAATCATCGTGGACTCACTGGAACGAGTGAGGGAGTGAAAGTCTTCACTAGGCGGCTGAAAATTAGCCGTTTGGGAAAAAAAAACACAAGAAACGGCTGAAGATATGCCTCCTACAAATATTTTCAGAATTTTATTAAACTAAAACTCTTTAAGGTGGGCCCTTTACAAGTTTTATTATTAAAATAACCTAAAAAAATGGGGAAACGGCTAATGTTTAGCCGTTTGTGTTTTTTTAATAATAAAAAAAAAAACGGCTGAAAATCAGCCGCTTAGACCCATTAAATTTGTTCACGATGGTGAGAAAATCCCTCTTTCGCCTAGTCTCTCATTGATTTGGGCAGTGAATGAGTGTTAAAAACACTCACTCCATAGCCCTTGCTCTAAGAAAGGAAGAGTTATTATGACTTCTGATTATACAGTGGCTCTCTTTGCAAATATCCTTCCATAATCGGTAGTCATGATAGTTCATATAACTACCGAATGTAGAGTAGCCCCAAAATCAGATTTTGCAAAATAAAAAAAAGTTTTTTTTTGGAATATTGGTTGAGCCTATAATCGGTAAGAAATGAAGAGTGATCATGACTTCTGATTATACAATGTCTCTCTTTGCAAATATCCTACCATAATCCTTAGTCATGATAGTTCATATAACTATCGAATATAGAGTAGCCTTAAAATCAGATTTTGCAAAAATCTTTTTTTTTTGGAATTTTGGTTGAGCCTATAATCGGTAAGAAAGGAAGAGTTATCATGACTTCTGATTATACAGTGGCTATCTTTGCAAATATCCTGCCATAACCGGTAATCAAGATAGTTATACTAACTTCCGATTAACCTGACTCTCTTTGCAAATATCCAACCAATGGTGTCTCTTGAAGAAACCCTATGGGAACAGACACGTTTTGTGAAAATTGAACACAGCGGGAGGGGCTACCCCCGGACCCCCCGGATAGCGGCAAACAATCTTGAAAATATCCAATACATATATCTACGGAATATAGAGTTGCCCAAAAATGAGATTTTGCAAAAATCATCTATTTTTCTAATTTGGTTGAGCCTATAATCGGTAGTCAAAATAGTTCATATAACTACCGTATATAGAGTTGCCCCAAACTACCGATTATTGATTAAACTCCCGATTGTGAAGGAGAATATAAGTATTTTCAACCTATTTTGTCTTTTGTGTCGCCCCTAATTGCGTTGGGGTCGCCCATAAATATGCCAGGAAAATTAAAGAAAAATGGTTTGAGGAGAATATGCAATTATTAGTGGGCTTAAACTTTCTTGGAAATAGAAATTTCATAGGACCTGCTCACCGTACGAGAGCAGAATTCTCTAGTTCTCTTAGGCCGGTTGCTATGGGCATTTGGCAATGGGCCCTGGCTATTTTTTTTAGAATTGTTTTTTAGGGACTTTCCTCTCTTTTTTTCGGGACCATTGTTTTATAAGCCCCCACCCTACAATGTTAAGGGGTGTCCTAAAAATTATGAGATTACCAATTTGCCCTTTACCCTAATTAATACCACCACCACCACCTCCGATTATCACCACCGCCAACCACCGATTACCACCATCACCACCTTCGATTATCACCACCACCCACCACCTCCTCCCACCACCACCATTGCCCACCACCATCGCCGATTACCACCACCACCACCTCAGATTATCACCACCACCAACCACCGATTACAACCACCTCCGATTATTACCACCACCACCAACCACCTCTATATATATATATATATATATATATATATATATAGCTTAATTTAAATCATTGACAAAGATATTCTCACAAACTCATTGCTTGTCATTCGTTTTTGGTTGAAAAAATGAGAAGTAATCATCAAAATGAGTCGAAAATGGAAGTTGCAGAGAGGTTTAATGGAGGTTTTTTTTTTTCAGAGACAGGTTCGGTTACATCGCAAAAAAAAGTCTCAGCCGAACTTTTAGTTCGGTCACGAATTAATTTTTTCTGAACCGAACTCAAAGTTCGGTTCATTCGCAAAAAATACTTTTAACCGAACTATGGGCTAATTCCATATATGAATTTGCAAGTGCAGTTCGGTTGGATCGCAAAAATTGTTAATATTACTTTAACCGAACGTTTGCCTAATTGCATATATGCATATATAAGCTCAGTTCGGTTGATTCGCAAAATATGTTGAAGTTTGCGAACCAACCGAACTTCTAGCTAACACTAGGTTACTTTTAACCTGCAGTTCGGTTGGGAACTTGGTTGCATTGAAGTTTGCGAACCAACCGAACATACCTCTGTAAATGAGTTCGGTTAACTCGCAAAAATAATTTCAAAACCGAACTCTTCTCTATATAGCCAAATGTTGAGTTCGGTTAAATCGCAAAAAAAAAAAAGTGAACTTACCAAACTCTGTTGTTTAAAGTTCGGTTACAACGTGGTCTAGTCGACTGAACCGAACAAAACTCTGTAAACTCAAGCATAGTAGTTCGGTTACATTTGATTTTTCATCAGCTAGCCGCACAAACAAAAACTCCATTAAAGCTCAGGTTCGGTTGCCTGTGATTTTGGATTTATTAACCGAACTGCATTTGCAGAAAGTTCGGTTACATGTTCTCCACATAATAAAACCGAACTTTGTTGACCTGGTTGAATTTTTTTTGTTACAATTTTGATTTTCAAGATATTTTAGGCCGTTTATAGCAGCATTCACTAAGTTACAAGCATACTTCGGTACCTAGAGGATGTTTTTTCTCCATATTCACCCATCTCGAAATAATTTTTTTCTCCATCTTCTTCTTCTTCTTTTATCACTTTAGTCACTCAATAATCGAAGGTGGTGGTGGTGATAATCGGCGATGGTGGTGGTGATAATCGGAGGAGGTGGTGGTGGTGATCGGTGGTTGGTGGTGGTGATAATCGGAGGTGGTGGTGGTGGTAATCGGTGGTGGTGGTGTTAATTAGGGTAAGGGGAAAATTGGTAATCTCATGATTTTTAGGACACCCCTTAACATTGTAGGGTGGGGGCCTTATAAAACAATGGTCCCCCTAAAAAAGGAAGGTCCCTAAAAAATGATTCTTTTTTTTAATGTTATCGGTGATTCTATCTATAACGCTAGTGATAGAGTCTTTATAGCTGGAGATTTTAACAATATCGCACGATATAAATAATCGGTCGAGTCAATATCACCAACGGTAGGCTCTATCCTGCATATAAATACCCACTCTTCCATTCCTTTTCACACCTTCTCTTCTTTCTCCAATTTGTATTGAAAAAAAACTATTGGTTCCTATATATTTCTCTCCAATATGAATTTGAAACCAAAAAGACAGAGAAACGGAAAAGTCAAAGGATCAATCAGCACCTCCGGGATTGAATTATGAGCAGAATCAAGAATATGAGTTTGAAAATGTTATACAAGTATGTGGTGATGGTATACTCCCTGCGCACATATCTGATCATCTATAACGAGTTAATTCATTTACTCTAAGAGGTGGGTGGTTTAAGTTCAATACGATGTTCAAGTACCTTATGCATGTTGTTCAAGAAAGAGTCTAAAGATATCCTTGGTGGCGCTTATATTTTATACAACCTAGAAACCGTAGGACTCAAATGGTTCAAGTTATATTAGAACGATGGTGGAAGACTACATATACGTTCTTTTTCAAAGATTTTGAATTTGGTAAGTTTGTCTTTTCTTGCAATTTAACTTTTAGATTTATCTTTTATTTTTATGAACATATTCAATTTTCAACCAACTTTAGTTATGAATTTATTGTTTAATATGAGTTATAGTGTTATATTTGTATATGCATGTGTTGATGGTGGATTTTTGACGAAGATCATATTCGTAAAATTACATCGGAAATTATGCATCACTAATTAGTATCGGAGTTATAAGAAATTTGTGTATTCACCTTCCGCAAGAGAAGTGAATTGCAGTTTTGTAACCTCGTAAAATGTAATAATATATGACGGCAATATTAGGGGTTCAGAAGTAGAACCTTTAATATTCCATGTATTTTACAGTTAAGCTGAAAGACTCATCATTTCTTATTTGAATTCAGAATTCATCTCTGGTGTCTGAACTTCCCCATAATTATATTCAGAATTAATATGATGATTGTCGACTCATACTAAATCAATTAAATGCTCATAGACAGATTGCCTGCTAGTATAAAGCGACTAATTAATTGAATCTAGTGTTATATTCATCAGTTGAATTTCTAGGAAAATATACTAATTAAACCCTAATATTCACTTACTCAGATTCGTGGATTTTCTCAGCTGAATACCATTGAATAGTAATAGATATTCACCTTTCGAGCATAAAGGACACCCCCGAGTAAGCCCCAAGTAAAAGGCACGTGTATTTAGTAATAATGCTCAAAAAAACATCCAAAACATGAAAGAACATGGATATGGAAGTTGGATCAAATAAGGAAAAGGAAGAGAGAGAAATAATAATCAATAAAATAAGGAAAATCATGGGGTGGGGCCCACACGGACGGCCAGCTAGTCGTGTGTCGGGTTTTGTCCGGTCCCCCAGTCCCCTTTCCCTTTTATTTTATTATTATAATATTATTTTAGAGTTTATTTTGTAAAAGGGTCGTAACTTTTTTTATCTAATTAGGGTATGGGTCGTAGAACATGAACTTGATGTAATAGGGTCATAGGCTGACTAAAGACTAGTTTGACCGTCCTTTTTTTTTACTAAAATACCCTTATGAATATGGTGAATGACATTCTATCCTAACACTGTTTAGAAGATAATCGGGCTCACTCTGGCCCGACCAAAATATAAGGGTCTTAAATAATCGGGTTTAGATTTGTAATGCTCAAATGGGGATTTTTCTAGGGTTTGTATTAGTCATTGCATCTAGGTTAGGGATCGATATCATGGTTCAATTCTTTAGGGTTTGTATCATAACAATAAAATTTAGTGAAAGTTAAAAGCAGTAATCGTAACATCAACAAGAGTCTTTAGTTGAAACTGCAGGTAAAAAATGTAAATGTGTTCTTAATTTTTTTTCACGATTTTAAATCTACTCCACTAAATAGAATTTTGTGAAATCTTCATATATTGTCACTTTCATTTTAATTAATCCGAGATTTTGGAGGTGGTGATCAAAACAAAACCCTTAATTTTAATAAAACTGAAATTACTGATTCTGGTTTGGGGAAGGATTATATTTCATTTTCATCGAGTCTTTTTGATAAAGATTGGTTTTGTTATTCAGGTACTTTGTTTTCCAATAGGGTTATTATTGAATTATGGTTCTGATTAAGCTTTGTATATTGGGATTTTCAACATACCCAATGGTTGTTTTTCATCAAGAACATGGGTTTGCAGGACCTCTATAGATTTATTATATTGGGGATAAATGTTTATGGTGTATTTGATGTTTATGTAGTTGTTTTATATATTGGGTTTCTATTTTTTTGAATTAATTGTAACTAGATTCGTATTGTTTGATAAGTTGTTAGACTGATTTTGTTTTTCTAAGTTTTCTGGTGATTAATTTATTGAGAATTTTGGATGGTGCGGGGTTGACGGTTTGATGTACACTCATTCTACTAGAACAAGGCATTGTTAACATAATACATGAGTCAACATCAGTTAACCGATGGTCAGGGTGCTTGGTAAAATAACAAAAGTCAATTGACAATTTTATCACGGTATTTGTTAGTCTACAACCCTATTGCATCAAGTGCATGTTCTACGACCCAGACCCTAATTAGATAGGAAAGTTATGACCCTTTTACAAAATAACTCATTATTTTATTATTATTTGGGTTTCCTCTTTCAAGGACTTCCTCTTTTGATCAAAACTCCTTATTTTCATATCTTTCCAAATATTACTCCATGGACCATATGGTTTGCAAAGCAAGTGGTCCTGCAACCATTATGACATTCTACCATAAACAATATTTTTTTAATATTTATAATAGTTGATCTTTTAACCAAAATTAAGAGTTTCAGTCAAACTCAAATTCTTCATAAAAGGATGAAATAATGCTCAATGGACCATCAGAAAACACCAAAATTCTCAGGATTGGTCCGTAAACAACATGATGACACGGGCATGCCACCATGATCGGTCATGGTCATCCTCTTGGCTTGCAAAAGCCGATCCCTCCTATAACTTGTAAGATGATTCATTCACCATCAGATGGTCCCACAACCACCAAGAGACGGCTCTACACCTCTTGGTCAGTACTTTCACGTCTCTATCTCCATAATTAGGTTTTACTACCTGATGCTCAGTAAAGCATTATTTTAATATGGTTTAAACATTGATTAATCATCCTTTTACCAACTGCTCTGCAACTGACTTTGGTGAATGCTCAGTCAAGCATTTGGATGCCACATGGTCGGTTGCTTTCATTCATGGATGGTCCTCATTCCATCATTGGTAGAACATAATTTTGAACAGGTTAAAACACCAATTATTTTTATGTTGATCCAGCAATTCACATTTTAGTTAATGATTTAACATTCGGTCAGTTACCAATATTTTATTGATTCAACTATCAATATTTGATCAATATTTCTCATGTTGATTCAACCATCAACATTCGAGAATTTCATACTAATCCAACTTTCAATATTCAGTTGGTCCATCAACCAACATTTGGTTCGTCAGTCAACCATTATTAAAATATTATAATCTCTCCTTGTCATTCAACCGACTCATGACATATGGATCGAGTTGAAACCTCTATGATAATTCATCAATGATTATTTTCATACGACTTCCTATCAAGTTATTAACGTACTAGCATAATGGAATCCTTGTCTACGGTTAGGTTGAGAGTAATTCCTAACTGTAAATCTGGCTCTGATACTTCTCTCGCAAACACGGATTCTTCTACGACTAGGTTGAGATGATTTCCCAACCTTAAGTCTAAAATAATTATTGTTAAACTCCTAGTTTTATGGATAGATCTTTAACACTTCTTAATTGTAGGTACTTATGTAACTCGATCATATTCTTCACTTTGTTTTACGGATAGGTTGTTCGAATTTTCTAGTTGGAAGTTCTTCTGGATTTTCACGTTAAAAGTGTTTTTTTTTCAGTTATACTTCATTTATCTCGTGCTGGAATGAATTCTTTTCTCTTTTCATCTCTTTTCAATACTATTTCCATTGATTTTGGGTGATTCACCTAAAGAAACAAATAAAATAGAAAACAAGAGTAATGAAATGTAATATGCAAGAAACTAACTAAAAGAAGTATCGAATTGACAATAAAATCATATAAATTATACACTTATCAAATTCCCCTACACTTAGCTTTTGCTAGTTCTCGAGAAAACTACCTACCTTATAAACTAACCTAATTCACCTTCGCAGGGATCACATTTAAACTTAGCATTTGCAACAAGCCTTTGAATCCCTAGGTGTCCCTAGTGGACGAGTGATAGTCTCGTGCGGGTTTATAAGAGGTATACCCATGAAAACGAGGGGGTACCAAGTATACTACCAACTTTTTCGTTCGGAAACCTAATTCCAAATAGACTAACTTTATGATCCTTGAACAAAATTGTACAAACAGTTTATATATCTTTCTCTTACAATCAGAAAGTTTAGACAAGGAGTCCATGAACCTGGATATAACCGCAAGAGTACTTGGACGATTCCAAATATCAACTTAAGAATATGAGGATTGCATCAATGTTGCTCAAGTCTTATATAGTTGTTAATTTCTCATCCTCAATTTTGTTTGGGTTTATATAAGTCAAGATTTGTAATTGAATATTTTATTATCAAAAATAAATAATGGATCGTGAACAGTAAAGACTTTTTCAAAAAGTTTTTCTTTAGGGTTTACTTTTCTAGTACTCTATCTATATTCATTTGTGATCAAAACGCCTTTCACTCCCTTTTCTTTAAAAGATACAGTATCATGGCTCCTGTAACTAGAGGTACCACAAAAAGGGATGCAGTTGAAGCAGTTAATGTGTATCTTTATGAAGGAATCCAATCCTCAAAGAAGAAAAAGAATAAGTCTACAAATGATAAAAAAAAGTTCTTTCTCTTACTGTTTTTTGTCTACTTTTCAAGATGATAACAACTTTAGGGCTATGGTGAAGGATTTCATCAGCAAAAGAAATGATTTAAAATCTCAAATCATGTTCTCTTTGGAAAAGATAGCTCGCTATGAAAAAATGTTATCTCTGACAAAGAACACTCTATATGAACTGAAAAGATAACTTAGTGAGTTAACTGATATTTCTGAAGATCTTGAGGAATTAAATGATCCCATAATCAATGGGTTCTTCAATAATTAGAAGGAATTCTCAGTAGAAGCTCTGAGAAAGCTCTACAATATCTAGGAAACTTCTTATGAGAATTTATTTTTGTGTTTTAAGAAGGATAACTAGAGTTTGGAATAGCAAATATTGTGATTACACAGCTATTGCCAACGACTTTCATCTTGCAATGTTTTAGATTTATTTATTTAAATTCTAAGTTATTTGGAAGATGATTTTGCAATATTAATCTTTATTGGTTTCATATATTGCAAATAATGTTAGAGATATGTGTGTTTACGTCCGTGAACTATGATTGTCCCATATATGTCAAAAGTTAAGTCTATTATGTATTTATGCAAATATGATAAAAGATAGAATGAACTTTTGAATATTCTGTAGTATTGATCTTTCCCTGACCCACTTATATGTGAAAGTATTGTATGGCTCCGTAAGTTTTCTTATATTGAGCATTTACGATTAAATTAATCATTAAGGTTCCTTTATGGTTAATTTAATTGAGTTTATTTGAAAAGGCGGGGGTCTAACAGCCACACCCAATATTTTATTCGGAAATCTGAATAGAAAAACTCAAATATACTTTTAAGAGAATCAACTAGACAGTCATACTCAATCTATAGAAAAATATATCAAAGAGTTTATATCTCTGTTTTACAATGTAATCAGCAAATAAAAAGATAGAAATCTGCGAGCCTGATTATTATGTGAAACAACTTGAACGGTATCAAAGACCAATGTTCAAGTGTCAATCTATATAATTAATAACCAAAGGTTGGATTCACAATTAATTGATCTTTACGCACAACCTGTGATATTTATATTATATAACAAAATATAATGCGGAAAAGAAATAACACAGATACCATAATTTTGTTAACGAGGAAAACCGCAAATGCAGAAAAACCTCGGAACCTAGTCTAGCTTTGAACACCACACTGTATTAAGCCGCTGCAGACACTACTAGCCTACTACCAATGAACTTCGGAATGGAATGTAGTTGAGCCCTAATCAATCTCACATTGATCAAGGTACAGTTACGCTCCTTACGTCTCTGAAACCTAGCAGGATTCTACGCACTTTATTCCCTTAGTTTATCTCACCCACAACCAAGAGTTTCTACGACCTAAAACTGAAGAATTGATAAGCAAATCTATCTCACACTGAAAAGTCTTTTAGAATAGATAAATCTGTCTCCCGCAAAAATACCTACGAGTTTTGTTCAATATTTTGATAAATCAAGGTGCACAAGAACCAATTGATAAACCGGACTTATATTCCTGAAAAGCAGCCTAGTATTATCAATCACCTCACAATAATCTTAATCGTATGGTAGCGCAACAAGATATTGTGGAATCACAAATGATGAGACGAAGATGTTTGTAACTACTTTTTATCTTGCCTATAGGAGAATCAATCTCGAGCAAATATTAGAGAAGATAGTACTCAATACGATGAAACATTGCAAGATCAAAACACACAACTACAGAGAAAATAGTTGGGCCTGGCTTCACAATCCCAATGAAGTCGTTAACCTACATGGTTGCGTGAAAAACCTAAGGTTAAAGGAGAATCGACTCTAGTCGCAACTAGTATCATACAGGAGGTGTGGGGATTAGGTTTCAAGTTGCTAGAGTTCTCCTTTATATAGTTTTCAAATCAGGGTTTGAAATTTACCTTGGTAACAAAGCATTCAATATTCACCGTTGGATGAAAACCTGATTAGATTCAAGCTAATATCTTTGAACCGTTAGATCGAACTTAGCTTGTTATACACAAATGAAATGTACCTTCATTTAGGTTTGAGTAACCGTACCTAAACGTGTACACTTATTTGGCTCAATAGTAGTTAACCGAGGTTAGCTATATGAACACTCTCATATCAACCTTATTCATCTTAACCACAACCAGTTCAAATGACTCAAATGAAACTAGTTAAAGAGTTGTTTAATTGCTATATTCTCATAGAAGTATACAAGAACACAATTGAATAAAAATTGGTTTGATTCACTCGAATCAATTCAGTAACACTATAGCCACGGTTTGCAAAGAATGCATTCCTTATTATATAAATGTATTAGTTCATGAACAAACCGATTTTAGAACTTTAACCACTCAAGTATGCAAACGGGTATGCATACTTAAAGTAGCCGGTCTGAGTTTGGGTTCTCCAGTACACAAATGGGTACACATAATTCCAAACACATCAGAAATTTCCAGACCCAAACCCTTCTCCAGTATGCGTACGGGTATGTTTACTTAGGTATCCAGAACTCCACAACTAACAGGTACGCATACATGTATGCATACTATGTTCATAATCCAATGATGGTTAAGTGTTCTAAACTCTATTTCAAACATTGAAACTTTCTTAGAGGATGACAATAGCCGTTTTCACACACTATTAGCATCAAAGCGATTTTCAAGTTATTGAAACAATCATAACGAAAAATTCCAAGTCTACACCAAATGATTGTATCCCACAAGACATTTAAGATGTTACGCAGCGATTTTCACATGATCATCTTTTGACTTTCGTCAAGAATATAAGATGAACTTGGTTGAAGCAAAAGCTTACCAACACATATTTCGAGAAATATGTAAGCGAGTTAAACTCAGCTCGAAATCTCAAATGTGCATAATCGAATACTATGTAATAATACGACTTTTGTCTCAATATAAGAGATATAGTAGAAATAGACTTTCCAAGTGATAGATGAGTTTTAGTCTCCACATACCTTTTGTTGATGAAGTTCCACAAGCTCTCTTTAGTAGTTATTCTTCTTCAATTGATGAACGCCGTGAAGTCTAATGCTCAACTACACAATCTATCATAGTCCGAAACATCAATATAAGTAGACTAGAAATCAAGACTTATAGTTTTGATCACTAACATTGACAAACAAGCTTGAGATAACAATGCTTGCGAGTTCGACCGAGCTGTGCTTTAACAATCTCCCCCTTTATCAATTTTAGTGACAAAACTATCAATACATATGGATTACAAAATAAATAAACTTTGTAGCTTCTCATCCAAATGCTTGATCTCCTTGGTTCTTCAACATTACTCGAAATCTTCGTCATTTCCAAGTACTCCAAATGATTCTAAATGTGTTCAATTCAGCATCATAGTTGATGAAGATCCGTAGTTATAACAATAAGAAAACAATTGCTCTCAATCATTGTTATACAGTGTCATAGTATTATTACACAGCATTAAAGTCCATTTGTATCACAACTTTGACAACAATACTACGGTGATATGTATCACTCCCCCTTAGTCAATACTTCATCTCATAATGAAAACCACTCCCCCTTACATAATGATCCGTAAATCATATGTATTTGTAGTGTGAACTACACATTAATTCTCCCCCTTTATATCAATATAAATTGGCAAAGGTACGAAAACTATTGGAATCCTCATGAAATTTTCATAGATATACTTCATGACCAAAAGAGAACAACATGCCAACTTGTTTCAATGATTTCACATAGTCGAAACTTAGTGCATTCATCAAGGAGTTTATAAAGATACAAGAAAACTCCTATAATATTCCACAGCTGCACTCCCCACAAAGATTTGGCAATTAAGCACAAGTTCAATTAAGAACTCTCCCCCATAAAATGTCATTCCCAAAGGAACAACAAGAGTGACCTTACTTTTAAAAGAAAATAAGGATTTATTTGGACATTAACAAATCACATGAAACATGAATTTGTATCCAAAAACATAATTAAATTAACCACAAGAGAATCCATGATTAATTTAATCGGAAATGCTCACACAAGAGAACTTATGGAGCCGCACAGTACATACACAAAGATGTGGATCAGGGAAAGACCAATACTGTGGAATTATCAAAGATTCATTCTATTTTTCATCACTATTTGCACAATGACATATAATAGACTTAATCTTTGTAAACAAAAGTTCATCCTATCTTCCATCAATATTTGCATAAAGACATAATAGGCTTAAACTTTTGTAGTCAAAAGTTCATTCTATTTTTTATCAATACTTTCATAATGACATATAATAGAGTTAACTTTTGAGCACATATGAGACAATCAAGGTTCACGGACTTAAACAACATATCCCACAACAATTTTGCAATATATAAAACCATAAAGATTAATACTGCAAAAATCATCTTCCAAATAAACTTTAGAATTTAAACAAATAAATCCAAAAACATTGCAAGATGAAAAACGTTGGCAATAGCTATGTGTACTCACAATGATGGCAATTCCAAACCCTAGTTATCCTTCTTAAAAACACAAAAATAAATTCTCATAAGAAGTTTTATAGACAAAATAAATAAAGCACGAAAATATAATCATCATTTCATCATCGGAGACCATAAATGTGGCACGAATCTTATCCATGTCCTCCTTGATTTCAGGAAACTTAGTAGCAATCACGTATAATTGTTTTTGCACACACTTTACCTTGGCATCAATTTTACAAACACTCATGTTAATTTGATGAAGAAGCTTCATGGAGGAAGAATCACACGAGCCAACAAAAGTGTCACATCTTTGTCTCTTGAAAGCATTTTCCTTCATACGTTTGAAAGTACAAGGGCGAACAAGCTTGGAAGTTACAATAGAGTTGCCAATGGGCGCAATGGAGAAGGTACGACAAATTCGCTCAATCAATCAAGGATAGCCTAACTTCTTGTTGGAAGACGTTATCGACAACATTTTATAAATCATAAACCCATAAATGTCGAGACTTTGAGTTCCCAACTCAAAGAAATAGACCAACTCCGCAAACTCACAACTCCAACAAGAATTCTCAATCGTGGAGGAACAAAGATTAGATATACCAAGTTTTCCCAAAGATATCAAGGGAAGACTAAGATAATTAGTAAGAAATTTTCCTTCATTCCAATCAACATTCTTACCACAAAGACCATTAGAGAATTTTCATAAGATGGTCTTTCACGACTAGGTCTTGGAAGGAGAAAACTCCCTAATGGAATTTTGGTAATCCTTGAAATCAACTTTCTATTAACAAGAATCCTTTCTTTATTTATCATGGTCTTGAATTCCATGTTGTCATCATTAACATCATGGATGTTAGCATAGAATATTCTTGTTAGAGTGTCAAAACCTTCACCAAGACCATCAAAGATATTCCCAAGAATAAATTTTTCAAAAAAAAACAAATCTTCTTTATGTCCACTAACAAAATCCAATTTATTTTCTAGAATAAACCCATTAGATGAAATCCTTTCAAACACCTTGCCACAAGAATCATTAACAAATCTAATCATAATAGAATTTTGATTTATAGGTGTTGATGGTGGATTTTAGTTCAGGGCTAAAGTTGTAAAACCAATTTTTTTGTGCCGATATCCTACAAAGGGTAAGGCCATTTGACAAACGATGAGCGCATAAATCCTCTCATTTTATTTATTTGAAGTAATTCGATAAATATACAAAATTCATCTAGGATGGAGCATGTAGCAACAATCCCAAATACCCTGTGAATTTTTATCATTATTAATTAATGCATGAATTGCCTTGTATTTCCTGTGGTGTTCCCAAAAAGACTCTCATTATTGATGCGGCATGATGATTGATTGTTACTCTCAACAAAGTAACATGAATATCCAAGTGTCAATGGTGAGGCATGCACAAAATACTCGTATAGGCTATATCTCTCGGTGTGTTATATTAGCCCGGTTGAGCATTTTAATTCCCTAAGGGAAATTTGGACTGTCTGTGTCATTCTCAGAAACAATCACGACCACAGAAGTCGGTCGCATGATTTAACCAGCCTAGACGAACCCCGGCAGGAGCAGGCTATCACCATAATGGCCACCAGCGAGCCTGTTTTTGCCCTAGCCAGTCGAACATCGTGCTTCACTTCCCAGCATGCCAAAACGCCAACCCTAAAGCAGGTGGCCGTGTAGCTTTGAAAGAAGCTCGAGTGAGCAAGACTGTAAATGACAGTCTCAAAAAAGATCACAACCGTCCAACTTTGTCGGCCTAGTTGGACGACAAGGATCGTCTGGTGGCTGATCGGTCAGGTGTTGTCATGCACATTGGCGAGCCCACTCTATCCCTGCCCGATCGGCTTTCTCACGAGCAAGCCATGGAATAATAAACGTTTGCTCAGAACATGGTTGGCGTGATGCTTTAAAGGGTCCCAGCATTACATTAGTGTCTTAAAATTGATCACAACCACCCAACTTCGCCAGCATGTTTGAATGGCTTAGATCGAACTTAGGACCATCATAAAGGTACACACATGTTCACCATCAGCCTAATGTTGGCCCCACACAGTCTGTCTCCTCAAAGGATAAGCGTAGCTTGACAATTCGTTTGTCCCAAGTTGCATGTACGTGTACGTTTCAAAACCCTAATTAGGGTTTGCGGCATGGCATATGTGTCGCAGTTCGAACACGACCATCCATCTTCGCCAGCTTGGATGGAGGGTGTAGATATAAACTAAAGGGGTCCAGAGAGTATCAACGTGATCATCGTGGGCCCACCAATGTGTGTGACCGACCGGCATAGGCCAACCATGTCCGAGCGCCTAGAAATGTACGCCCAAAGGAGGCATGATGCACGACCTCTAAAACCTTTACGGCAATTGATTTTTGCCGCAAAATGATCACGACTACTCCTCTTTGCTAGATAAATTGAGTGGCCTAGATCGCACCTTCATGAGACAAGGTAGTACAGACATGCACACCGGCAGGCCGTCAACAAGCATGCCCGATCGGTCCCGCCAAAAACGTCTCCCATGCTTGGTTTCGGTCAAGCTGAAGAGTGATGCTTGCGCACCTCCTCAAAACCTTAAACCTCTATCAACGGTCGCATATGAACGTCATAGATCATCTCATCCGTCTAACTCTACCAGCTTGGTTAGGCATCCCGGGCTAGGAGTTAAGTGGCCAATAAAGTGTCGTAGTGATTACCATCCGCCACTCTACCACATGGAGTGATCGGACAAGGGATGGCTTGCCTGTGCAGCCTCCAAACGATCATTCGAAGATGGCTAGACATGGATCTTTTTTAAGACGCTTAATCCGTGACTTACTCTGTTAATCTTTAAAACAACGATGTTTTATGCATATTAAATATATTCGATGCATTACATGCACAGAATATACACGATATTTCTTGAATATCGATTTCCTAAATAACTCAGTTATTTAACCTAGCACCTATGCTACTTCCCGTGGGTCCCACGATCCACACTCGAGACATCAAACATGTCACAAACTGGGGGATACTTACTGGGGTATTGGTATGGCGGTTTACAGCGTGTAGCATGCAACGCGCCATCACAAGAATGTGTCAGGAAAGAATGAACGGTTAGCAATGATGAGAGAAGTGGGCTAAGGAGTGATCGTGCAATCACCCACACGACCCCACTACTCAATCACTCATCTTCCTCCACTTCCTACGAGATGAGGGTTTACGCTCTATGACTTGTATAAATAAGTCCTTTGCCTATTTTCCATACAGATAGACAAGCACAGAAAACAAAGTGTTATCATTCGTATCCATAAAACACCAGAGCTGATTGCTTACATTATTGCAAGCCAGTTTGATATTTTGATACAAGTCATAAACAGCCAACACCTTCACAATCTCAACACCTTATTCGCTTCCCTCCCTAAGATCAACCCCATCTCCTTCACTTTGTGACCGAAGCAAGTCTGGAACGGCCATTTCTTGGTTTAATCCAGAATTGTATAGATTGATATCTCGAATCAAAAGAACTCCCGTGCAGTGCATTTGTTTAGGGTTTATATTCATTTCTCATCTACACACCCAAAGTTACCAAAACTAGCAGAAATAGTTTTTACCCATAAATAATTGGCTACCACAGTGGGAGATTAATCTATCGGTTGCAAAATTTTATTCGTTCCAACCTTCTTAAATTTAGGATAGATCTTGGGTCCGATTTAATCATTAACCTATTCATTTTTCAATCCCAGCTTCCATCTCATGATGTATCCTCTGCTAGATTCTTCTAGAGCCATAGATAATTTAGACATCATGGGAAGTGTGTCTAGGATGCTAGAGGATGTTATTACAAATCAAGCGGGTATTGCTAGAAGACAGAGCGAGATGTTCCGTCTTTTAAACGATATAGTAGTTCAACTACAAGAAAGCTCGGTGGACGTTTACTCAGAGAGCTCCGCAAACGCCAGTATAAAAAATGTTGGACCTTTATCTAGAAGCCATGTATTTTCCAATGGGGATGCAGGAAGAGCGCGCAGCCACAGGGGACTGAGGAGAGACGAACAACATGATCTAGATGGCAACAGAGACTCAAGACAGTTCCACAAAGGAAGAGACTTATTGGAGATGCCGCAAAGTATACCGGATAAAAAAAGGAGCATGCAACCTACGAAGCATTACTGGAAGATTTATATTTCAAAACCCGTGACAAAATTCAGAAGGTTGTTCAATCCGCAACAACTTTTCCGCCAAGTGAATAAATGCTCGAGGAGGGAGAAATCAATCAAGGAGCATGCGAAAACAAGGGCTGGCAGCATTCGACTCATTCACCCAGCAGTGATGTTATCGCCGATACGATGCTTTCTACGTGGAAAATTCGCTCGGCTAAGCGGACCGCGGGTATGATAACACACGCTGGTTTTCTAACTCCATCTCCGAAGCGTGCTTCACATCAAAGCCAAAGAGAGACATCGCGACGTCCGTTAGAAAAGCTAGACTCAAGATATCTGCACTTCCTATTCCCAATGAAGAAGATCTTGGAGTTATTGGAGACATGGTTACGAGATGGAGAGGTACAGCTGCCTCCCATATGGCGTCAACCAACCGATCAAGAGGTAATGGGATCCGAGGTATTGTCATTATCATCGATTCCTTCACCACCCTACCAGTGAATGCAACGCCTTGAAGTGTATTGTTCAAGAGAAACTTAATTCAAAAGAGTTTCCTTCCTTCCCCGAAAATTAGTGCGTACATTTTCCATGAAGTGGACACTCGGGAAGATTCAGTTTCATATAAACGAAGTTTCAAAAAGCAAGTAAGTTTTATCAATCAATTTTTATAAGGAATATAGTTTTAGAATTTACTGGGGACTTGGTATCCCACACAAGAAAGATATTCAATGATCAAACACCATGTTTGTTCCCTTTCATGCTCGCACGATATTTGCAATTTCACATAGTATGAACAATATCGTTGTAATAGCCACATTATTCATAACCAGAATGCAAGTTCCATTCAAAATAATCTCTTTCATAAAAAAACCTATTCGCAAAAAACTATCTCAAAATATACCAATTCAAAATTCAATCACTTATTAGTTCAATACCTAAAATCAAGTTGTGAAAGGAAACCCTCACATCACTCAAAAACTCCTAAAAAGGAAAAGCATAAGTAGACGACATAAACCATTCAAGGAAAGTCCTTCAGTAACAAATCGTCCTTCTGTGAAAGAGCGGCTTTCATTTTCTAGAGAACGACCTACTTCAGCTTCAACTCTTTAGACAACTTTTCGATCTCTTCTTCATGGCGAGCAATGTAGTCTGCAGAGGGAACTTCATCTTGCAACTTCTGAAGCTCCTGGATTTTGGAAAACCCTTTGAAGAGCCAAGGAGAGTTGAACTCGTATTGCATGAACACGTCTCGATGGAACTCCCAGTTTGAAATCATTTCTTTCGAAGTTGTACGTCCAGTCGCAACACTCATACCATGAATAGTGTATAAAGCTTCTTCGACACGTTTGGCCAATGGGAAGCGGAACTTAAGTTTCTTGGTGGTAGGAATGTGACCGTGTTTCTTCCATATTTTAGTATATAACTTCTCTAACTTAGAAGGCACACTGAATCCTCCAACCGGCACATGACATGTATAAGGAGTGTTGAAAGGAAGCTCAAAGACAACTCCAGGAATAACAGGTTGCATCACTAACACTTCGTCAGAAGCCTTTTCAGCTATAAAATATCTTGTGATTGCTTTATCGGTTGCCGGATCTTGTTCAGGAGATCCTTTGGAGGGAGCTACCTCAACCGTCGCGGGTGTTGTCTCTTCTGCATTCTTGTGATGTTTATTTCACTCTGAAGACTGATTTCTTCCACGACCTCATGTACAAGCTCACCGAGGTTAATGCTCTGGGAGTTATTTCTTTTAGTTGATCTAGCACCATCTTTGTCATTGTCTTGAATAGGATCATTATCGCCGGACTTCTCGTCGTGAGGATCAGTATCGCCAGACTTCTCGTTATGAGGATCAGTATCGCCAGACTTCTCGTTATGATGATCAGTATCTCCAAACTTCTCATTATGATTACGTGCCAGTCTTGCGAAAGCGTTTTCTTTTGTAATTCCCTGATCACAAACAAGAATTACCATTACTGGAAGTTACTCAAGAAGGAAAAATTAAAGGATCGGAGATATTTAAAATACATGCAGATTAGAAGAATTGAAAGACACGCGACCACATGATTGCTTCTTGGCATGGGGACTACATCCAGTAGTATCAGCACTGGTTCATTTACCTGGAAGCGGCTTCAATCGTTTGAATTGCTTCAAGGTATCTACAGATGGCTCGCCACAAGAGATTGTTGCAATTTCTTCAGGAAACGTTTGGAAGGATAATAGCTGACCTATCCAAAAGTCCTTATACTTGGAAGTTATCATCGGCCTTCTTTCGATGGATAGGAAAGGAAAACTCTGCTCTAATGTAAAGATATCAGCATTGATGCTAGAGCATTGCTCGGTTGAACTCGCATGCGTTGCTATCTCAAGCATGTTTGTCAATGTTAGTGATCAATACTATAAAGTCTTGATTTCTAGTCTACTATAGCTGAGGTCTCGTACTAGGATAGAAAGTGTAGTTGAGCTCAAGAACTCCATGGCGATCATTATACAAGACGAATGACTACTCAAGGAACCAGTGGATCTTCATCGACTAAAAGGTATGTGGAGACTTGAACTTATCTATCACTCAAAAGTCTATGTACTTTATCTCTTATCTTAAGACTAAAGTCGTATTACTATATAGACTAAGATTATACACATATGATATTTTGAGATGAGTATATCTCGCTTATCTATTTCTCGAAATATGTGTTGGTAAAGCTTTCGATTTATCCAAGTTCATCTTTACCTAGTGACCAAAGTCATGTTATGTTTCAATCATTTTGGAAATCGCTCTGACGAGAAATAGTTTGTGAATAACAACTATATGACGTCCTCTCAGAATGTTTCAATGATTAAAATGAGAGTTTAGACAATATAATCATTAGAGGATATAAGCATTGTTGTGGTAACACATATATGTATAAGTCCTTATTGCTTGAACCGAAGTTTGAAAACTTTGTTGATCAAGTGAAACCGGAGTAGTGCGTGAGCTCGGTCTGTGAACTCAACATAAAAGCTCAGTCCGTGAACTGGCGTAGTTCTCGAACCCGAGAATTTCTGCTGGAGTTTGTGAACTCTGTCCGATAACTTAAGTCCGCGAACTTGAGTAGGTTATGTCTAAAAACGATGTTTGTGAACTTATTATAATAAACTAAGGAATGCTATTACAAATCGTGGCTTTATAGTTCATGAATCGATTCGAGTGAATCACATCGTTTTTGCTTCAATTGTGTCTTGTGTAGTATATAAATATCTAAGCAATTGAACAACTCTCTAACTAGTTCATTTGAGTCATTTGGACTAGTTATGGTGAAGAAGAACATGGTTGATATGAAAGTTATCATTTGGCTAACCATTTGGTTAACTAGTGTTGAACCAACTAATGTACAAGTTTGGGTACGGTTACACGAACCTAAAATTGTCTAGTACATGTGTGTATGACAAGCTAAGTTTTCGATCTAACGGTTGATAAATATTAGCTTGAATATAATTAGGTTTTTATCTAACGGTGAATATTGAATGCTTTGTTACTAAGCTAATATTGATTACAAACCCTGATTTGAAGACTATATAAGGGAGAACTCTAGCAACTGGGAAACCTAATCCCCAGACATTCTGTGTGATACTAGTTGTTCTAAGCTAGAGTCGATTCTCCTTTAACATTTGGTTTTTTCTTCTAAAACCAGGTTAACAATTTACATACTTCATTGGGATTGTGAAGCCAGACCGATACTACTTTTCTTGTAGTTGTGTGATATGATCTTGTTGTTTCTATCGTACAAGTACAATTGTAATAATTGTCTTAATATGTCTATCTCCGACATGCAAGATATAAAAGTAATCACAAACATATTCGTCTCATCTTTTGTGATTCCACAATATCTTTTTTCGCTATGTCGATTAAGACTATTGTGAGGTGATTAATACAACTGAGCTGTTCTTCGGGAATGTAAGTCTGGTTTTATTGATTGGTTCCTATCACCTTGATTTATCAAAAGACGGAACAAAACTCATAGGTTTATTCGCGGGAGACGAAATTATCTATCTTGTAGACTTTTTTGTGTGAGACAGATTTGTTTATTAAAGTCTTCGACTTTGGGTCGTAGCAACTCTTGGTTGTGGGTGAGATCAACTAAGAGAATCAAGTGCGCAGTATCCTGCTAGGATCATAGGCGTAAGAGCATAAATGTACCTTGGATCAATGTGAGATTGGTTGGGGTTCAACTATAATCCAGACCGAAGTTAATTTGGAGTAGGCTAGTGTCTGTAGCGGCTTAATACAATATATATTTAATCTGGACTAGGTCCCGGGGTTTTTCTGCATTTGCGGTCTCCTCATTAACAAAATTTTGGTGTATGTATTATTTCTTTTCCACATTATATTTTGTTATATAATTGAAATAATACAGGTTATGCATTGTTCAATCAATTAGAATATCCGACCTTATTGGTTATTGATTTAAATTGATTGACACTTGGATATTGGTCTTTGGTACCATCCAAGTTATCTCTCTTTGATAAAGACTCGCATATTATAGTTGCTTGAGTAAATATCAAATTGAGATATATAGATAATAAACCTGGCTTAATTGGGGTATACCCAATAAGACAAAATCAGGTCATTATGATTTAAATCCAAGCCACCCCTTAACCTTGTATTTTCTAAATGGCTAATATGCCCTTGTTTAATTAACACTAAAATTCTGATTAGGTTAATTAGTTGAGTTTATATTAAAATTTTCAAATTATGAATTCAGTAGG
Source organism: Papaver bracteatum (assembly GCA_023529315.1). Taxonomy (NCBI): domain Eukaryota; kingdom Viridiplantae; phylum Streptophyta; class Magnoliopsida; order Ranunculales; family Papaveraceae; genus Papaver; species Papaver bracteatum. Next base: position 932,870 of record JAJJWX010000618.1, on the reverse strand, counting down.
TTAAACCCTTAATCCTTCTTATGAGTTCGATTTCGATAAAAAAAAATTGGTTTTGAAAATGCACAAGGCCGGCAAGGTCGTGGTTTGAACAAAGCGTCGGCCATTATCTGGCCGACATGGTCTACTTTGAATAACCTGGTGACCAAGGTTCAACCGGTATGGTCTACTTTGAATAAGCTGCCGACCAGGTTTCCGCCGGCATTGTCTTAGTTGAAGAACACGCCGACTATCTTGGAACATAATTTTACGGTCGGCATGGAAAATTTTCCTACAATGTCGGCGGTCATAAGGTCGGAAAGCAAATAGTTTTTATCACTGTCGGCTGACCTGTAGCCATCATGTTAAGTATTTATAACCTTGCAGACTTTTACTTATACCAAACATAAAACGGAAAATATGGAAGATGTAATTCACTTTATTCATGCAATTTTGGTTACTACATTGATTGAAACATAAAAACGAATGCACTTAGCATGTGCATCAAGCCTTTAAACCCCTAGGCAACCATAGTGGACGAGTTATAGTCTCGTGAGGGCTTACATAGAGGTATACCTACAAAACCTACACTAAAACTTCTAAAACCATCAATCTTCCTCTAACGAAGACGATACCACATCCAAGTAGTCCGGGTTATCCACCGGGATTCTATCGGCCAAGAAGTGATAGCTTGCATCGAATGCGAATGCTTTCCCATTTACCTCCAAGTAGCTCGCTTTCACGACTTCATGCTATAAAAACACAAAAACAAGCTTACATTTGTTAGTGGTGTTTAGTAGGAAGATCAAACAACATGGATCACGTAAAATAAACCACAGAAAACACTTACAAATTGTTTAATGGACAAGTTGAAGGGGCGAGCGTTGAAAATTCGGGGTTGGAGAGCTAAAAAAGCGAGTATCGCATTTTCAATGACTAGGTGCCTATCGTGCACTTCTTGCATTAGGATTCCCAAACTCGCCGCTAAATTTGTTGTGTACCCTAGCCCAAAAGGTTTTGGAATCCTCCTTTCGGAGGATTGACGTGTAAGTCGATCTTCCACGTACCAAGCTTTGGTGATTGCCAAATCTTCATTTGAATCAAATGATGCCATTGTTGTTTGTAGAGAGATATTGAGTGAGTTAGATGGAGTGTATGATGATATGAGCTTTGGAGAGTATATGGAACTATCTGTATGTTGTTTTGTAGAGAGAAATAATGTATTTATAGGATGGTGGCCAAATTTGTCCATTATAGTGCCCAAGTACAAGTCAATCAATGAAATTGTACTTGCAAAAAAATTGAATTTTGAATACGCCGGCGAGGTATGTTTTTTCCAAAATGCTGACGAAATCAGACCGGCAGGGTCCTAAATTTGTTACCATGCTGGTCGTGTAATCTTTTAGGCATCAGGAGAAGGTTTTTTTGCCACAAACCCGCCAGAACTGTATTGGTTCACTACCCTGCCGGCCACGATTCAGCCGAATGGGTCTTAAATTTGTTACAGTGCCGGCTAGGTATCTTTTAGGCATCAGGAGAAATGTTTTTTGCAACAAAACCGTCGGCACTATATTGGGTCATTACATTTCCGGCCACTACTCAGACGGAAGGGTTTTTATTTTACTACCTTGTCGGTCGTGTAATATTTTAGGCATCAAGAGAAAGGTTTCTTTGCCACACATATCCGGCATGGTCTATAACATATTACTTTGTCGGCTAGTAAACAGTCGGCTTCGTAGCAAACGTATTACATTGCCGTACCTGGTAACTCCACAATTTCCTTTGTCAGGGCCAGCAGTCTGACAATTCACAACCTTGCCGGCCCTGGGATAGCCGGTAGGGAAATTTAAAGGAAGCATTCTGGCATATGTATTAAAACTTTACGTAGATAAACCAACCATTCATTCAACAACTATAAATCAAACACTTTTTGTCCAAAATGAAAACACGTCCCATAAACCTTAAAAAAAAATTTGTCCTCACCACCACAACATAAAGAAATAAACTACGAAAGCATTCATTGACCACGACCACATCCACGACGATCACGATCCTGTTTTGGAGCATTACCTTCACCACCATGACCACTGCTGCTACCTTCACCACCACCACCACTGCTGCTACGATTCCTCTTTTTATCAGCATTCATCTTAGCTTGTGCTTCTCTCCTAGATTTTTGTTCAACCTTTACTTGAGCCTCAAGTTTCTTGAATAATATATGGGCATCCTCACTGTTAACCATGTCAATGTGCTTGGTTTGCTCTTCAATCGACAAAGGCTCTCCTCTGTCTCTCGCGCAACACAACACCTTCGCAAAGGTCTTCAAATGCTCCTTATATTTTTAGTTAAACAACAAACAATTAATAGAATGATTCGGTAATGCAATCAATCTTAAAATAGTAAGATAAACTCTAAATATACTTACAAAGAACTTAAGCAATGTTGTTGGGTATTTCGCTTCAAACTTCTTCTTTAGATCCAGTTGGTAGGACTATAAACAAGCTTACGACTATGACTAACTGGAAGTGCATAGCGTCTATTGCAGACATGCCAAATACAGGTCGATCCCACTGAGACAAGGAGGGTATAGAGTCGATTCTTAGGCCTTACTATACTAATTCAAGCAAGAATAACACAAGATTTGTTTTGGGTGTCGATGCGACGAGTTCTTAGGCAGTAAACAAGTAGTAACATAGAATGTAAAATAAGGATGCAAAACTGATTGTAACAACTAACTAAGAAGTAATAGGATGGTTGAATCCACCTCCTAATCCTACACTAAGGTAATACAACTCAAGTTATGTCCTTGTCCCTTCCCTTGAAGGTATCAAATGGATAATTCATCAACTAATTTCAATAACTCCCCCCTAGTATTAGCTGTCTTCTTACAGTACAACTAATCACATGCTAATTTGATCCATTAGCTAACTATCATTCCTAAAGCCATGAAGCACAGCAAGAACAAAAACATGAAATTGGCTAACTTAGCATATAATCAAGGGTTTCATTTACACCCTAGCAGATCGATTTAGAACATGATAAAGATGATTAAAACATGATTGTATTGAGATAACTAGTTGGTCCAACTCAAAATTGAATAATTTCTCACACAACAGTTGACCTATTTATACACCAGTTTCTTCTAAAATACTAGAATTGATAAATTATAGAACAACCACTCACTAAAATCATATTTTCCGACAAACCCCCTCGGCAATTCTGCTCTGCAAATCCTTGATTTGATATTTACTTTTAGTTGTTGGGGATAACCCTAGCCTTATCTCTCTCAACTCTAGACTCTAGGGTTAATGATGTGGAGAAGAAGCTATGATGGAGATGGATAGGAGCTAGGTGGTTGATTGATGGCGGCTGGAAGATGGCGAAGATAAGAGATGGTCGGGAAGTGATTGATGGAGAGAAGGAGGTGAACTGACGTTTTGAAAATGGAGAAGAAGAGTACGATAGGAAAAATGGAGTGTTTGGTTCTGCTCAGGTAGGAGAATGATATGAGATACTCGGGTATGGGACAGGCATATCAAGATTTGATGCAAAGAGTGGAGACGCCTTATATGTTGAGGATCTGTATCAAATCCAATGGCTCATGATAGAAACGGGTTTGGGTCTTAGCTCTTGGATTTTATCTCTTGGAAGATCTTTTTATAAGCCCAAATATTCTTCAAATCTAATATCTCAAGCCCACACCTAGTCTTTGAGTCTTGCAAACTACATTCTTCACTTGCGGATGAGGTGCAAACAATATTCTTCATTGCCTTCTTAGCGGAAGCTTTGAAGTCTCTCTTCGATTCTCTGCCTCTTTTGGCTTTGTAATTTATCCAAGCTTTATTTAGTACCTAAAAACACAAAATTAATTAGTACAAGTATTTATTCTTGAAAACAGAGAAAATACAGAATTTGGGATGATATATGATTTTAAAGCGCAAAAGATGAGTTAAATGCCAATAAAAAGGTACATAAATATGCAATATTTGGCACTCATCAAATACCCCCAAACCTGAGTTTTACTTGTCCTCAAGTGAAACGGAAATTAAGAAATCTTAATTATACCATTGTCGCTGGTCTATCGGATGCATTTAGCATATGCACTAAGCCTTTAAACCCCTAGGTGTCCCTAGTTGGATGAGTTATAGTCTCGTGAGGGCCTATCAGAGATGTACCCACAAAACCTTCTCTAACTTCAGAGCGTAATAGAGTCCCAAGCATCCAAGGAGCTATGAGGACAGAGAGTTTCTGCTTGCTAGTAACACGAAGTTGGAACTACCAAAGAACGCATTCTCATCCTTAAGAGTTGAGCGAGAAATAACCATACCATATGAAAGAATTTGGGTTCGAGAGTAATCACAAGCCTCGACTTCTGCCTCACCAATAGGGTTTTATGATAAATGCACTCAAAAAGACCACTTTTCTAGTGTCTCATGTGTGCAGATAGGAATAAAGAGTGAAATCCTGCACACGTTGAATGGTGGGAAGGGAAACCTTCCGAAATAATTCCTGGAGACTCCACAAAATTGTGGGAATAAGAATCTTTTTCTGATGATCTCTAAGGAAGGAAATCAATCATCATATGGGGATGGGAGTACTCACTTACCTTCACATCCGATCGGCAATCAACACCACTCTCACAACATCCATAGAAACGTCTTTAATCCCCGATCTTCGGTCTTCAATTGTTGATGATGAACTTCTGAACTTCGTAAAACCTTGACAATTTCTAATTCCTTTCTTCAATTTCCTTGTTGCTTGAATTTTCCTCTTAATTCTTCTTCTTTACCATGGTGTTTATTAACAAAACTAAAAACAAACTGTAATCTTTTTTTTCTTTTTTTTTTTTTGATTACAAAGATACACACTGAAAATAACAAAATAATAATGAAACTACTAAAGTCATGGATGAAGGACGTTATCACTTAATTCTTCACAACTTGGTTTGTTTTGATTTCATAAACTTCACTAATTCTCATCTTATTTTCTTTTCTTTGCTCTTGTAAGATAAGTCTTCACTTGTGTATATATAATTATGCTTTTTGTACTGTATCTTCACTTTTGAATAAGACTTTTTCTTTTCCTCGAATTTTTGCATGTAAACCTTGGACTATTTCAACTTTCTTCATAAAATCTAACGTTGCTATGCTTTTTGATGATGATGTGTTTCTATGGATCTGTTGATGTTGTCAAGAGAGAGAGAGAGAATGGTGCTAACTGCAAATCAAACTACAAGAAGGAGTTTTCATATTTAGACGTCATCCTCATGATTGACAAAATTAGCACTCAAGAGATCAAAAATAGTGTTGAAAGTGGTGCGAAGTTGGGTAGCTCACCATTCCTACCCGGAATTGACGTACGGTGACACACACTCTAAAATATTTTTAAAAAAGTCACAAAAATGAAGGTCGGTGCCTCGCTTGATGTAAAAATAGGTAATCTCCACTAAGCGTGATCACAATTCTACTACCACATATCTTTGCAGCACCTAATTTTCCCACCGGCATGGTTAAATCCAACTTTAATGCTCTAATCAACTAAGAAACCCGATTGTGTTCTCCAATACTTCCAAGTTCAGTTATTTCGGTCAGACTATCTATGTAAACATAGCTAGAAGTATGCTAGTGACTCTAAGATCTCTAAAAGTTGGAGGTTTTATGCAATTTTTTTACAAAGTTTTTTTTTTTTTTACAAAGTGAAAAGACTAAAAACAAGTGAAAAGAGAAGACTAAAAACTCTATATGCAAAACACTCCCCCAAACCTAAATCTAACATTGTCCTCAATGTTTCAATATATAAGCAGAATTATAACAACATACCAGGAGAACATTGCAGAGTAGATTTAAAGGAAAGAGATTACCAGATGCAAAAAGGAATGTGCTAAACCAGAAGTGGATGAATGCTTTGAAAGCAAACAACAAGAGTACAATACAAAAAGTTTTGGTTAGCACACATAAAAATATGCAAAAAGAAAAAGAAAGGGGAAAGAGAATGGACTTTTAATCCATATGTATGTACACAGGTGAACCAGTTTAGTCCACATAGATGGGGTCTTCCAAGTCCATGGTCTCAACTTCTGGTGGAAGAAACTCCATAAATGGTTTCAATCTCTGACCATTGACCTTGAAGATGTTCTTGTTTGCCGGATTTTCGACTTCAACAGCTCCATGATGGAAAACAATGCTTACCAAGAATGGACCTTTTGACAATGCTTACCAATGCTTACCAGGAATGTAATTTTCCTGGAAAAAGATGCAAACGAGTGTTGTACAATAAAACTTTTTGACCGGGTGTGAAAGTCTTGCGCAAGATGCGCTTGTCATGAAACACTTTCATTCTAGTTTTGTACATTTTAGCACTATCGCAAGCATCATTTCTTATTTCTTTTAACTCATTGAGTTGAAGTTTCCTTTGGGTGCCAACTTTATCAAAATCAAAGTTCAATTTCTTAACAGCCCAATAAGCACGATGTTCTAGTTCTACAGGTAGATGACATGCTTTACCATACATAATTCTATAAGGGGACATGACAATAAGAGTTTTGTATGATGTTCTATATGCCCATAAAGTATCATTTAAACGTAAATACCAATCTTTCCTAGTAGGATTAACAGTATTTTCAAGAATATGCTTAATTTCCCCATTAGAAACTTCTACTTGGCCATTGGTCTGAGGATGGTATGGTGTTGCTACCTTATGAGTGATTCCATACTTGCGCATAAGTGATTCAAAAGGTCTATTGCAAAAATGGGTGCCACCATCACTGATTATTGCTCTAGGTGTTCCAAAACGAGAGAAAATGTTTTCCTTTAGAAAAGAAAGAACTACTTTATGGTCATTTGTTTTGGAGGCAATTGCTTCTACCCACTTAGAGACATAATCAACAGCAACAAGAATGTACAAATTACCTTCAAAATTAGGAAAGGGACCCATGAAATCAATACCCCATACATCAAACAATTCAACAATCAAAATAGGTTGTAAGGGCATCATGTTTCTTCTTGAGATAATTCCTAATTCTGACATCGTTCAAAAGCAACACAAAAGGCATGACTATCTTTAAACAATGATGGCCAATAGAAACCACTCTGCAAGATCTTTGCAGCAATTTTCTTGGCACTAAAGTGGCCTCCACATGCATGGTCATGACAGAAAGAGATGACATCTCTTTGTTCAGAATTGGGGACACATCTCCTAATGAGTTGGTCAGGGCAGTATTTAAACAAGTATGGGTCATCCCAAAAGAAATATTTCACTTCAGTCAAGAATTTACAACGGTCTTGTTTAGACCAATGCAAAGGCATTCTACCGGTAGCAAGGTAGTTAACAATATCAGCAAACCAAGGCATTTCAGACAAAAGCATCAACTGTTCATCATGGAATGATTCTCTAATAAGCAAGGATTCATCAACAGATTCAACATTCATCCTAGACAAGTGATCAACAATAACATTTACAGACCCTTTCTTATCTCGAATTTTGAGATTGAACTCTTGTATCACGAGTATCCATCGGATTATACGAGCTTTAGCATCTTTTTTAGACAAAAGATATTTCAATGCAGCATGGTCAGAATATATGATGACTTTGGATCCTATCATGTAATATCTAAACTTATCCAATGCAAATACAACAGCTAGCAATTCTTTCTCAGTAGTGGAATAATTTAGTTGAGCATTATTAAGTGTTTTACTAGCATAATATATCACATAAGGAAGTTTGTCTAATCGTTGACCTAAAACAACTCCTACAGCATAGTCAGATGCATCACACATAATTTCAAATGGTAAGGTCCAGTCAGGTGGTATGACTATAGGGGCAGATGTGAGAAGGGATTTCAATTTCTCCCATGCTTCCTTACAAGCGTCATCAAGGACAAACGCAACATCTTTTGCAAGAAGACTACATAAGGGTCTTGAAATTTTACTAAAATCTTTGATGAATCGGCGATAAAAACCAGCATGGCCCAAGAATGACCTTATCTCCCTCACATAGCAAGGTTGAGGCAAGTGTTGAATGAGATCAACTTTAGCTTTATCTAATTCTATGCCTTTTTCAGAAATGATATGCCCTAAGACAATGCCAGAGTTAACCATGAAATGACATTTTTTCCCAATTCAAAACCTAATTCTTTTCCTTACATCGAATCGGCACAAGAGTAAGATGATGCAAACATTCATCAAAAGAAGACCCAAAGACTGAAAAATCATCCATGAAAATTTCAAGAAACTCATCCACCATGTCACAAAATATGCTCATCATGCAACGTTAAAAAGTAGCGGGTGCATTACATAACCCAAAAGGCATACGACGATAAGAAAATGTTCCATAAGGACAGGTAAATGTGGTCTTATGTTGGTCTTCGGGTGCTATGTGAATTTGGTTATAACCTAAATAGCCATCTAAGAAACAATAGTGACTATGTCTTGACAACCTTTCTAGCATTTGGTCAATGAAGGGGATAGGAAAATGGTCTTTCTTTGTTACTGCGTTTAATTTACTATAGTCAATACAAACTCGCCACCCAGTGGTCACACGAGTGGGGACTAGCTCATTCATTTCATTTTGAACTACAGTAATGCCATACTTTTTGGGTACAACTTGAATAGGACTAACCCACTGGCTATCTGGAATTGGGTATATGATACCCGCATCAAGCAATTTCAGAATCTCACCTTTAACAACATCTCTCATATTAGGGTTAAGTCTCCTCTGCATTTATATAGATGGTTTAGCATTTTCTTCAAGATTTATGTGATGCATGCAAATTGTGGGACTTATACCTTTAAGGTCTAAGATGGTCCAACCTAAGGCCTTTTAATGCTCTTTGACCACTTCTAAAAGTTTACTTTCCTATTCAGTGTCTAAACATGATGCAATAATAACAGGTAAGGTTTCAGAAGAACCCAAGAAAGCATATTTCAAAGTATCGGGCAATGGTTTCAAATCGAGCCTAGGCGGTTCGACATGAATCGGGGCAGATTCGGGATCAGAGAGTGGAAGTGGTTCCACTGCAGTATGCCATTTAGAAATATCCATGGGTGGTAAAGATTCAAGCAAAGAGTGGACTTCACTAATGTACTCAGAATCAAAGAGATATAAGTCAAAGTTATCTAAACATGATTGCAAAGGGTCCACATATAAGATGTCAGGCAATGATTCTTGGATCAGACTCTCAATCATGTCAATCTCATGCAGATCAGTACACTCAATGGGTTGTTGAATAATGTTAAAAACATTCAGTTCTATATTCATGTTACCAAAACATAATTTCAACACTTCATTTCGACAATTTATGATAGCATTGGACGTTGCCAAGAAAGGACGTCCTAAGATGACAGGAATGTGATTCTCAGGGTTTTGCACAGGTTGAGTATCTAACACAATGAAGTCTACATGAAAGAAAAATTTATCAACTTTGATCAACACATCTTAGACAATACCACGAGGGATTTTGACAGATCTGTCTGCCAGTTGTAGCGTAACATGAGTGGGTTTCAGCTCCCCAAGACCTAACTGAACATACACAGAATATGGCAATAGATTTACACTTGATCCTAAGTCTAGTAAAGATTTTTCGACCACATGGTCGCCTATGGTGCACATGATTGTTAGACAACCTGAGTCCCTAAACTTAGTTGGGATCTTGTTCTGAATTATCGAACTTACATGTTCAGTCAGAAAAGCACGTTTGTGCACATGGAGCTTTCTCTTTTGTGTGCAAAGATCTTTCAAAATTTAACATAGGTGGGTATCTTCCTGATTGCTTAGAGAAATAGAATGTTTATGTTTACTCGTTTAAACATCTCCAATATCTCGTTGTACTGGTTACCCCCTTTTTGTTGTACCAACCTTTGTGGGAATGGAGCAACAGGTACATGATATGGTGCAGGGACATTAATATTAGTGGAGTTCTTAGAGTAATCATACTCAGATTTCTTTTCCACAACAGGTGTTTTCTGTGGAGTTGTATGAACTGGTAAGTCTGATTTAGACTCACTCAACTGTGGTACACCTACATTGTTATCAACAACCTTACCGCTATGAAGAGTGGTGACAGCATTCACTTGATTATGTGAGGGCTCATTGCAAGTTGAGGTACTTACCTGAAATGTACTCTTTGGATTTTGTTGAGGCTGACTAGGGAGTTTACCTTTTTCTCTCTCATTCAACGAATCACACATTTGGCCCATTTTAAGTTCTAGATTTAAGGAACGTTGGTCTGTGGTCTTGTTTAATTGCAACAGATTTTGGGTCAACAAACCGACATTATCTTCAAGACTAAGCTTTTTCTCTATATGGTATTGTGTGTGAGATTGCACTTGAGGGTTTCTGGGATATGAGTATCCTTGGTTATTTCCAGTTGTACCTCCTTGTACAGGTCCCTTAGACCATGAAAAGTTAGGGTGATTTCTCCACCCTGGGTTGTAGGTATGAGAATAAGGGTTATTCTCTTGCTTATGATACAAAGTATTGGATTGTTCAAATCTAGATTCCTGAAATGCTTGTAGGTCTGGAAAATTATCCACTAGGTGGTCTGAACAATGGCATGCGGCACAAGTGGCCATTTCAAATTGGTCACGGAGAGTAGGGGCAGCAGTTTTCACGTTCTTCAGCTCTAACGCTATCGCTTATACTTTCCTAGCCAAAGATGCAACATTTGCTTTTTCTTCAAAATCGGACTCGATCCTATGGACATTAGCTACAAGGGTGGTATTTTTGGGTTCACGGATGGACTCCCATTGCCGAGTTTTCTCAGCGACTTCAAATAAGAAAGACCATGCATCATTAGCACTTTTGTCGATAAATAAACCATTGCACATTGACTAAACTGTGGTTCGGGTACTGACATCTAGGCCTTCATACAAAATTTGCACAAGTCTCCATTGGTGAGGACATTGGCACAATAATTCATTAAATCTCTCCAGATATTTGGCCAAGGTCTCTCTTTCTAATTGCACAAAACTATTCAGACTTTGACGAATTGCCGCAGTCTTTCGGTTAGGGAAAAACTTTTTGAAAAATTCTTTTGTAAGATCTTCCCATGTTCTGATGGACTGTGGTTGTAGGGCATGCAGCCAGGACTTGACTTTTTCTTTCAAAGAGAAAGGAAACAGTCTCAGTTTGAGGGACTCTTCTGGCATTTGGTTAAAACACAAAGTCCCACAGATATCTAGAAAATCTCTTACATGGTTGTAAGGGTTCTCAACATCAACCCCTCTAAACACATGCAACATATTAATTGTGCTAGCTTTTCACTCAAATTGACCAGCATCAGCCGGTAAAACTATGCACGAGGGTTGGCTTGCCCTAGTTGGGTACATGTGCTCTTTCATACTACGGTCCTGGTCCAATTCTTCACCCATAGTTTTAACTTGGTCTGGACTGCTCTCTTCAGAAGTGGGTATCTCAATAGTATCCTCTTAACTGATTCTAACTAGTCGATTTTTTTGGTCTCTAAAGGACACAATCATAGCCTAGATAGCACATTAATCATGTTATAACACCCATATAAACAAGCTAACTGAAATCTCAGGAAACAATAGTGACTACTCAATGGAAGAATGCACACAGATTCACTATGCTGCACTGATCAGATAAGCAGCAATTGCCTAACTCAAAAAGAGTGATGCTTGCAAGAAGAACAAACGGATTCAGTGATGCATGCACACGGACACAGGGTATTCCACAACTTATGCAAAATCAGTTCGTTTTCGAATCTAAATGGTATACCGGACTCGACAGATCAGCAGGTGAACAAGCTACTCAGGTAGCACAGATCAATGCTTCTGGAAAACGATAGTCAATTTCAGTGATAAACACACATGTTCTATCAAGCTGTGTAACTAGTTTGTCATGTGAACATGGGTCATCATTCAACACAGATTATCAATAATTCAGAGTTTCACAATTTCAGTACGGCTAACAACAAACTCAGCTAAACAAAGTATAGCTCAAATATCGCAGAATCAAACCTTTGTACACAGATTCAAGAAGTTTAAGGGGTGAAACCATGCACAGGTTCTGTTGAGGTCAAGAAATCAATAGTGAAATAGCAAACTCAGCAGGTAAAAATGCTACTCGAACTTCAAAGATTCAAATTGTCAGACTGCCTAGACAAGTAACAATACTCATAGCATGGCTAAATGCACAGTGAAAGAACAGGTTCAATAAGTAAAGAGGTTTTTTAACCTCACAGGTGAAGTGTCTTGTCATGCAACTAGTTTATCAGGTGAACATGGTGCATCATACATGGTGTTAAAAATTCAGAAATTGACTGTTGAATAGCAATCAATTTATTCACCCAGATATCACAGAATCAATCTCATGGATACCAAGGTTTGACAATCACTAATGAGAATTTATTGCAGTAGTCACGACAGATATTTAAGACGTATTTTGAGTTTGAGAACACAATACCACAAGTATTAAGCTGGGTTTAGGCACTTCCACAGATTTTCCTGCTCCTTGTGCCTTTCCTTCCTTGTTTCGCAGGCACCTGCTGGCTCAATGGAGAAGTTTAGTTCTCAGAAATGTGTAGGCCAAGCAAAGAATTCCAGATCTGATAGTTATGCAGAACAAAAGATGGGAACTGTACTGATGCTATGCTGAAAAATTATGCTTATTTGGACTGTTTGAGGTTAAAAGAAATTCAACAGGGTAAAGAGAAAACGAAATATAAAATGTGGCTAAATTAATCACTTACCTGGTGACACTATATTACAGAGAAACTGAATGAATAAGCCACTAATTCGGAATAAATTTGTACAGGGGGATGACATGAATGAGTATGTTATACTGAGATGACAGGGCAAAATCTTCAAACAACCTAAGTGATGGGTGATGATGCAGATTACAAGCTACAAAATCACAACAATTTGAGAGTTACAGATGGAAAAATGCTGAAAATTACAGAATCGGGAGTTTCACCCAATGCACAAATTGAGATGCAGGATATCGAAAATTTTAGCAAGATGCAGATTATATAACAGACGAATCAAGCTACTGATACAAGATTGGTAAAAATAAAAAGAGAATTTAAAGTATACACATATTCCTATATGACTAACTAAGTTAAACTAATGATTGAAGTTTAAAAGAAAAACCACAGCTAATATGCAATGGAATAAGTTACAGCTATAACAGCAGGAAAAAAAAACTAACTAACATATATATACAGTACTAATTGAAACCAGTGAAGTAAAGATAGAAATCTTAGCTACACCGCCACTGAGTCCCCGAAAACGGCGCCAAAAACTTGGTAGGACTATAAACAAGTCTACGACTATGTCTAACTACAAGTGCACAACATCATTGCAAACATGGCAAATATAGGTCGATCCCACAGAGACAAGGAGGGTGTAGAGTCGATTCTTAGGCCTTACTATACTGATTCAATCAAGAATAACACAAGAGTTTTTTTGGGTGTCGATACGACGAGTTCTTAGGCAGTAAACAATTAGTAACATAGAATGTAAAATAAGGATGCAAAACTGATTGTAACAATTGACAGAGAAGTACTAGGATGGTTGAATCCACCTCCTAATCCTACACTAAGGTAATACAACTCAAGTTATGTCCTTGTCCCTTCCCTTGAAGGTCTCAAATGGATAATTCATCAACTAATTTTACTAACTCCCCCTAGTATTAGGTGTCTTCTTATAGTACAACTAATCACAGGCTAATTTGATCCATTAGCTAACTATCATTCCTAAAGCCATGAAGCACAACAAGAAGAAAAACAAGAAATTGGCTAACTTAGCATATAATCAAGGGTTTCATCTACACCCTAGCAGATTGATTTAGAACATGATAAAGATGATTAATACACGATTGTATTGAGATAACTAGTTAGTCCAACTCAAAATTGGATAATTTCTCACACAACAGTTAACCTATTTATACACCAGTTTCTTCTCAAATACTAGAATTGATAAATTAGAGAACAACCACTCACTAAAATCATATTTTCCGACAAACCCCCTCGGAAATTCTGCTCTGCAACTCCTTGATTTGATATTTTCTTTTAGTTGTTGGGGATAACCCTAGCCTTATCTCTCTCAACCCTAGATTCTAGGATTACTGATGTGGAGAAGAATCTATGATGGAGATAGATAGGTGCTAGGTGGTTGATTGATGGCGGCTGGAAGATGGCGAAGATCAAAGACGATCGGGAAGTGATTGATGGAGAGAAGGAGGTGAACTGACGTTTTGCAAATGGAGAAGAAGAGTGCGATAGGAAAAATAGAGTATTTGGTTCTTCTCGGGTAGGAGAATGATATGAGATACTCGGGTGTAGGATGGGCGTATCAAGATTTGATGCAAAGAGTGGAGACGCCTTAGATGCTGAGGATCTGTATCAAATCCAATGGCTCGTGATAAAAACGGGTTTGGGTCTTAGCTCTTGGATTTTATCTCTTGGAAGATCTTTTTCTAAGCCCAAATATTATTCAAAGCTAATATCTCAAGCCCACACCTAGTCTTTGAGTCTTGCAAACTACATTCTTCACTTGCGGATGAGGTGCAAACAATATTCTTCACTGCCTTCTTAGTGGAAGCTTTGAAGTCTCTCTTCGATTCTCTACCTATTTTGGCTTTGTAATTCATCCAAGCTTTATTTAGTACCTAAAAACACAAAATTAATTAGTACATGTATTTATTCTTGAAAACAGAGAAAATACAGAATTTGGGATGATATATGATTTTAAAGCGCAAAAGATGAGTTAAATGCCAATAAAAAGGTATAGAAATATGCAATATTTGGCACTCTTCACCAGTTCTTCAGCAGTCATAAACCTAATCACAGTAGGACGAGCCCAATCCAAGTAGCACTCTATGTATTTCTCAGTATTTTCATGATCGGTGGTCACGTCGTCCAAAAGAGTCACATCGATTTGACGGCGACGTCTATCGTCCCAATGTTCTTGAGTTTGCGCTGGATCATAAGCGACGTTCATACCTTTTTGGGACATGGTGCATTCAGCCCAGTTCACAATAAAGAATGTCTTATCTTCATCGAAATGAGGTTCTTCTTGGACATAACCCAATTGTCTCATAACCCGATGTGGATCGTACATTGAAAATCCTTCAAACACAGTCATCAAGGGTCCATAGTATAATGCAACAACTTCATTTCTAGGATGGATTAAACCTTGATTTCTAGAATCCCGATACGGATCAAATATCACCTCCTTCGCAGTCAATTTGTCGATGGCGCTTCGGAGTTTCATAAGTTGTTGTGGCATTTCCTTATCCTGAGTACCCTTAAAACTCTACATTTGCGCTCTTGGCCTATGAACCGCAACACTCTCATCCACTTTGACGTAGGAGCTATCTTTGAACAAGGAAGGGAAGTGCTCATATATCCAAACCTATGCATAAAAAAGTTTAGAAAGAACCTTATCTTACGAGAATTTTACAAATATAAATATTTTAGACAATAAATTTACCTGGAAGAGACATGTGTTTCCGTTAACTTGCTTAGTGAGTGCCCTAGAACATTTTTTCAACTCATTTTTCAAGAAGGCGACCACCGCAGTACCCCAAGAATACTCACGCATCTTATGTAAGGGATCCAATATTTGCAAGTAACTGGCCTCGACTTGGTTTCCGGAACTGTCGGGAAAGATACATTTGCCCAGGACGTATAGCAAATAACCGGCCATGGCAACATTGATTCGCACTGGGTTCTCCATTCCTTCCCTATCAAGGATTGACTGTGTGTCCCATAATGTGTCCCTTAACCTCTTCACATTAAACTTCTTAGTTAGACGACCATCCTTCATGTCAAGAACAACCTCCGTATGAACCTGATTCCAACCGAACAATTTCTTTCTCAAATCGTAAATCTTCTCGAAAGAAATCGCATTATCGAATCCCTCAGTGACTGCTTTTCAATCAACCTCGAGGCCTAGAATTTGTTGAGCATTATCGGGAGTTATCGCCATCTCACCGAATGGGAATAACATAGTATCAGTCTTTCCGTAGAATCTCTCACAGAATGCAGAGAAGGTAACTTTATCACGATTAATATTCGAACTCTCCACCATAGGCAACAACCCGTAGTTCCTGACAATCACTTTCACCTTCTCACATTCCTTGTCAAGATGCCAAGTATGAGTCACGAACACGAAGCTTGGCGCCTCATGAGACGGATGGCATACTTGTGATCCTAAATACCAAAAAAAAAAAAAAGAAAAAAAATACAAACACTTGACGCAAATTTAATTAAGATAGTTACACACTTCAATAAAGAACAAAGACGGATTAAGATTACTTACGATAGTATTATGGATCGTACATGCCCATGAGTCTTTGTATCCAAAAAGAACTTTTCCACCATCTCTTGGGGTCCCCCTTGGAGGCTCACCCTCTTTCATTGTAACCATGAAGTGTTTGGGAGGCATGTGAGAATCAGCTGGTTTAGTGATCACCCTCTTCCTCGTTCCGGTTGAAGTTGAAGCCGAAGCTTCGATGGGTTCAACAATTTGTTTTCCATCTCCTCCTTCTTCTTCTTCTTCTTCTTCTTCTTCTTCTTCTTCTTCTTCTTCTTCTTCTTCTTCTTCCTCTTCAACAATTTCATCTTCGACGGTATTCTTACCTTTATATCCATTACCATCATCATCATTACCTCCTCCAACATTAGGCATTTCTTGATCACCATCATTATCATCATTGTTGCCTCCTCCAACACCCAGTTCTCTTTCATCAACATCATCATCATCACCTCTTCTACCAGATGGAATTGATTGGTATTCATCTGGAATCTCGTCTGAGTCACTGGGTTCCGATGGTGGTTCATAAACATCATTCGGTATATAGATCTTTATCGTTCCCGCTACAATGTATGCCCCTCGTTGAAGTCAATAGTTTTTCACCAACACGAGGAGGTCTTGAAGGAGGACTAATAGATTTTGCAGCTTTCTTCTTTGCCTTCTCCACCCTGAACAAGAACAATTAAAAAAAAAAAAAAAAAAAAACATTACGGGCTGGAAGTGTCGAAAAATATAACCTATTCGGAGGAAACATGGCCGGAAGGGTCCACTAAAGGATGCGTTCCGACTAAGACACACCTGGAAGGGTATCATCAAAATAGCCTTCTGACTCCCAACAAAAATGTACATAGTAGAAACAAGAAATTTTTACTATACGGGTCGGCAAGGTCCATTACACATACATTTCCGACTGACAAACAGCCGGCATGGTTTTATATAAATACCCTTCCGGATTGAAAATTCTAAGCATCAGGAAATATTCAAAAGAAGCAGCCGACAGGGTAAAAAATAATAAGATGCCGGCTTCATTAAAAAAACTGATGCCAGCAAAGTATACAGTTGAATAACCTGCCGGCCCTGCTAGTAGCAGTTACAAAAACTATACAGCTGGCAAGTGTTTCAACCTTATAGATTGCCGGCCAAACCCTAACTATGAAAATCCGGCAAGGTCGATAACAAAATACCTTCCCGGCGTCGCAACTGCCAATTCAAAATTTCAGATTTTCTGACCTAATTTGACAAGCAAACATGAAATCGAAGTACTAGAGTGAGTTTAAGTAGGCCCTTACTTTCTTAATCGCACCATTTCTGCTTTTTCGGCGGGTTCAATCTCTTCTTCAGCAACCGTTTTTTTCTTCACTTTCTTTTGAACCAAACTTGCAATTCCAGGGTTGTACTCACTGGGTTTTCGATTAGCATATTTCATACGAGTTCCCTTATGCCGTGGTGGATACATTGATGAATATTAATCGGAGTTTTCGAATCGACGATGTCAATGAATTAATCGACGAGTTTTGATGGTGGTGGGGGTGATGGAGCCGGTATGGTGTGGAGGAGAAGAAGAAGAAGAGAAGAAGAAGAAAATGAAATAAAAAGATTAAAACTGATTTAGGGTAATAGGTTTTTAAAGGGTGAGGGTAATTTTTTAACTTAGTCATTTGGACTCCCCCTAAAACTCTTAAAAAGAGTCCCTTTAAAATTGGGTATACCCCAATCAAGCCAGGATAATAAACTCCTTGAGATATTTTCTATTGATTGAGTCTGACTGTTTAGTTGATTCTATAGAAAGTAACTCGGAGTTTTCCATACAGATTGCTAATCGAAATATTTAGTGTGGTTGTTAGACCCCCTCTTTTTCAATTGGTATCAGAGCAGGCAAACACTTTAAACCTGATAAGTTTGTGTTTGTTCGTTCCTTAAAAATTGTCCCATGGGAAATTTCTTTGGAAAATTTTCTCTTAGCATCTGTAATGCACTCCAGAATTTCTTAAAGGTTGATCAAGATCTATTATGGTCAAAACTTCTGGTCTCGCATGAAAATTCCATTTCATCTGAGAAGGAAGTTTTAGATGATATGAGTCAATCTAGAGAAAAAAATAAAAAGGAGGAGAGATTGAGGAAACGTTCATGGCGCTCAAGGATATGGAACCTCACTAGATTAAATACCGATCTTTATGAGGAATACTATCATAATAGATCAGCTGCTAAAGATCTATTCAGAGCATTCGAAGACGTTTTTAGATCCTTAGAAAAACTTAATTATGTTAAGTCTAAGAATCACTCCGAAAAGGGTTCTGTGCATATTAAATTAAATAATATTGTACAACCTAGAAAATAGAAGATTCCTCCTTCTAGTCACATCAAACAAAGGATATGAAGCTCAGACTTCCCTGATTATCATCATTATGGTGATTATGTTACAGGTACTGTTCACACTGGTCAACCGGAAATGTTGCATGAGAATCTCTCTGCACATTGTGCCTCTTGGTAACAAGAGTGGCACTACCCTATATGTATATATCTTAATATGGGGCAAGAAATGGTTTGAATCGTGTGTAGGTTTGTCTTGAAATTTCAAATAAATCTTTCTAGTGCATCCATCTTGTTACAGAATGCATAGTCCTTGATGTGCAAACGTTTAACAAAATCCCCTTGTTCTTTGTGGGTTGAAGTTCGCAAATGGGTCCAAGCCCATTTTTGGTCTTATTAAGAGGAATTTCGCACACTCTCTCCTTCCTCTCTCCCATCCGCGTACGTGAACTTCTAGGGTTTTGTGTGTTGCCTCCATTGAAGACTCTTTGGAGAAACTAAGAGAAAGGGTGTTCAAGATCACTCCAAGTAAGTAATTTCTTCTTATTCCCTTCAATTTCTTAGACCTCATGATGAATTCTAAGGGCTCAAAAAGGAATTCCAAAAACTCAAATACCTCTAGTATGAAACCTCCTTGTGACCAAAATTCTCTAGGTTTGTGGATGATTCATGTGATATAATTTTTGAGAAGATTTCATCTAAAGGTTTCATTTTAGAAAAGAAGTTGGAAATCTCTAGTGGACATGATGAAGATTTAGTTTTCTTCAAAAAAAATCAATCTTGGAAATATCTTTGATGGTCTTGGTCAAGGATTTGATTCTCTCACAAGAATTTTCTATGTCAACATTCATGATGTTGATCTTAATAAGATGGAATTCAAATCCATGCTAAATAGAAAAAGGTTTCTTGTTGATAAAGAGTTAATTTCGAAGATTACCAACACTTTGTTGGGAAACATGCATCTTCCTAGACCAAGTGATGAACGTCCATCATGTGATGATATTTCTATTGGGCTCTGTGGCAAGAAGGTAACTTGGAATCAAGGGAAGTTTCCTACTAATGAACTTAGTATTGCACTGATGGCATTTGGAAAACTCGGTATCCCAAATCTTTGTCCCTCCACAATTGGGAATTCTTAGTGGAGTCATGAGTTTGCAGAATTAGTCTATTTCCTTGAATCGGGTGTTCAAAATCTTGATATTTGTGGATTCATTATTTATCAAATGGTTTCAATGACTTCTCCGATTAAGATGTTAGGGTATCCTTGTTTGATTAATCAAATCTATCGTGTTTGCGGTTTTGATTCAATTGGAAACTCTCTTGGGGTACCCAAACCGGTTTGTCATGTACCTTCAGGCGCATAAGGGATAATGTATGCAAAAGACAAAGAGATGCTTCACTAAACGATTGTGACCCTACCACCTTGAGTCTACTTCAAAAAATTCACAAGGGAGTGTGTAAGGTCAATTCAAGGGTGAAGTGCGTTCAAGAACAATTGTCGGTGGTTGCAACTAAGTTTCCCGAGCTTAAGGAAGAGTTGAACTCTATTCAAGAATCTTGGAGTATTTCCGATGAAGATGATGAGTAGTTTTTCCTAAAACCATTATAGGTTAACGACTTAAATACTTCATTGGGATTCTGAAGCCATACCCAACTATTTTCTTTGTAGTTGCGTGTTCTAATATTACTTGTTCTATCGTATTGAGTACTACTATCTTCTCTAAGATTTGCTCGAGATTTATCTCTGATAGGTAGGATATAAAAAGTAATCACAAAACTCTTCGTCTCATTCTTTATGATTCCATAATAACTTGTTTTACTACCATATAGTTAAGTTATTGTGAGCTGATTGATATTTTCTAGGCTGTTCTTCGGGAATATAAGACTGGATTATCAATTGGTTTATGTTCACCTTGATTTATCAAAATACGGAACGAAAATTTCGTAGGTATTTCTATGGGAGACAGATTTATCTATCATAATAGACTTTTCTATGGGAGGCAGATTTGTTTTTCAAGTTTTCGACTTTGGGTCGTAGCAACTCTTAGTTGTGGGTGAGATCATCTAAGGGAATCAAGTGTGTAGAGTCCTGTTGGGATTCAGAGACGTAAGAAATACGACTCTACCTTAATTAGTGTGAGATTAGTTAGGGATCAACTACATTCCAGTCTGAAGTTGACTCGTAGTAGGCTAGAGTCTGTAGCGGCTTAATACAGTGTGGTGTTCAAATCTGGACTAGGTCCCGGGGGTTTTCTGCATTTGCGGTTTCCTCGTTAACAAAATTTCTGGTGACTGTGTTATTTCTTTTCCGCATTATATTTGTTTATATAATTGAAATATCACAGGTTGTGTGTAGTTCAATCAATTAGTAAATCCAACCTTTGGTTGTTGATTGAAATTGATTGACACTTGAACATTGGTCTTTGTTACCGTTCAAGTTGTTTCTCATAATAATCAGGCTCGCGGATTATATCTATTTGATTTGCTGATTACATTGAGAAACAAAGATATAACTCTTGGATATATTTTCCTTGATTGAGTCTAAATATCTAGTTGATTCTCTTGGAATTATATTGAGTTAGTCCATACAGATTGCCTAACGAAATATTGGGTGTGGTTGTTTCACCCTCGCTTTTTCAACCTCGATAATAGAAAAGCAAAATCAGGATACGTGAACTATTAAGGTAAAAGATAGTCGGACCTGGCATCACGAATCCCTAAGTGAATTATTTAAGTCGTTAACCTAATTATATTTTACATAAAAAACCTAGGTTAATAGAATATGACTCTAGCATACAATTAGGGCACACGAAAGTTTCAGAGATTGAATTTTCTAGTTGTTTGAGTCTTTCTATTTAAAGACTTTCAAGATCGAAGGTCACTTAAGATTCAAACTAAGATAGTTTGGGAATCAAGAAAACATTTTATCTGCTTAGATAAAACTCTAATTAGGGTTTCACGTAAGCATGTGAAAAAATTAACTTGGGATCACATAAAGAATATACATTATGTTTAGGTGTAACTGAACCATGTATAATTATAGTTCATGGTTGGTTAACCATTTTAACCATAAGCTTAGTCATATTCAGTTAAAACTTTAAACTTTAATCTCGATGCACAATCATAAGTGAAGTGATCAAATATGTCTTAGAGGTATTTTCGAGAGTTAATCAAATGCCAAACATATTGTACAAATAGTTTGAATGCATCTGAAAATATTCAGCAGGGTAAGTACGTGTACTAGACCCAATTCGTTAACTCAGATTTCCAAGGTACATCTATCCTTAAGGTAATTCTCGGATAGGCTATTTTGGTACACATACTAGGTACATGTACCACCAGTCAGTTTCCGAATTGAGGTTGTTTTGGTATGCATACTGGGACGTGTACCATAAGCCAATTCAGGAACTCATGTTGTTTTGGTATGCGTACTAGGTACTATACCATGAGATGTTACTGAACTAGAGATACGTCGGTACGCATAATGGGTATGCATACCACTAATCCGGAACCAACATAGTTACGCCGATACGTGTACCGTCCCTGTATCCAGATTTTCAGTGGTTATATTTTTATCTTTTAATCAATTTGAAACATTTCCAAATGACATCAATGACGAATATCATCGCTCGGGCTATTTTCAAATGATTAACTTAGTTCATAGACAATAAATTGCTCTTAACTAAATTCGAGAATGACTATTTCTTTGAATCCTATTTCGATATGTTTAACAAGACAAGCTTGACTCAAAACTTTTTCTATGAAATGTTTAAAGTCCACATAGTCATATGACTTAATCTCAAAGATAGAAAGTTGAATATTTGAAAAAATAGGTTGGATCAGTCTTCACATACCTTTTGTTGATGAAGTTCTCCAAATTTCTTCGGTTGTCCTCCGTCTTCAATAAGTCAGTGATGTCTGATACTCAACTACACACTTCTAATCCTAGTCCGAGTATACCTGACCAATACCTGACTAAATTTGACAACAAGCTTGAAATAGCAAAACTTGCGAGTTCGACCGAGCAATGCTCCAACAACCCGTAAAACCTATTCCAAATTCTAGTATTCCAAAGTCCCAAGCATGTTATAAGTAAAAAACAACATTGTTCTCATGCTTGATTACTGAGAACGATATAACTAATTACATATGAAAGAATTCAGCCTCTGAGACAATCGAATAAGCATTTCGCCTCGACGTGCGCCTTACCAAAAAATTTCTTATTATTGACATTCGTAAGAATATTTATGGGTCTCACATGTGTATGTAAATATGAATAAAGAGATAACACTTACACACGTTGAAAGGTGACGCTGATATTTTTTTTTTAAATATCATTTTGAGAAACTTATTTTTTTTTAATATCTCTTATGACCTCTAAGAAAGGAAATCAATCATTATGCGAAGATCGAAATGATGACTCTTATTGTCATCTAATCTACATTCAACACCACTATAACAACGAAAATAAATGTCTCGTCTTTGGCTTAAACCATTGATGATAAACTAATGAACTTCGTAAATTTTGACAATTTATACCCTTTTTATTGAATTTCTTGTAGCTTAAATATTATTCATATATTTTATTTTTCCCACGATCTTAATGATTGAATACATAAATAAATACATATTATATATTTCTTGTTTCTTATTTTTACCGTCATGAACTTCTTCATATATTCTTTTTCTTTTTGTTGCTTGTTCACCTCCTTGAAAGTCTTTAACTTTCTTTATAAATTTGATGTCACTCTACTTATTGATGATGATAATGTGTTTTTATTGCTGCTTCGAGAGAGAATTATGCCAACTGTAAATACATTAAGACTGCAAGAATGAGGTTTATTCACAATTCTGATGTCACCCTCATGATTGATGGAATTAGCAATCAAGAGATCACAAAATGTTGAAGGGGTGCGAAGTTGAGTAGCTCATAATTCTACACGGAGTTAGCGCACATGAAACACTCTAAACGGACAAATATTTGAAGGTTTGGTGCCTCGCTTTTATTAGCCCGCGTCACTCTCTTAAACAGAAAAATATGAGTGCACATCACTAGGGACCCTCATCGCCTCAAAGATATTAAAACGGATGATTTGTCCATCAAATTTCATAGTCAAAGTGTCATTTTGGACATCAATACTCGTTCCAGTAGTACTCATGAACGATATACCAACAACAAGGGTGTGAACTTTGATGAATTTTCACCACTCATGTCTAAAACATAGAAATCCACCATAAATATTAACTCATTAATCTGCACCAAAACACTCTCCACAACCCCTTTCGGGTAAATATTAGATCAGTTAGCAAGTTCAAGAACTACACTGATCTCATATTTTGAATCACTTGAATATGTATGGATCAAGCTTCAAAATTCTTGAGTGGCCTTGTTGTATAAGAGAATGACCATGGAATAAATAAAAACTTATCATAAAAGAGAACATACTTATTATTCAGAAGTACAATCAAAGCAAAACTAAACAACAATCTAGTTTCCCAGCAACGATACTTCTAGAAATTCTTGATCCCATATATTAATCTAAGGCTACTACAATCCGCAATAACTTACACACAAGTTGATGTGTTCTGGGATGATTTTTGTAATACCCTGTAATTTTAGTTATCGTTTTGGGTCGGGTTTTAACCGAGTTAGTTAGGTTGTTGTTTGCATTTCCTTAGCCTATATGGGTTGCTTGAACTTCTCTTATCAACTTAGTAAAATGTTAGGGTGGAAATAGTTACCTAATTACAATTCTTATTAATTATTTTTATTAAAAGAAAAAGAAGAGACAATTAAAAAAAAAAAGATATAAAACATAAAGAAACAAAAAAAAACTAGGAAGGGGAAGAAGGAGATAAAGCTAGGGAGGGGAGAACTCTTAAGGTTTTGGAGCTCAAGCCAAAGGCAAGTTTGCTCTTGCTCTATCAATTTTTATTATTAAGCATTGAATTCGATTTTGTAGATATAGGTGAACCTTTTGAATTTAAATCCCTAGTTTAGGTTTTGAGATTGTTTCTGTTTCTGAAATCTGAGCAGCAAGATCTGGTTGCGTCTTAGAATGAATTTGAACCGTTAGAAATTATTGAATTTTGGATATGTTGTTTATAACTAGTTTCCAAAGACTCGACCAAAGTTTCATGCAAATCAGGTGAGTACAGGTACCCAAATCAGCTGTATAACAGAGACTTTAGGTACAGAATTTTGTCAGAACGTGAGTAGGTTGGATACCCTGGATTAGGAGTTTTGTCACGTAGAATTACTTGAATTTTGGATAAGATAAACCCATTTGTATTATCATGCTTTTGTAAAAATTTCAGAGCAATTAGATGTCCAAAAGTACCCTAATTAGATGAAGTTTCCCTTTTGTGACTGTATATTTTCAGTCTGAATTCTGCTTATAAAATACCTCTTATCTTTATATCTAGCCGTCACTTTTACTTGATATTTTTATGAAGTGTCTCTGATATAGTATTTAGTCTGTGGTAAAAGTTTCACCATGTTCTGATCAGTATAAGACATGATTTTGGCAAGTACAGTAGACTGGACTTGCATAGCCTATTCCCTGAATTGTTTCGGTATTGGGTTGAAGCTTGAATTTTGTATGAATATGTTTGGTCAGTTTGAATGGTCATGCAATATGTTTCAGTAGGGATGAATTGAATATGTTTGAGCTTATTTAAGAGCTGAATCTCTGTTCAAGTAATTGTGATTTGTTGAAAGCTATTTCGTATTAAACCATTATGTTGAAAGGTCGGGTTCACAATAGCTATCGCGCTTGGCCTGGGAATTGGGGTTGTATTTACTTTTGGGGTTGTCTTCACAATAGCTATCATGCTTGTGAGAGTTGGTGTTGAATAACATTGAATGTTTCGTTTGGGTTATATATTGTGAATGTTTCCTCGAGTTTTTAAGACCGAAGGTAAGCGGTAATGTTGAGACGTGTCGGACTACCGTTACTGATACAGGGTTGTGAGTGTATATATATCTTATACTGAAAATAAAAGAGTAACCTAGCCAACCTTTTCTTCTGCTTTCCATTATTCTTTTGTAGTTGCGAATGATATAATGGAAACTAAAATCTAAATTAGTAGAAATAGCTAGAGATTCTTTATATCAAAGACGATTTCTTCGGTGATAAAGCTCTTCCTTGTATTTTTGATAGTTTTTGGATTGCGATTCGAGGTAGGCGCAACACAATCAAAAATCTTCTTTTTATTTAAGTTTATTTTAATTAAATTTATGTTTGCAAGTTTTCATTAATATATGGATGATAATCGATGTTGTGAGCATGATTATGAATGTTGGGCTGCGGTTCATAGATTGTGATTCTTAAAAATTATTTATGATGGGATACGAGATATCCTTGGGAACGGTTTTTTTTCCTAAACCAACGTGGGGCTCCCTGGGGCGAGCGGATTGATTGAATTTATTGTTGTTTATGAACGGGATACGAGATATCATTGGGAACGGTTTTGTTTCCTAAACCCACGTGGGGCTCCCTGGGGCGAGCGGATTGATTGAATTTATTATTGTTTATGGATGTGGTGTTTCCATATGTTGGCTCCCTGGGGAGAGCGGATTGATTGAATTTATTATTGTTTATGGATGTGGTGTTTCCATATGTTGCCTCCCTGGGCGAGCGGATTGATTGAATTTATTATTGTTTATGGATGTAGTGTTTCCATATGTGGCTCCCTGGGGCGAGCGGATTGATTGAATTTATTATTGTTTATGGATATGGTGTTTCCATATGTTGGCTCCCTAGGCGAGCGGATTGATTGAATTTATTATTGTTTATGGATGTAGTGTTTCCATATGTTGGCTCCCTGGGGCGAGCGGATTGATTGAATTTATTATTGTTTATGGATGTGGTGTTTCCATATGTGGCTCCATGGGGCGAGCGGATTGATAGAATTTATTATTGTTTATGGATGTGGTGTTTCCACATGTTGATTAATATGGGCTCCCTGTGGCAAGCAGTTGATTAATTTGGTTCTCTTTTCTTCATTTGATATGGGCTTCCAGAGGAGGAGCAATATTTTAAATGGGTCGAACAAGTGTCTTGGGTAAGTTTAACCTTAATGATTTGATCATCTTAAAATTGTTGATTGTGTATTTGGTGCATCGCCTGATGAACTACGGTCGTGCTTGATCCTTTTGGGTATGTAGGCAGCCGCTTAGCGGTCCAGCACGTATAGTCATAAAAATTTAGGTTAAATCAACAGTTAGATCTTCCGAAATGAATTTCTAAGTTTTCCGCTGCGATAGAAATGGTAACATGAACATAAACTAAATAAGCTTGAATAAAT
Source organism: Papaver bracteatum (assembly GCA_023529315.1). Lineage (NCBI taxonomy): Eukaryota > Viridiplantae > Streptophyta > Magnoliopsida > Ranunculales > Papaveraceae > Papaver > Papaver bracteatum. The sequence goes on along the minus strand of JAJJWX010000618.1, from coordinate 906,000 downwards.
TATTTAATGAGCTTGGGCTTAGTAGTCGGGCCTCGGCTATGGTATCCAAGTGACACCTCGGGTTTTGAAAACCGGGGCGTCACAATTTTGTAAGAATACAAAAACTCTAAACTTAATATAGTAACAAGATAAACCATTTCCGGAATCAAAACATATAGCATACCCATGTCAAGATGGAACCACATAGAAATCCTTGCATATAGGAATGTCTATGTGAACTTTTCTCTCTTCACAATAATAGTGCCATTTTTATAAATTAAAAAAAAAAGAACACAAAAAGGCAGAAATTAATTAAAAGCTAGCTGAAACACTAGGGAAATGAATCAACTGCTAAAGGAAAGAGGGAAAAAAAGTAGGTGCAAGAACGCTCAGACAAAACTAGCTATATACGACAAGACTCCCGGTTTCTCAGAACCCAATCAAGTGTCTTCTTTTTGGTCCAAAAGAAATGATAAACACTCTGAAAACTAGGATTTGAACTAGGGAATGGATGTATCTAGGCATGTTGTTTTTGCGAAGAAAAAAAATGATGAAACTAGCGAGAACTTATTCTATAATTGCTGGAAGTTTCAGAGAATATGAGATTAATTTGTTCTGGTTTTTTAGAATTGGTAAGGATATATTAAAATAAAAGGTAATATACAACATACAAGGCTAGATCAAAGATCTAGAGAAACCAAAAATAGTTCTCACTGCAGATTATACTCCCAAAATTGACTCTCATTGAAATAACACCCGATTCAAAGAATAGGAGCTAAAAGTCCTCATATTGTACGACCAAAGATGAATAGTTTGTTTAACCAGGGTTTTAAACTCCTCCTTAGTCTTCGGCCTCTTCCCATGTATTCTATCATTTCTCTCCTTCCAAGTTTCCCACACTATAACAAAAACAATTAACTTCCACAAGTCCTTCCTTATGTCGTGAAAATTAAAAGAAAGCCAATAATGTAAAAGAGTTGCAAAAGAGTTTGGTTGCACCCAACTGATTCTGCAAGACTGAAGAAAATAACCCCAGATATCCGCCAACCACTAACAGTGAATGAAGAGATGATTAAGTGACTATGTCTCACTATTACATAGAGGACATAAATTACTAGACATCTGAATACCTCTATGCTCCATCATTACTCGGGTAGGAATATAATTATGTAAACCAGCCCAGCAAAGGAAGATTACCTTAGGCAGAATATGCTTCAACTGTCACCTCAACTGTGAAGTCTTGGGGGAGATAAAAGACTTAGTAGGATATGAAATAATATATTGGTTACAATATGGTTGTGTATATGGAGAGAACGAAATGTAAGAATATCCAAAAAGAAAAAGAAAAATTTGGCGAGCATCATTAGAAATGTTAAACTTCAAGTTTTTTTTTTGGGCCTAGTCAGTGACAAGGACATTAAGTCATTATTCCGGCCCTTGTGATCTTATTGTATTTTTGTGTTGGATTATCTAATCCCACTAAGGTTTTTTTTTTTCCGGGCCCTTGTGATCTTGTTGTATTTTTGTATTGGATTATCGAATCCCACTAAGGTTTACTTTTTTTTCGGGTTGTATTCGTACTGAGGCACCCCTTAAGTACCTCATTTTTCAATGAATTTCTTCCTTGACCGAAAAAAAAAATGGATTTGACCGGGGTCATAGAGATCAAATATTCAAATGTTACACAGCACAAAATGGTTTGCACTGGCCAAGAAGGAAAAAACTAAGAGTTGTTCCTATGGGATGAACAAACTCAGAGTTTGTTCATTTTGATCCCACTATGGGATGAACAAACGCATAAAACGGATGTTCAAATGAACAAATCTGTTTATTTGAACATTGAGACACTCTAATAGGCGCGCGTCTGGTGAAATGGCGTGCGCCATGTATAATAACTCGGGCGACAACATAGGTGATGCCCGAGATTTCCACCAGAGCGCGCGTTTTGTACGCTGACGCTGGAAACTTCATCTCAGACTCCAGCGTCTCTCTCGATGGCGCCAACGTCTCCATCTGAACGGCTGCAAAACCTGCTCCAACGGCTACAGTTTTTGAATTCTATAAATACTCATACCTTTAACTCTAAATTCACACATTCTACTTTCAACTCAAATTCACTCTCAAAAATGCCTCCTATAGTTCGTGTTGGATTCTCACAACAAGAGGATTTATCTATTTGTAGAGCCTTTGTTTTTCACACACAAGAAGCTGTAATGCGTAATGTACCCGATTCGATGTTCACTTTCTGGGACAAATGTTACAGAATGTTCACCACTGAAACTGGGAACATCCGTGGGCGTGATTCACACGGATTGGTCCATCATTTTAGTGTAATTAGAATGAATGTATTGGAGTTTGTCGCCCAACTAATGTTGAATCACAAAAATAAGCTGAACGGTGAAGCCGAACACGAAGTGTTGCCCAGAATTCTAGCGATGTGGCCAAAATCTCACCGCGGTCGTCCTTTCGCCTTCCATGCTTGTTTCAACATTCTTAGGGTGCTCAACAGATACGATCCCTACATCCACCTAGGAATTCCACCACCCGCTGAGAATTGACGCATATGTATTAGTTGTTTTAATTTAATGTATTTCTTTTATTCGCATGTATGATGTGGTTGTTCGATGCAGTATGTTTTTATTTATGAAATTGATGGTGCAATGTTTAATCGAAGTGAAATTTAAATTACTTGATATTGATGGTTTTAGATAATCGTAATAACACCTAATAAACAACAAATTAAATAACATAATACCATAATGAATTGATTTGTCCTACAACTTCAATCAGCCCACTTCACCAAAAAACACCTAGGACATTCCCAAAAATGCCTTCCATATGTGTCTTCTTCAGAAGAAGTCCGCAAATGCATAAAAGTCTTGCAACCGGGCTTTGAGCATGAACTGATTCTCTATGGACAATGTGTGTATTCGTGATTTCCATATCCACAATGATTGCAGTGTAATAACTCTTTCTTCAATTTGGCTTTAAGTTTGAAGTTTTTGCACATTGTTGCAATCTTTTCTTCTTCTTCTTCTTTTTTAATCTTCATAGCATCATCTAACATATGTGGTTCCTCTGGAAAATTGGGATCTTAACATTGCAAATACCTGAGCTTTTCCGGTTGTGATTCAATCACCATTCTGATGCGTGAACAACCTTCATGTGGACACTTTGAATACATCCAAGGAAATTGCATAAGACTGTGGTTATCCATGAAACATAATGGGCAAACCTCTTTTGCTTCGACACATAATATTTGCTTCGCTTTGCCTTTAGAAAACATGGTGGGTGATGAGAGAGAAATCGGTTGGTTTGGTTTAGAATAAAATCTAGTGAAGTATTTATAATAGAAAATAGGCGATGGTAATTAAAACGGGCGCTCGTAGGAAATTCTTGGGAGACTTTACAAATGTCGCCCGAGACTTTACTAATGTCGCCCGAGACTTTACAGCAACCGCCAACGGCTAAATTCCCATTCCCAACGGCAAATTTTTCGTTCTCAAATCCTATAAAATTCATTCATTGTATCTCCAAAATCACATCTTCTTCTTCTTTCTTATATCTATCCTCCTCCTTTATAGAAATGTCTCTTAGAAATCGTGGTCCCAAGTTTACCGAAGAAGAGGATATAACTCTATGCAAAGCATTTTCTTTCATAGGGTAATCACTGGTGTTGTTATTCCTCATGATAGTTCTTTTTGGGAAAACGTGTTTTCAATGTTCGTCTCATTGACGGGAAACCCAGGAAACCGAGATGCTGGTCAATTGCGTGCTCGTTTTCAACGAATTAGGCTTGCAGTCCAGCCATTTCTTGAATATGTAATGGAAATTGATCTAGAAAAGTTCATCGGTGTAACTGAAGAAGAAGTGATCCAAGCAGCTCTTGATAATTGGGAGGAAGCTCACGGTAAGACTTTTCATTTCGAATCGTGTTTTCGAATTCTAAAAGATGGTCCATCTCAAGTACATCGTTACTGCACTCGAGTGTCGCTGCCGGAATTTACAATGGAAGAAGATGTTGCTCTAGTTCGATGTTGGTTACATCATATGGCGATACCAATGAACCATGGCCATTTCTGGGAAAGAGTATTGGGACATTTTGTATTTTCGCGGAACGAAGCAATAAGAAACAGTAAGAGCCTAGAACTAAGAATTGCATTCATCAGTAACGAAATCAAACATTATACGGAAATATTGTGGATGGTTCATCGTAGCAATTCGGGATTATCCAACGAAGAACTGAAAACCATCGCTCTGACCAAGTTACCGAAGAAAGCGGGAGAGAGTTTAGGCATTTTGAATGCTATGAACTTTACAGAGAGAATTTGGCTGGATTTGATGTAGTTTGATGTTTTTGTTGTGGTTTATTAAAATGTAGTTTGATGTTATTTGCAAGTTTAAATAAATGGTAATAAATTTCACATAATCTGAAGTGAAAATCTATTTTAAAATATAAAAAAATTTATTCATTGATATTACTGCCAATTTTACAAGATATAAACTTCGACAACATTAAAAACTTTAATAAAAATCAAGTACAAGTTTCGACCTCCTATTTATCTTCATTTGACGTATTTTCCATTCAACACGCTCTTGGATAGTTTCACCTTTGTTTTTGAATTTTTGGTTAAGTTTCAAAACATGAGCTTTTCTTTGCCTTTTAGCGGAACATTTTCTTGGAGCAACTTCTAAAACTTGCACTTCCCTTTTACAATTTTCAATCTTTTTTAAAACTCCCACATATCTTAGAAACAAGAAATGACTTTCAAGTTTTGCATCGCAGAAAAGTGTGATCGTTTTTTCAGCCATTTTTATAAGAGAAAATTCAAGTGAATTTTGGTGTACTGAATTGCTCGAAGATTACGGCAATTTATAGAGGGAAAAGGTGAAATTCGAAATTTTAAAACTACCCGTTGGCGTCACCAGGATAACCACCGGCGACAGAGTCCGTGACGCTGGCGACAGGAAGGCTGTTGCCAGCGTTTTCTTCCTTGACTCCAGCGTTTTTCTGCTGAGTGCCATCGCTTTTCTTAATGTCGCGTGTCTACTAGTCTAACGCCCAGTATTTTCCCATAATGGAAAACCCAATTTGGCCATCCACCACAGATTTTTATGTTTGGTCATTGCCATAGGAATTGCTCTGACAACACCAAACGTACATTGATCAGTTCTATCACGAAGAACAGATCCAACCACATAGAAGATGCAGATTAAATGTAAGAACCACGCTTAGCTTATATTAACCGCAAATATCACCTACCTAGGCATGACAAACTACCCAAACTACAAGAACAAAACAGGACACGTAGGCTATAAGTGTAGGTGTCGGTAGCCCAGTTCACATGAATCATTTTTTCTAATTGATGGCATAGAGGAGTGTTTGTATACAAGTGTCATGTACCCATTATCTATGCCGGATGGAGTTGGATCTTTTGCTTTTTTGATTTTCTCTTCTTATATTCAAAAGTAACAGCTAAACTCTCTTCCTGTACAGATAATCGTGGAGATCCTCAAATCAAATGTAATGTAATGGTGGTGTCCACGACATAGAAGTAAATGAAATAGAAGGCAGTCCGGTTAACGTGCAGATAGTTGAGTGCGGCAACCACCTTAAGCTAGCAGTAAGCAGGCAGGGACAATCACGTGAAAGCAAACGTGCTAATCACCATAAACTTACTTGGTACTACTAAACCGCGTTATTCTGGTGTAGAGTAATCCTAATCCTACTACCCATCATTTCTTATGGAAACGTCTTAAAGAACCAGTATCTGCCAGGTCATGCAGGAATTTCCATGGGAATTTCTAGACTTTGTGTGGAATGAATTGATTATGATTTCCATTTGCTGCTGTTGGTGACAACAACAATAAAATAAAATAAACAAGAAGGATCTTTCCACCAAGAACACAGGCAGAAACGGTTATCATCAAACCTTTTTTTTTTTTATTTGGTGATCATAGAATAGAATATAATAGAATAGAATGGCTCCATCAACAAAGAAGAAAAAAGCAGCAATAAAAAGAAGAAAAAAAAGGGCCTTAGCAGCTAATATCCAGCCTTCTTCTCCAACTAACTCTCAACAGCAAGAAGAGGATGAAGAAGGTAACCCCATTTCCTTGCTGTTTATTGACCCATCCATCATCTTTATTTTTTATTCTTTTTCTACCTTTCTCTTTAATAATAATGGGGCATCTTTCAAAAGTCATTATCATTGATTTTTATTTTTAATTCATTTTGGTAAATAGGAGATGATGATTTGAAAACCCATGATGAGAAACAAACAACAAATGGTGATATAAATATTGAAACATCCAGAAATCAAAGTCATTATAATGATCAATTAGCTGAGACAGAAAAAGATAACAGACCCAAGTCTGAAGGATCTTTTGACTGTGTAAAGATATCAAAGGAAGAAATGGCTGGTGATAAAGAAATTGGAGACTCTGAAAGTGGAAAGGTCCATATTGAGTTTCCAAAGGAATCTGGCAAAGGAGATTCCTCCTCTAGTTCCTCGTCCGATAGTAGTTCTGATGATGAATCAGATGTAGTTAAGAAAATCCGATCATCCAAGAAGAAAGTATTAGAAGAATTCAAGGATGGGATGGCCGGGATTACCAATGCGTTTTCCGGCATTCTTCCATCTGAGGATTCCGTAGAAAAGATTGTTTCCTCCGTCGAAGAGAAAGTTGAAGGTGCGAGTTCCATAGCCATGCCTTCCAAGGAAACCGAAGACAAGAGTTTGCCGGCGTCCGTTGCACCCAGTGTTGACACTAGTTATGATGGTGGTGACAGCTCTAAAGTGCCCGAGACTCCTGAAAGCCCAGAAAAAGAGGTTTGTTGAATAAGAATTCAAGTTAATTTGGTTGGATTATACATTAAAAACAAAAAAAAAAAAAGAATTCTGATCTTCGAATACAGTGGTGAAAATTGTTTGTGTTTAATGTTTTATTGACTTGATACTCCAGGAACTTCTGCCAATTGTTCCAACAATTGTGCAGCCAGCTTCGTGGAAGAGTTGTTGTGGATTATTTGATGTTATAACAGGCTCTAACAGATGATAAATACAGGGTGAATTTTACAATCTTCAAATATTTTGTTTAGTGATTTTATAATGTGTCAGTTTCTCTTTTGGGTTGGAGGGCGAAGTTTGTTTGTCTTTGTTGCATTATTTTGATTATATTGTTGTGTGTATGATCTTCGCCATCATTCTTCATGTATATATAGCTACTTCTAATCTTAATCGAGTAGTTACACTTTCAAAATGACTATTTGGACAAAGTAGTAAGCTAATGGTAAGATCTGTTAGTTGCAAATGACGTGCATTCAAAAATTTCCGCAAGACTCACTTGGCCGAGTTTGATGTCATATAAGTACAGTTAATTGTATAAGTTTCTTTAACTCGAGTCTACAGATAAACTCTTGTTTTTCATTTGGCTTTTCCAACATTTTGTTTTAGGCTATTAGAACTGTTTGAAGCTTATTGTTCTAACTCATGCATTGTGTTGTTGCATCACATAAACAATATATGAATGATATCATCCGTTATCAGTTAAGCTAAAGTGTACGACAAGGAAAGTAGCATTGTGTCTTTGGCGATTCCAAGACTTCAAAGTGCATGTAATAATATGTTCTTTGTCATCTCTTCTGCAGAAAAATGCATCTTGACTCATACTGGAGATTAGCAGATGAAGCTTATGTGTGAACGTGTGGGTGTTTGGCGTGTTTTAGTTCGAGTCCAAAGGTATCAGACTTGCAGTACTGTGAAGGGGGACATTTGAGTTTGTGATCAGGATTTTTTCCTGGAGAAAATATCGGGCAAAAGGACTGACGACACAAGGACTGTGGTTGACGATAATGACGCAGTTGAGGAGTAGAATGTCTATTCTTGGTAATTGTCATGATAGTCAGTGATTCAGCATAACAGCAATTGATTTGTTTCTGTCTTTCTTTTTTCAGAGTAATTTTTAATCTTGTTTTGCTTGATATCCATATAACTCCTATATCAATGTATTGCCGGCCGTGTTCTCTGGAGAGAATTTTTGATTTTCTTTTATTGACAATTTTAAAAATTAATTCCACTGTCCTTCTGGATGGCATACCTACAAAGATCTCTTGCTTTGAATTTGAGAAAAGTCTGCTTCTGATGTTCATAAGCTTTGTAAACTGCCTGTTAAGGCAGAACCTCATCCATGGATCCATGGGAGGCCTCTGCTGCAGTTGAGATGTTGGATATTTAGCTAGCGTAAGTTCACAAACCTACAAAAAGAAAATGAATGGAAGAGTAGAGTGGGTATACATTTTCGTAGTGAAACTGCTTGAAATTGACAGCCAAAGGGATCAGCATTTGGGAACATCTGTGCCAGCGACACTAGGTGCTTCTTCCTCATGCTGTTAAGGTATTTTCATTGCCATCTTATTGCGGACCTGCACCCAGCATATATTTATCTCTAGGAAAAGAGTACAACTCAGCTTGTCTCGCATGCGCATGTATTTCCATTTTTCTTTTACCGAACTTGCAGGAAGATTTCGAACTTTTGCTTCCAGCCAAAAGTCAAATGTTAGAATCCACTTCACTGCGCAATAATTGGTAACCTTTAAAGTGAATGTTTGAACAGTCTGAACTTTTAACTGTTGTCGTTACCGGGTAAACCTCAAATGCCGTACTGCTCCAAAGGAATGCATTAGAGTTCATGATTTGGCTCTTTCACGATAAACATTGAATGCACGATTGTTATCCTATATCTGTTGCATGGAAGGTACATAATCCTTTTCCAGTAGAAAGTACGGGTAGGAGACAATGTTAACTCTGGACCGGAAAGTATGACATAGTTTTTACGCCGGCAGTTCACCATCATATTAAAACTTTCACAGAAGTAACTCAACTAGACCAACAAAAAGAAAAACAGATTATAAGCCCAAGACAGTTGGAACTAAAACAGACTTTGATGCATATGGGTCTGCACCACTGCACTAATCTTGGACAACTTGGCAAAACATGCACGTAGTTTATTATTATACTCATTTGGAATTACAGTCTTCACGATTTTTACTTTGATGAAAAGGGTTAAAAAAAGTACAAACCCACAAATCAACATATATAAACTGTATAATTTTCACTGAGATCAATTAGTTTATTCTGTGACAAAAGAAAAGATAGACAAGGAACCTAACATCTCTTTTACAGTGAGAACAAACATAGAAACCCACCATCAACATGCATGGAGCTGGATCTTACCAAGGAAATGTTCACAAAACCCACCATCATCGCCGCTTCTTCCTACACTTTGTCTCTCTTGTTCAAGTAAACTTAACCTTCTTCTCTGTTGTACATAGTAGAAACTCCTTCAAGTACTACTTCTGTTTTTGATTTCTTTCCTCCTATAAACAACTTCTCCTAGTACATCCTTGACATACCGTACTGAACCGTGCTTACCTTTCTACGAGCGGCCGCAGCTGCAGCAGCAGCAACACCCATTTCACCAAATTGGGACTTTGCTTGTAGCAGATTTGTATCAATCGCAATTTGATTATTATTATCTGTCTGATCTATCTTTGATGACACACCTGCACGTGCTAGATAAAACTGGGACGAGTTTATGTCAATTGCTACATCTGGAGCCAATTTGGCCATCATGTTGCATTGTGAAAGCTGCGATTGTCTGGCTAGTGATATATCTCTCTCAAGTTCACTCCCTGATTTTTCTTGACTAACCATCGTATTAGTTCTGCGGATACCATATGGAGAAGGGATAGGCTGGGGAGGAAGAACTGCATTCCTGATGTACGTTCTTGGATCATACGCATCTCTAATACTGCTACTGTTCTCATATGGCACGACAGGTCCCACAACTTTTCCAGGTTTAGCTGCACACATAGAATAGTTCAGCAATCCACTACACACAAATAATTGAAGCAACAATTTAGCGCATTTCAAACACCTCTTTCCTACCATCCTTGAACAAACAAGAGCACAAGTTTGCTGGACTAACTCAGAACTAGTATTATACATCAGACAATACATTACTTGAAAATTCGTGTTTTCTTTGAACATAGGCATACTCAAAATATCGTACTCACTGACTCAAAGAGACTTCACATACCCATGGAGTTTCGTTGTTGTGCTACTGGTTGAATCCTAGACAAGCTTCCTGAAATTCCATTTGCATCTCTGGGATTCTTGTAATAACCAGTATCTTGAATTTGACGCTCTCTGGACAGATCAGGTTGCTCCTTGGGAGGGATGGTATTTGAATGAACAATGGTAGATCTGACAAATACATGTTGAAATTACATTAGCATCTAGAATTAGATCAGTCACGCAGTTACTTTGACTTTACTATGTCATAATTTCACATTGTTAATGAACTTATTTAATGTGTTCCCTAATATGTGATGAACACTACTCCTTTTCCATTGCTTCAGTAATGGACAGCCATATTAAGAACAACATGGACATTTATATGCTACGTTATGCTGTCAGACGCACCTGCGGCCGTCCTAGAAAAAGCCTACCACTCTCAAGAAGGGCAGCCGCCATGGAGCACTTACATGCCCAGCGCCACGGCATAGCTAGAAATGTATTTAAACTATATATTTTTCGACCGGCCTATGAACACGATTTAAAATGGGGCGTCGTGGCCTTATTTTACAGACACAGTTGGAAACAAGGGATGGCAATTAAATGCATTCACATTTCCATTAATGTTCTTCATTCAGCTAAATGATGTAATCTCGAGTTAGGACGGAATAAAATGCTGTAGCACTCACTTCTCTTTCGAAATGCATCAAGAGACTTGTCTGCGGAGTTCACAATTTCCAAAGACATAATTAATGAACCGAACTAATTGGTACTTCCTACACATTTTTCAGAGAGAAAGGAGTTGGAGTAATTGTTTTCGCTAGACATGTCAAACACTTCCAGATACTAACCTTTACTAGTTCAACTGATATCTAACTAATCACAAACATAGAAACCTTAATTTTAAACAAAGTCAACTTATGACAGCTCTTAGGCACTACTACGAAAATTAGGTGAAAATTGGTAAGGAAACAGGTTTCAATATGTCTAAATTACACATCCATCCAGCGTTAATTAAGATCGGAAAAAGAAATAGATACATCCACTGATCCACATGTATGAATTTATTTCACAGCTTGCAAAGACCAAAGTGGAGCCGCTAACAAAAGGAAACAAGGACTTGAACTATGCACATGTAATGAGCAACATACCTTGGCAGTGAAACATGCTTCCTCTCGAGTGGAATGACAGGGGCACTTTTACCACCATTATCCTCAAGGTGTGCAAACTGCTTCCGGAACTGATCAACAGCGCTGCACAAAACAGATAAAGCAAAAATCAGTTAACAACTAGCATCCAGAGGTACGAGGGAGTAAAAACTAGATAAGTAGCAAGTAATACCTAGGGTATAGAAAGTTTGTTCTTTCAGCTCCACTGATGTAGTCTTTGAGCAGCTGTGGATGATATTCTAGTATCTCCCTAAAAATAAGCTCCTTAATGTCGTCCTTAGTAACCCGCCGCCTCTCAAACTCAAACTCTAGCTTGGTGATTGGCTGGCAAGATGGTTCCCTCTCTGCCCTTGACAAGCTTTTAAAGTATGGATCAGCCAATGCCTGACCAAAAAAGGGTATTCAGACAATATACAAGAAACAGAACAGTCAAGATATGAGATTTTGGAGAATCACCAACAAAGCTAGACAGCAAAAGCCAGATGTCTTTAAATGTAAGCTTAAATTTAATCACTGGATAATTATCTCTATCAGATTGTCGAAACTGAAAGTGCAAAAATAATCCTGTTTACCTCTTCCGCAGTTGGTCTATCTTTCGGATCAAACGCTAAGAGCCTTTCTAAAAGTTTGACAGCGAAAGGATCAGCATTTGGGAACTTCTGTGCGAACGACACCGGCTGCTTCTTCCTCATGCTGGTAAGGTATTTCCTGGCCTTCTCATTGCGTACCTGCACATAGAACACAGAGGTATTGACATCAAAATCATCACTATGAAAAGAGTACAACTCAAACAGTAAACTAAGAGGAAAGAAATAAACAATATCATACCCGAGAAATAGTATCCAACGAGGGCGTACCAAGCAGGTCGGTCATCAAATCCAGCTGGTGAACAACATTTTTACCAGGAAATAGAGGCTTCCCTGTTAATACCTCAGCAAATATGCAGCCAATACTCCAAATATCTATCGCTGGAGTATACTGTTGTACATAAGTATAGAATACATCAGGCATTCAACATCGAAGTTACTGAAAACACAAACCATTAACTCTAGCTTAAAGTAACCCAGATGACTAGATATCAGACCCCACGCAGTTACCTGAATTGCAGGACATTTCAGCTTGGGGGGAGGTCGACATCCCATCCTGAACAAGCACTTTTTTAGTCTAGGAACTACTGGTTTACTACTTAAAAGCATTCAGAACAGACTCCCGACAAATTTAAAAACAGGTTTTCATTTAGTCAAGACTTCTAAGAACAGTTTTTTTACAAGACGAACAATTACCGAAGGGCGAAGGACTCACTAAGGGCACTCATTAGCAGCCACAAGGACTACTGATACACAGAACAAGAATTATCCAGGCTAAACTAAGCTAACCTTAGAGAAAAACGATCCACACAGTTCCGGAGCTCTATACCATCTGGTAGCAACATAATCCTGCAACATAAAAATCCCGGAAGAAATGACATAAAACCATGGTTATTTTTAGTTAACATAAAAATAAAGAAAAACAACAGTATCAAGAATTAGAGAGATTAACAGAAAGGGTAAAATACTAAAATAAGACTAACACAAATAGTATAAGTTTGAATAACATACCGTCCAAAATATCGTTGTTGGGGTATCATTGAATGCCACTCTTGCAAGGCCGAAGTCACATATTTTAAGTTTACAATTCGCATTTGCCAATATATTTTTTGGTTTTAAATCCCGATGAAATACATTTGCTGCAGCAATTAGCTTAAATATCAGAAAGAAGCACTTGGGTCAAATTTGTACAGTCGCTACAAACAAGGACAACATGTCCATTAAAACAAGGTAATCAAACTTTCCTAGCATATAACACCCAATTCCTATATTGCACACAGATGCTTTCCCGTTATCGGTATCACATAGATGGTGAAAAACTGGGCATAGCAGAGGAGTTATTACCTGTGTGGATATACTTCAATGCGCGCAGTAGCTGATAAAGAAAAAACTGATAGTGGTCTTTGGTCAAGTCATCATTAGCTTTAATGACTTGATGAAGATCTGACTCCATAAGTTCGAATACGACATAAATATCCTTAAAATCCCTTCTTGAGGGTGGCAACATGATGTGTTTTATTTCGACAATGTCAGGATGCCGTAGGAGCCTGAGAAGCTTTATTTCACGCAGTATCCTTGCAGCATCCGAGATATGCTCAAAAATATCATGTATTTTCTTTATTGCCACTTTCTCTCCTGTATGAGTGTCAATGGCTGAGCACACAACACCATAGCTTCCTTTACCTACAACCTCTTGTATCTTGTATCTGTTGGCATCACCATAATCGGTGAAGAAATCCATCTCCGTGGTACTCTGCAAAGAAGAAAAGACTGGATTATGATTTCTTAAAAGGGAGAGATAAATGATTGAATCTCCGTTTGTAAAGCTTGCAGTCAATCTAACAAAACTGAAGCAACAGCAGACAACAGACCAACTAAAGTAAACCGGAGAAAATCCTACAGCATTCCTTTATTTCTGTAAGGACTTATGTTATTCTACTGCAAGGACTACCAAATACGCACAGGACATGTCTGAACAAGAATATTTGTTGCAATAAATCCATTACAGTGAGATATTATAAGTGCATCACTTCCTCTAAATGCTTTTTTTGCTTCTCTCCACTTATCTTTAAACAGACACAATCCTGTAATGCTTAATGTCCTCCATTCATTCTAATGTAGTAACATCAGCCAAGTTTAGAGGCCACCGACAAAAAACAAAAAATCTTGCTACTTTCGATTGACAATAATAATTAACATGGAATTCCTTCAAATTGTTGCAATAGAATTAGCTTAGAATCAACTTGAACAAAAAGGGCAAACTTTACAGCTTTTAAATTTCGGCCTAGAACAGATAACCCATTGAGAAACAAGTAATAGAATCAGATGCAATTTGGAATGCTTTAGATTCTGAAACAAGTAATACTCGAATGAACAATACTCGAATGAACATAATGATATGCTAAATTAACCTAGACATTCAAACCTATCAAATTGATAATAATAACGAAATAATCACAACTCAATTTACACAACAGACTTGATTTGTATCAGAAAATTCATAAAGCTTGACAATTTGGTTCAATTCTAACCTTTTTTCGCTGATCTTGCTGCATCTTTTCAACGATTTCCAAATCAAACTAAAAAAAAAAGACTATTTTTATTTTATTTTCACTTGTGTAATTTGTGAAAGATTAAAAAGAAGTTAATCTTGGAAAAAAAATTAATAAAAGAAACTCAACCACATTTCCCCCATCTACCCCTACTCCGGATCACAAGTCCAAAATCTCGTCTTATTCTCTTGGAATTCTTTACGGAAAAACATAGAAATTTAATCAAATCCCTCATGCACTTGTTCTTCTTCTTTGATACTACTCCTTTGTCAAAAAACCTGAGAACAAAGTCGATTGAATCAACAATGATCATAGATATATAAATATATCTGTCCACATTAATTTAAGCATCGCCAAAAATCAAAGTCTTTTACTGAAACCATATACAGTTACTGACTTATAATTCAAAACACTAGATCTAATTCGAAACCCTAACTAATGTTCAGAATGGGGATTTTAAGAACCCCGATTTTCAGAGAGATCTGAACTCTATAGAAGGAAGGAAGGAAGAGAGAAAGAGAGGTTCTTTGAACTCAATCTAGGGCATTATGTACAACTCTCTTTCTCTCTCTTCACTCCATATACGTTTTCGTATATACGGTTTTTTGGATAAATACGGATTAGTGGTAGTACATTGTAATTAAAACCAATGTATAAGACTATTTTTGTATTAATAAGACTGGGGTAGGTGTGTAAATTACGTAGATTCTGAGTTCAGATTCCTTTTCGTGGCCACCAAAAATAAAGTAGTAGAGGAGATAGCTTGTGTCAGATGTGGATTAATTATGCTTGCCGACACTTGAAGTGACACGTGTCGAGTTCTTATTTCAAATTCGTAGTTCGATACTGACAGGATAACTGGTTCATCATGGGCTATTTATGGTATTCAGCCTTGTTACAGGCCCATCGTGTTGCTTCAATGGAGCCGGGTTTTTGATGACTTCTTTTTTTTCCTGAAACATTTTCGTTGAAACCTGGACTAACATTAGATATGAAAAACACGAGAAACATGCACACATCATGTATCATAAAAATAAGAATATTATAATACAATACAACAAGTATCAAAAACGATTTCACGTGAAGGAACTAAGAGCGTCCGCAGCGGACGATTAAGAGTAAAAATTTGGTTAGAAATAGAGACGTAGTGGGACGGAGTAAAGACCAAATACCAGATCATACCAAATATCCAGACTAAATTTGGTCCCCGACTAAGACCAAAACCCAAATTTAGTCGAGGGTGGATATAGCTAACGCTCCACACCGAGCGCAGATATAGTTAACGCCCACACCGAGCGCAGATATAGTTAACGCCCCACGTCGAGCGCACGTAAACTCTACGCCCCACACCATGCGTGGTCCCCGCCCCATATTTTTTTTTTTTTTTTTCTAATTTTTTGTGGGGCGTGGATTATACCAACGCCCCACTCAAAAATTTGCATAAGAATTTGGGGCGCGGTTTATACCAACGCCCCATTGTTTTATTTTTATTGTTTTTTTTTCTTTTCTGTTTACGTTTTCTGACCAGGCGAACTTATACCCTTCGCCCCACATCAGGCGGACGTATACTTCACGCCCCACACCAGGCGTTGTTATAGTTTACGCTCCACCAAAAAATTAGTCTTCCTCCCACTGCGTCACTCAACGGACTAAACCCAAATTTGGTCTTTTTTTTTACTCTTTACTCTTAGTCGCACCGCTGCAGACGCTCTAATATGATATTGAGGGGATAGTATTTGAATTTCTATTATGCCATCGAACCGTTTCCTCCTTCCTCTTAAACGAGACTTTTCCATTTCGTCTTTCCCATATTTTTTTGGGTGGACAAATTTAACCGGTCACTTTTTATAAGTCTTTTTAATAGAACAAGAAGTGGAAGGGACAAAATGCATAGCCTGAATCATACAGAATCAATGAAGAACCATTGGAATCGATTACAAAAAGGTACAAAAGCAGCTATGTTTGGTTATTGACTTATTCTTTTAGGTTACCTTTGTTGCATCCATCCATTGTCAGGTTGTTCTCTAATGTGATAAAATGGGTCTCACAAAGAGATATAGTAGGTTCAAATCGTTTTACGAACGTTTCGTAGAATAGCTGGAGCCTTTTTGCGGCTGTTATGTTCCTTCAACATTCTTTTTTTCTTCCTGCTTTTGACTGGCTTTCTTACATTCTTGCTTTCTTGATTACCTTGGTTTATACCTTTCTAGTAGTATGAGGAATTGCAGTATGCCTAACATTCTTTCTACCTTTCTAGTAGTAGGGGGAGTTGCAGTATACCTGACATTCAACCTAGAAAGAAACAAGTCTTGTTCTTCATCACCTTAGTAAATAAATGCAAAGTATCTTCTTTTCGAATTGCATTTTTCGAACAAGACGAGCCATTTTCATTGAAATAAGCATGTTCTTTTGTTAGAGCACTGCTCGGTCGACTCGCAAGCGCTGCTATCTCAAGCTTGTTTGTCAAGTTTAGTTGATCAAAACTATATACTTGATTTTTAGTCTACTTATAGCTATGTCTCGGATTAGGATACAAGTGTGTAGTTGAGCTTTAGACGTCACGGCGTTCACCAATTGAAGAAGAAGATCTACTGAAGAGCTTGGAGGAACTTCATCAACCAAAGGTATGTTGGGGACTAAAACTCATCTATCACTCAGAAGTTTATTCTATTTTATCTTCTAATGAGACTAATTCGTATAGCTATATAGACTTTTACATTATGCACATTTGATATTTCGAGCCGAGTTTATCTCGTATATCTATTTCTCAAAATACGTATTGGAATATTTTAGCTTTAGCCAAGTTCATCGTATACTTGACGAGTTAGTTGAAAACAATTTATTTGTTAGAAACTAAATATTAAGTCAAATATGATCATGTGAAAATTACCTTAAATATCTTACGTGATTTGTATGAGACAATCATTTGATGTCAGCTTGGGAAATTTCGTATTGATCGATTAATCACTTGAAAATTACTTGAAGCTAGTGGTATGTGTACGATTACCATTGTTGTCTTCCAAGGATATTTCAATGATTATGAGATTTTTAGAACGACTACCATGTATAGATATAATACGAGACGTATACTTTGTATGTTGACTGTGTAAGTCTAGTTCAGGTCCAGAACTATTGTTTGCGAACTGGTTTACCTGTGAAAAGGTCCGGAACTATTATTTTCGTACCTTGTTTTCGAAGGGCTAGACAATGCAAAGTCCGGAACTTTTGTTCGCGTACCTTGTTTGAGAACAGCTGGACAAAATCAAATTTTGGAATTGTTCTTCTCGTACTTAGTTTGCGAACACAGTGGTCAAGTTCTAAAATCGGCAAGTATGGGCTTTCATACTCATGAACTCAAGTTCGCTTGCGAACTAAAGTCCCTGGAACTTTAATGTATTAAGGCATGTGAACTAGTTTTATAAACCGCGCGTGACATTATGTTCATGAATTGGTTCTTGTATAAGTACTTTGTACAATTACAAACCAAACCGATTTTGTTCCAAATGGTTCATATATATTTCTATGAGATGGTGAATATTTGAACAACTCTCTTGAAACACATTTAGATTCATTTGATTATCTATCATGATTGATTGATCATCGTATTTTATCTAGAAGTGTTAGGTGAAAATGGCTAAGTTATAAATGTTAATATGGCTAACTTCGATTAACTATTATTGAGCCAACAAGGTATACACGTTTGGGGTACGGTTCATCCATATATAAATATAAGTATATTTCATTTGTGTGTATCAAGCTAATACCATCCAACGATGGAGATTGATTGCTGAATTTCTAAGTAGACTTAGCTTGAATCTTAAATCGGGAGTTCATCTAAGGGTGAATATCAATTGCTTTGTTACTAAGATATCTTAGCTTTGATTGTAAGCAACCCTGATTTGAAAGACTATATAAGGGAGAACTCTAGCATCTGGGAAACCTAATCCCTACACTTCCGTGTGTCCTAGTTGCAAACTAGAGTCGATTCTCCTTTAACCTAGTTTTTTTTTTCCGAAACCATTATTAGGTTACGACTTGAAGACTTCATTTGGGATTCGTGAAGTCAGATCCAATTATTTTTTCTGTATTTACGTATTTTGATCTTACTTGTTCTATCGTATTAAGTTTTATCTTCTCTAAGATTTACTCGAGATTTATCTCTGATAGGTAATATATAAAAAGTAATCACAACAGTTCTTCGTCTCGACTCTTGTGATTCCGCAATAACTTCTTTGGTTAATCAGTTAGGTCATTGTGAGGTGACTGATATTTCTAGGATTCTCTTCGAGAGTATAAGTACGAATTATTAGTTGAGTTTTATGTTCACCTTAATTTATCTAAATACGGAAACAATAACTAGAATAGACATATATGTGGGAGACAGATTTGTTTACAAGTCTTCGACTTTGGGTCGTAACAACTCTTAGTTGTGGGTGAGATCATCTAAGAGAATCAAGTGCGCAGAGTCATGTTGGGATTCAAGAGGCATAAGGATCACGACTGTACCTTAATCGGTGAGAGACTTAGTTAGGACTCAACTACATTCCAATCTGAAGTTAACTTGTGGTAGGCTAGAGTTTGTAGCGGTTTAATACAGTATGGTGTTCAAATTTGGACTAGGTCCCGGGGGTTTTCTGCATTTGCGGTTTCCTCGTTAACAAAATTTATGGTGTCTGTGTTGTTTCTTTTCCACATTATATTTGTTTATATAATTGAAATATCACAGGTTGTGCGTAGTTCAATCATAGTTGATAAATCCGACTTTGTTTGTTGGATAGGACTTGATTGACACTCGGACATTGGTCTTTGGTACCGTCCAAGTTATTTCTCATATCAATCAAGCTCACAGATTTTTATCTGTTCGATTTACCGATTGTATTGAGAAAGAGAGCTAAAGCTCTTTGATATATTTCTTGATTAAGTTTCACTTTTAAGTTGGTGCTCTCGGAATTATATTGGAGTTTAGTCCATACAAATTATCGAACGAAATATTGGGTACGGTTGTTATACCATGTGTTTTCACCTTTCATTTAAAAAAATAAATCACCAAATGGATTTCTTTTATCACAATCAAAACATGTAACCATCAATCTTCGTATAAACATAAACTTAAACCATGTCGGAGTAAATCGTCCTCAATAATCCATTTTGAAAAAGCAGGGGTATAACAACCACACCCAATATTTCGCTTAGCAATTTGTATGGACTAACTCCAATATACTTTTAAGAGAATCAACTAGACAGTCAGACTTAATCTTAATAAAAGTATATCAAAGAGTTATATCTCAATTTCTCAATTCAATCCACACTCAAACAAATAGGAATTTGCGAGCCTGATTGAATACAAGATAAATAACTTGAATGGTACCAAATTCTAATGTTCAAGGATCAATCAATTTCAATCAACAACCAAAGGTTGGATTTACCAATTGATCGGTTCAACGCACAACCTGTGATATTTCAATTATATAACAAAATATAATGCGGAAAAGAAATAACACAGACACCAGAAGTTTTGTTAACGAGGAAACTACAAATGCAGAAAAACCCCGGGACCTAGTCCAGATTTGAATACCACACTGTAATAAGCCGCTACAGACACTCGCCTACTATAAACTAACTTCGGTCTGGACTGTAGTTGAACCCCAATCAATCTCACACTGATTCAAGGTACAGTTGTACTCCTTACGTCTCTGATCCCAGCAGGATACTACGCACTTGATTCCCTTAGCTGATCTCACCCATAACTAAGAGTTGCTACGACCCAAAGTCGAAGAATTTAATAAACAAATATGTCTCACACAGAAAAGTCTACAAGAATAGATAAATCTGTCTCCCACAGAAATACCTACGAGTTTTGTTCCATCTTTTGATAAATCAAGGAAAACATGAACCAATTGATATACCGGACTTATATTCCTGAATAACAGCTTAGAAATATCAATCACCTCACAATAATCTTAATCGACAAGCGAAACAAGATATTATGGAATTACAAACGTTGAGACGAAGGTGTTTGTGACTACTTTTCTATCTTGCCTATCGAAGATATAAATCTCAAGCCAATCTTACGATTGCACTTAATCCCGATAGAAACAACAAGATCATATCACGTAACTACAAAAAAAATAGTTGGGTCTAGCTTCACAATCCCAATGAAGTCTTCAAGTCGTTAACCTACATGGTTTCGTGAAAAACCTAAGGTTAAAGGAGAATCGACCCTATCTTATGCAACTAGTATCACATATGAGGTATGGGGGCTAGGCTTTCTAGTTGCTAGAGTTCTCCATTATATAGTCTCCAAATAAGGGTTTGCAATCTAAGTTACCTTAGTAACAAAGCATTCAATATTCACCATTAGATGAAAACCTGATTAGATTCAATCTAATATCTTCCAACCGTTAGATCGAACTTAGCTTGTTATACACAAATGAAATGTAACTTCATTTAGGTTTGAGTAACCGTACCTAAATGTGTACACTTAGTTGGTTCAATAATAGTTAACCAATGGTTAGCCATATGAGCACTTTCATATCAACCTTATTCATCTTCACCATAACTAGTTCAAGTGACTCAAATGAACTAGTTAGAGAGTTTTTCAATTGCTTAGATCTCATATAAGTATACAAGACACAATTGAAACAAAATCGATTTTGATTCACTTGAATCAATTCATGAACATTATATCCACGGTTTACAAAGTTTTAGTTCATGAACAAACCGATTTTAGAAAGTAACCTACCTAAGTATGCGAACATGTACGCGTACTTAAGTAACCGGATTAAGTTTGTTTTTCACTTTCAAACTCCAGCAAAAATTCACGGACGTGAACTTTCAACTAGTATGCGTACGGGTACGCATACTTACCCGGATTTCCAACAACCGCCAGTACGTGTACGGGGTACGCATACTTTGGGTTCCCGGTTTCGGACTTTTACACAAATGTGAGAACACACTATGTTTATATCCAAAGATGGTTGCATGTTCTAAACTCTCATTTCAATCATTGAAACTTTCTTAGAGGATATTATGTAGTTGTTATTCACAAACTATTTTTTGTCAAAGCGATTTTCAAGTTATTGAAATAATCAACATGACTTTCGTCACTAGTAAAGATGAACTTGGCCAAAGCGAAAGCTTACCAATACATATTTTGAGGCATAGATAAGTGAGTTAAACTCGGATCGAAATAGCACATGTGTATAATTGAAGTCTATATAGCAATACGACTTTTGTCTCAAAATAGGAGATAGAATAGATAGACTCTGAGTGATAGATAAGTTCAAGTCTCCACATACCTTTTTGTCTATGAAGTTCCACAAGTTCTTTGAGTAGTTCTTCGTCTTTTCATGATGAACGCCGTGGAGTCTAGAGCTCAACTACACTTACTATTCTAGTCTGAGACTTAGCTATAAGTAGACTAGAAATCAAGACTTATAGTTTTGGCAACTAAACTTGACAAACAAGCTTGAGATAGCAACACTTGCGAGTTCGACCGAGGAGTGCTCCAACAATCTCTCCCTTTGTCAATTTTAGTGACAAAACTATCAATACATATGGAATACAAAATAAATTAACTTTGTAGCTTCTCATCCAAATGCTTGATCTCCTTGGTTCTTCAACATTACTCGAGATCTTCGCCACTTCCAAGTACTCCAATGATTCCAAAGGTACTCAATTCAGCATCATCGTTGTTGAAGATCCGTAGCCATAACAATAAGAAAATAATAACTCTAAATCATTGTTATACAGTGTCGTAGTATTATTACACAGCATCAAAGTTCAATTGTATCACAACTTCGATAACAATACTATGGTGATATGTATTACTCCCCCTTAGTCAATACTTCATCTCACATGAAAACCATTCCCCCTTACATAATGATCCGAAAACCATATGTATTTGTAGTGTGAACTACACATTAATTCTCCCCCTTTTTGTTAATAAAATTGACAAAGGTACGAAAATTAGTGGGATTCTAATGAAATTTACATAGAGATACTTCATGACCAAAAGAAAATCACATATCAACTTTTTTAGATGTAATCATATATCCGAAGCTAAATGCATTCATTAAAGATTTTATAAAGATACAAGATAACCCCTATAATATTCCACAGCCGCACTCCCCACAAAGATTTGGCAATTAAGCACAAGTTCAATTAAGAACTCTCCCCCATAAAATGTCATTCCTGAAAGAACAACAAGAGTGACCTTACTTTTACAAGAAAATAAGGATTTCTTTGGACATTAAAAAATCACATGAAACATGAATTTGTATCCAAAAATCTCAATTGAATTAACCACAAGGAAAATGATCAATTCAATTGGTCACGCTCAACATAAGAGAAGTTACGGAGCAACACAGTACATACACAAAGATGTGGATTAAGGAAAGACCAATACTGCGGAATAATCAAAGATTCATTCTATTCTTCATCACTATTTTCACAGTGACATATAATAGACTTAATCTTTGAAAACAAAAGTTCATCCTTTCTTTCATCAATATTTGCATGATGAAATAAAAGGCTTAACTTTTGTAGTCAAAAGTTCATTTTATCTTTTATTAATACTTTCATATCGACATATAATAAAGTCAACTTTTGAACAAGTATGGGATATCCAAGGTTTACGGACGTAAATAACATATCCCATAACAATTTGCAATATATAAAACCATAAAGATTAATACTGCAAAAACAATCTTTGCCCTTAGAAGGTAGAATCAATCTTTTTCGCACGGATTTACACCAATAATGGATACCAAAGCTATATCAAAATATTTTCTTAAAAAAGTAGAACATACAAAGTCATTAAATACCATGCATCATAGTTCACATAAGATGGTTGTGAACATTCAAGAATCCCATAGCTATGCGTACTACCTCCCATTCTTGAACTTCCTTCTTTGTGATTCACCAACATCATTCTTGTAAAAGCTACAAATGAGCTTAGAAGATAATTACTCCAAGAATCCAAGTGCCCAAGTCCAAAAGAAGCAGAACAAGTGCGACGAAACAGAGCAAAACACTCAAAAACAAGATACGGGACAAATACCAACCTCAACTCATCCAAAAATAAGAATTATGATCTTCAATTTGAACAAAATTCAAAAAGGAAGAGAATTCAAAAAGAATGAGGTCATTCCGAGTTCGAACGAAGAAGTTACGACCAAAACAAGTTTACCAAATATCGACGTCTACAGGCCAGTATGCATACGGGTTTGCAAACGAATTTTCGTGACCAGGAGCAGTATGCAAACGGGTATGCATACTAAAATCCATGAATTTTGATTTTAAATGATAGTATGCATACCTGGTATGTGTACCATGAAGTCCAAACATCCTGAACTACTAATTTCAAACCTAAACATTTAAGAACCTTAAACACAAATCAAGTTAGGTAGAAATGAACGTTAAGAAAGGCACGTGGATCATTATAAGTACTCTAAGTAAATAAATAAAAACACAAATCTTGATCAAGTTTATAGACATAATTTTTTAGATGAATCCAATCGAATTCTACAACCTTACCAAACATAATCTGTGCGCCTCAATTCTCGTTATTCCCTCACCGTATACATAACAGGGCATTCCTTGGTGAGGATGCACTTACAACACAATTAAGTTGTGTTGAGGTGAACAAAGTCTTGCTCACCACAAGTGACTGAAACAAACTTTTCTGTAACTATGGAATTTTCACCATATATAGTTTTTGGCTTATTTTGTTTCATTTTTGGATTATCATGAAAGAGATCGCTCTTAGAACTTTTCACATCCAAACCCATATTTCCAAAGAACTTTGTAAGTTCCAACATCATGGATACTGCCTTCTCCACAGTCATGGAATTTTCTGGGAGATCATTCCTTTTCACACTCAAGGTATCATAGGCTTTCTTTGGTGCCCACTTATGAGTGCGTTTAGGAACAATATGAACCTTCTTCCCATTACTTTCTTCTAGATTTATCGAAAGAGAATTGGATTGACTATTCTTTTGAAAGTTGGTCTTTCTCTAATTGGGAGCATCGGATCTTGTCTTCGTCTTTACGAAGTTATCCTTTTGATAACCATTACGATTGTGAAAAGGATTCGTATAACGTGTATAGGCAAATCTAGGTTTATCACAACACTGATTCCTTTACCTAAAGGTTGGACAGTTATGACCTGTAATGTTAAGGGGATTAGTCTTAACATATGATATTGGTTTCACAACTTCTTGTGATGCCCAAATAAGAACATCATGAAGTTTCTCATTCCTTATACGGAAACGACATCTCCTTTCTAGGTGACCTTTATTTCTACAATAGTGGCAAACATAAGGAATGTTCTTACCTCGATTCGTGTGTGTTGACTTTGGAGGTTGATATACATTGCTCTTTTGAACCTTAACTGCTGGTGAAGGTGTTCACTTTTGCCATCAGTGGAAACCTTTTGTTGAGAAGTATAACTAGACTTGACAAATTTTACCTCTTTGCTAATACTTGGAGCATTTATTCCTATTAGAACACTGCTCGGTCGAACTCGCATGCTTGAGTCGAACTCGCATGCATTACTATCTTAAGCATGTTTGTCAATGTTAGTGATCAAAACTATAAAGTCTTGATTTCTAGTCTACTATAGCTAAGGTCTCAGATTAGGATAAAAAGTGTAGTTGAGCTCAAGAACTCCATGGCGATCATCATACAAGACGAAGTACTACTCAAGGAACCAGTGGATCTTCATCGACTAAAAGTTATGTAGACACTTGAACTTATCTATCACTCAAAAGTCTATCTACTATATCTCCTATCTTGAGACAAAAGTCGTATTACTATAAAGACTAAGATTATACACATATGTCATTTCGAGCTGAGTATATCTTGCTTATCTATTTATCGAAATATGTGTTGGTAAAGATTTCGCTTTATCCAAGTTCATCTTTACCTAGTGACGAAAGTCATGTTATGTTTCAATCATTTTGGAAATCGCTCTGACGAAAAATAGTTTGTGAATAACAACTATATAACGCCCTCTGAGAATGTCTCAATGATTGAAATGAGAGTTTAGACAATATAACCATTGGAGGATATAAATATTGTTGTGGTAACACATATATGTATAAGTCCTTATTACCTGAACCGAAGTTTGCGAACTTTGTTGATCAAGTGAAACCAGAACGTGAGCCGTCAACTCAGTCCGCGAACTCAGTTCACGAACTGGCGTAGTTCTCGAACCCGATAATTTCTGCTGGAGTTTTAGCTCAGTTTTAGTCCGCGAACTGGCGGAAGTTCTTGACTCGAGAATTTATGCTGGAGTTTGTAAACTACAAACGGTTAACTTGAGTCCGCGAACCCTGTCCGCGAACTTGAGTAGGTTATGTTTAAAAACGATGTTTGTGAACTTATCTTAATAAACCAAGGAATTCTATTGCAAACCGTGGCTTTATAGTTCATGAATCGATTTGAGTGAATCACATCGTTTTTGCTTCAATTGTGTCTTGTGTAGTACATGAGATCTCATAGCAATTGAACAACTCTCTAACTAGTTCATTTGAGTCATTTGGACTAGTTATGGTGAAGAAGAATATGGTTGATATGAAAGTTATCATTTGGTAACCATTTGTTTAACTAGTGTTGAACCAACTAATGTACAAGTTTGTGTACGGTTACACGAACCTAAAATTGTCTAGTAAATGTGTGTATGACAAGCTATGTTTTCGATCTAACGGTTGATAAATATTAGCTTGTATCTAATCAGGATTTCATCTAACGACAAATATTGAATGCTTTGTTACTAAGCTAACATTGATTGCAAACCCTGATTTGAAAGACTATATAAGGGAGAACTCTAGCAACTGGGAAATCTAATACCCACACATTCTATGCGATACTAGTTTTCTAAGCTAGAGTCGATGCTACTTTAACCCTTGGTTTTGTTCTTCTAAAACCAGGTTAACGACTTAAAGACTTCACTAGATTGTGAAGCCAGACCGATACTACTTTTATCGTAGTTGTGTGATCTGATCTTGCTGTTTCTATTGTACGAGTACAATTGTAATAATTGGCTTGAGATTTTTATCTCCGATAGGCAAGATATAAAAGTAATCAGAAATATCTTCGTCTCATCATTTGTGATTCCACAATATCTTTTTTCGCTGCGTCGATTAAGACTATTGTGAGGTGATTGATAAAACTGAGTTGTTCTTCAGAAATATAAGTTTGGTTTTATTGATTGGTTCCTGTTCACCTTGATATATCAAAAGACGGAACAAAACTCATAGGTTTATTCGTGGGAGATGAATTTATCTATCTTGTAAACTTTTCTGTGTGAGACAAATTTGTTTATTAAAGTCTTCGACTTTGGGTCGTAGCAACTCTTGGTTGTGGGTGAGATTAGCTAAGGGAACCAAGTGTGCAGTATCCTGCTGGGATCAGAGATGTAGGAGCATAACTGTACCTTGGATCAGTGTGAGATTGGTTGGGGTTCAACTACAGTCCAGACCGAAGTTAATTTGGAGTAGGCTAGTGTCTGTAGCGGCTTAATACAATGTATGTTTAATCTGGACTAGGTCCCGGGGGGTTTTCTGCATTTGCGGTTTCCTCGTTAACAAATTTCCGGTGTCTGTGTTATTTCTTTTCCATGTTATATTTTTATATAATTGAAATAATACAGGTTCTACGTTGTTCAATCAATTAGAATATCCGACCTTATTGGTTGTTGATTTAAATTGATTGAAACTTGGATATTGGTCTTTGGTACCATCCAAGTTATCTCTCTTTGATTAAGACTCGAATATTTTATTTGCTTGAGTAAATCAAATCGAGAGATTGAGATAATAACTCCTTGAGATATTTTCTATTGATTGAGTCTAGTTGATTCTCTAGAAAGTAACTCGGAGTTGTCCATACAGATTGCTAATCGAAATATTGGATGTGGTTGTTAGACCCCCGCTTTTTCAATTCCCTTATAGCCCAATCCTCGTGTATCACGATGATTTTTACTTGCTCTAGCATAGTGGTTAATTTGCTTGAACTAGTGTTGAACTTTTTCAAGTCATCTTCCAACATCTTGATTCTATCAAGAGCAGCAACTAAATTAGCCTCAAGGCGTTTTTCTTGAGAGAGATAAGCGTTTTCTCTGTCATCAAAACCTGTTTGCTTCAATTTCTGCAAGTTTCTCTTTCAACAAGAAGTATTTTTTATAAACATTATCACATTCAAGTGACTTTCTACTCAGGTTTTCCTCGGAATATTTGAGAATCGATTCGCAAGAGCAATTCCAACCATAAAGACCTCCGTAAATCCTTTTCATTTTCTTATTTTCTAGACAGAGAGGAATCGGAAGAGGTGTGACATGAGAAGTTGTCATCTTTTTCTTTTCCAAAGAATTTAATACCTCAACATACCCTGAGACTTCCTCATCAACATCTCTATTAATATCTGAATCACCTTCATCAGAAAGTTCATCCAACTGTTCTTCTAGGTGTATTTCCCAATCAACGGTTTCTACATTCAGAGAATGTTTAGATATTGACTTAGATGTGACAGTTCTCTCAGGTGAATCCAAGATTTGAAAAACATCTGGTAATTTCTGACCTGGTACGTTATTAGAGATAAACTCGTCCATACTAATCATATTGCCACAAACACAGACTTATAAGGTCTTAAACGTGTTTGCCTGCTATGATGCCAATTGAAAAAGCGGGGGTATAACAACCACACCCAATATTTCGCTTAGCAATCTGTATGAACTAACTCCAATATACTTTTAAGAGAATCAACTAGACAGTTAGACTCAATCTTAACAAAGTATATCAAAGAGTCATATCTCAATTTCTCAATTCAATCCACACTCAAACAAATAAGAATTTGCGAGCCTAATTGAATACATGAGAAATAACTTGAACAGTGCCAAATTCCAATATTCAAGGATCAATCAATTTCAAACAAAAACCAAAGGTTGGATTTACCAATTGATCGATTCAACTCACAACCTGTGATATTTTAATTATATAACAAAATATAATGCGGAAAAGCAATAACACAGACACCAGAAGTTTTGTTAACGAGGAAACCGCAAATGCAGAAAAACCCCGTGACCTAGTCCAAATTTGAATACCACAATGTATTAAGCCACTACATACACTAGCTTACTACAAACTAACTTCGGTATGGACTGTAGTTGAACCCCAATCAATCTCACACTGATTCAAGGTACATTTGCGCTCCTTACGTCTCTGATTCCAGCAGGATACTACGCACTTGATTCCCTTAGCTGATCTCACCCATAACTAAGAGTTTCTACGATCCAAAGTCGAAGACTTTAATAAACAAATATGTCTCACACAGAAAAGTCTACAGGAATAGATAAATTTGTCTCCCACAGAAATACCTACGAGTTATGTTTCGTCTTTTGATAATTCAAGGTGAACATGAACCAATTGATATACCAGACTTATATTCCCGAAGAATGGCCTAGAAATATCAATCACCTCACAATTATCTTAATCGACTAGCGAAACAAGATATTGTGGAATCTAGGGTTGCACAAAACCGACTCAACCCGCCGGCCCAACCCACACCCGCCTGAAATTACCCGCACCTGACCCAACCCATTTAGGAGCGGGTCGACTATGGGTCACAGTATCAAAACCCACCGTATGGTGGGTCGACTATGGGTGGCGGCTTCCCTCGCCCGACCCAACCCACCCACCCGCCTAAATATTTCTAAGTTAATTCTAACCCTTAGATTACATATCCTAGATGAATCACATCCGTTGAATTAATGACATATAATGCCCTGACACTTTTAAGTAACTTCTTATGATGTTAATTGTCTACACTTGACTTCTATAAGAGTCTTAGTTATTTGTATACATGTATATGTTTAACAGTAAGACTATAAGTCTGTAACTATAATGTTCATTGTATTTTATGGTGGGTAACCCACCACCCACTATAATGTGGTTTTGGTGAAAACCGACCCATTGTAGTGTTGGGTTAGTTGCCGGTGACAACTTTGGTTACCCACCACCAGTGGGTTGGGTGGTGGGTGAGGCCAAACCGACCCATGTGCAGCCCTAGTGGAATCACAAACGATGAGACGAAGATGTTTGTGACTACTTTTCTATCAGATATATAATGCTCAAGCCAATCTTACGATTGCACTCAATCACGATAAAAACAGCAATATCAGATCACGTAACTATAGAGGAAATAGTTGGGTCTGGCTTCACAATCCCAATGAAATCTTCAGGTTGTTAACCTACAGGTTTCGTGAAAAACCTAAGGTTAAAGGAGAATCGACTCTAGATTATGCAACTAGTATCATACAGGAGGTATGGGGATTAGGTTTCCCAGTTGTTAGAGTTATCCATTATATAGTTTCCATTATTATCTTAATCGACTAGCGAAACAAGATATTGTGGAATCTAGGGTTGCACAAAACCGACTCAACCCGCCGGCCCAACCCACACCCGCCTGAAATTACCCGCACCCTACCCAACCCATTTAGGAGCGGGTCGACTATGGGTCACAGTATCAAAACCCACCGTAGGGTGGGTCGACTATGGGTGGCGTCTTCCCTCGCCCGACCCAACCCACCCACCCGCCTAAATATTTATAAGTTAATTCTAACCCTTAGATTACATATCCTAGATGAATCACATCCGTTGAATTAATGACATATAATGCCCTGACACTTTTAAGTAACTTCTTATGATGTTAATTGTCTACACTTGACTTCTATAAGAGTCTTAGTTATTTGTATACATGTATATGTTTAACAGTAAGACTATAAGTCTGTAACTGTAATGTTCATTGTATTTTATGGTGGGTAACCCACCACCCACTATAATGTGGTTTTGGTGAAAACCGACCCATTGTAGTGTTGGGTTGGTTGTCGGTGACAACTTTGGTTACCCACCACCAGTGGGTTGGGTGGTGGGTGAGGCCAAACCGACCCATGTGCAGCCCTAGTGGAATCACAAACGATGAGACGAAGGTGTTTGTGACTACTTTTCTATCAGAGATATAAATCTCAATCCAATCTTACGATTGCACTCAATCACGATAGAAACAGCAAGATCAGATCACGTAACTATAGAGGAAATAGTTGGGTCTGGATTCACAATCCCAATGAAATCTTCAGGTTGTTAACCTACAGGTTTCGTGAAAAACCTAAGGTTAAAGGAGAATCGACTCTAGATTATGCAACTAGTATCATACAGGAGGTATGGGGATTAGGTTTCCCAGTTGCTAGAGTTCTCCATTATATAATCTCCATTATTATCATAATCGACTAGTGAAATAAGATATTGTGGAATCTAGGGTTGCACAAAACCGACTCAACCCGTCGGCCCAACCCACACCACTTTGAAATTACCTTTTGACCCAACCCATTTAGGAGCGGGTCGACTATGGGTCACAGTATCAAAACCCATTGTAGGGTGGGTCGACTATGGGTGATAGCTTCCCTCACCCGACCCAACCCACCCACCCGCCTAAATATTTCTAAGTTAATTCTAACCCTTAGATTACATATCCTAGATGAATCACAACCGTTGAATTAATGACATATAATGCCCTGACACTTTTAAGTAACTCCTTATGATGTTAATTATCTACACTTGACTTCTATAAGAGTCTTAGTTATTTGTATACATGTATATGTTTAACATTAAGACTATAAGTCTGTAACTGTAATGTTCATTGTATTTTATGGTGGGTAACCCACCACCCACTGTAATGTGGTTTTGTTGAAAACCGACCCATTGTAGTGTTGGGTTGGTTGCCAATGACAACTTCGGTTACCCACCACCAGTGGGTTGGGTGGTGGGTGAGGCCAAACCGACCCAAACCGACCCATGTGCAGCCTTAGTGGAATCACAAACGATGAGACGAAGGTGTTTGTGACTACTTTTCTATCAGAGATATAAATCTCAAGCCAATCTTACGATTGCACTCAATCACGATAGAAACAGCAATATCAGATCACGTAACTATAGAGGAAATAGTTGGGTCTTCCTTCACAATCCCAATGAAGTCTTCAGGTTGTTAACCTACAGGTTTCGTGAAAAACCTAAGGTTAAAGGAGAATCGACTCTAGATTATGCAACTAGTATCATACAGGAGGTATGGGGATTAGGTTTCCCAGTTGCTAGAGTTCTCCATTATATAGTCTCCAAATCAGGGTTTGCAATGTAAGTTACCTTGGTAACAAAATATTCAATATTCACCGTTAGATGAAAACCTGATCAGATTCAAGATAATATCTTTCAACCGTTAGATCGAACTTAGCTTGTTATACATGATCGATGTCGTAGGCGTCAAAAATAAATTATACTTTCTTACTACTCAAAATATATAATATAGCAAGGGCAAGAAAGGATCGTTCCCACAGAGAGGACTAAGGTTGTCAATATGTTTTGGTTTCCTAAAGGTAACAAGGGGGTTTTCTGATTTTTATAAAGTAAAAGTAAAATAAAAGCAAACAAAGAAATAAAGCAAGCAATTCAAATATGTGAAAGTATTGGTTAAGGTCCTTAAGGATTTCGTTTTCATTCACTAACATGCTCTTGTCATAATAACTAGAATTGATATTTAATCTCTCTTTTATCAATGGCCCTAGAATACCTTGATCGCAAGAATATCCCGCTAATTTCCTCTTGTCATCAACAAACACATTAAAAGATGCGAAAATGAATTCTATCTAAAATAACAACCTAACGTGTAAAAGCACTAATCAAGTTTAATTCCCTAGATGCATTAAGTTCTATGAAATCAGGCCAATCAAAGCAATCGAACGTGTAAAAGCACTTATCCGATTTAACAAAGGTTATGGTTCACATATGATCATAAGAATATATCACTACAAAGTATAATAATATTTATGCTACTTGCAATCAGGAATTATCACTTTTGCGTATAATAACCCTAATTTAGCAATATACATGAAAATAAACTCGATCGATTCTAGAGTCGACCAAACAAGCATTCAAATCATATAACAATATTAATGGTGAAACATAAACGATAATATTGAGACAAAACTGATATATTAAATAAGGAATCATATTGTGCGAAATCCAACTAATCCATAACCAATAATAAAACTAGGTATTCATAGCATAGGAGTTTATAACAAGAAGGAAGATAAAACCTATCATGTTGTAAATCCTAGAAAACAAAAGTAGAAGATGAGATATTATCTTTCCGATTCATAGAGAGAGGTCCATTTTATATGTTTTTCTTTCTGTATAGGTCACGCCAAAAATCAGTCGCCGAACAAATCCCATGAGCGAGGCCCAGTATCCAAGTCCATATGAGTTTAGCCGGGTTAGGTGAGTCAGATCGGGTTGGACCGGTTCAACAGTCAGTTATGTGGAACTAACAATGCAAATTCAGATGGAACTCAGTTCCACTACTCCAGCCAATTCTTTTCTTCCTCCCTGTATTCAACTCATACCCATTTTCTTTGAGTTCACATCCATTCCATTAAACCTCAGCTAATAAGACTTGAGATTTAATCTCGGCACCATCACCTGAAATTCGTAAACTATCATTCACATCTTAGTCATCATCTGAACTGCCGATGCAATATCTTCCATATGCTGTATCAATAACAACATCAACAACTTGCAGCATTTCTTAAGGCCAACTCCACATCCACCTATTCATTCTGTAGCATCGCAGCCAACTGTACCCATCACAGAACCCTTGCACCAGACCTGCACCAGAGACTGCACCTGCGATCGCCCATCTATCCTCAGTGATTACAACTTCATTTTCTCCAGTACCTGCAACTCAACTGCGACTCAAGACATAGTTTCACTGCACATAAGCATTTCTTCATTCTACCAAGCACATTCCACACTCACATCCTCTGCATCTCAAACAATTCCAGTCACATTACTTTGTACCAACACTTGAAGTTAACACAACCATCTTCTCATAGCAGTGACCACCAATCTACAGCCTCAACTCCAATTCATTTACAAGAACCATTTCCCCCTAATTCATCCACCAAAACCCATATTTGCCATTCATTCCTTGCTTCCTCCATTGCAGCGCACAACACAATGATCGGTTGTCAGCCGACACAAATATAATTTCACTTTCTTACTTCTTAAAATAAAAATAGTATGCGATAAGAAAGAGTTCGTATCCACATAGAGGCTTTTGTTGTTATAAAAAAATTCAGTTTCTTAGTAACCAAGGGGGGGTTTTGATTTTTCAAAGCGATAAAACTAATTTGAAAGCAATAAAGTATTAAAGTAATCAATATGGAGAAAGTATTGGTCATGGGATAGTTTCATTTACAAACACATATTTTCATCAATGACTATAATTGAAATTTAATCTCTCATTTACTAAAAGTCCTAGGATACCTTGATCGCAAGAATACCCCGCTAATTCCCTGATTTCATCACAACCACATTAAAAGATGCATATGTGAATTCTTCCTAGAAAGCAACCTAAAGTGTAAAAGCAAATTAGATTTAACTCCCTAAAAGCAATAAGCTATATGGAATAAGACTAATCAAGGCAATCGAAATGTGTAAAAGCACTAAATCAATTTAACCCAAGTTATGATTCATATGTGACTAGTAGGATATATCTCTACAAGCACTACCCACATTTATGCTACTTAGAATCAGGGATTAACAACGTTTTTGTATTGAAAACCCTAATATAGCTATAGATATGAATGCGAATCGGATTGATTCCGGACTCAACCAATCAACCAATCAAATTATATACAATATAAACAATGAATCCTAAACAGTAAAATATTGAGACAAAACTACTTCATTGATTCCAATACTATTTGTGAAATCTACTTATTATCCCATAACCAATAATATGAAGTTTAGCTACTCATAGTATTTTGATTCAACATAATTATTATCAAAAATAAAATGAAGAACATGAAAAATAAACGAAAGCAAACCCTAGTAGAATCGCTCTCCTCCAAACTCCAATAGAAAAATACGTGATAAGTGATAAGTCCAAAAGAATAAAAACTCTTTCTTTTTATAGCTCTTCCAACTTTCCATATTAGGTCTTCAAAGCCTAAAGTCCATATGCTCCAATAGTATGATTTCCACCAAGCCCATGTGTGTGAAAAACCCATGTGAAAATATGACCCAAAAATTGTTCGCCGAAAAACTGTGTTTTTGGCCGGAAGATGGCCGAAAGTATCCCCGATGACCGGTCAAACGAACCAACTCGGGTCAACTCAGAAAGTCAACTGAGTCAACACCGGGTCAGTCGAGTCAACTCAGTGTTGTCAGATCTGAGTCATGGCCACATTCAGCTAGCTAACTTGGCTTAGTGTACTAGTTACCAGGACAAATCCATTTGCACAGGCTCGAGCTTGCTGTCCAGTCATCATGACTGGACATACTATAATTCCTGCAACATCAATTCCTTCCTCATACCACCTTTGCATTGTATTTAACCTACAACTGCAACTCATTCTGGACTGAAGTACCACTTATCTGCTTCACTCCAACTGTTGCAACTCTCTCTTCCAGCTCCTAGTTTCCAATTATTCACACAGCAGCGCTTAAGCTAATGCACCTGCAATTCAAACCCTCTCAGCTTCAATTTCTGCCCAAAGCCACTAGCACATTCCACCAAAACCATCTCCTGCAATTCTCATTAACAGCAGCTGTAGCTGTTCAACTCCAGTAACTCAACCAATTTACACCAGTCCATTGCAACTCAGTACTTGCGGTAAACCAAATTCAATTAAAAACCCATCCTTCCATTCCATGTTTACACAACATACACATCACCACCTGAGACTGTAACATCAAACCCAGCAGCTACAATTCCATCCCCATCTGTGATTCATAACAATCCACATATTCATTGCCCTCATGACCATCACCTGCAACTCCATTTTCTACCTGCAACCTGCATTCTTTTGCAGCATTGCCAGTACCCATGGTAGTTTCAGTACCACCTGCAATTCATCAGTCACCACTAGCATATCCAACAACTCCACCTGAATCACCAGTACCACCAGTTCCAACTCCCTGACTTCAATACCAAATCACACTGAAAATCCTTAGTACCCATTCATCCATGCCAATCAGTTCATCACCTCAAACACAGCTGTAGACACAACTCCACTCAACAACAGCTGCACCACTATTTCAGTTCACAAGCTCAGCTTCAGATTACATCTAAACCCATCTGCACCAAGCCATTGTTTGCATCTCTAAATCACCAGAGTCACCACCTGAGCTACAAGCTTCTCAATTGAGCCTCTACTTCCTTCTGCAAACAGTTACAAGACCACCACCAGCTGCAATTCATATCACAAACCACAGCAGTTGCAACACTAACTGAAATTCCAACCCTGAACCACAAGCCTTGTCTCAGCTCAAGATCTCCAACACAGCAGCAACCCACCTTCTAATTCACCCCAGCAACATCATTAATCACAGCTTCAAAACTGCGTCTGTAGCTAACTCAGATTCAAAGCCCCTTCAAGAACAGAACAGCACACATCATCTCCTTTTCTCCTCCTTGCCCTGAACCAGAACTCCATCATCGTATCAATAACAAAAGCTTGATTATCTCACACTCCCAATTCACCTGTGAATCTCCCTTTCATAACAACTTCAATTCCAGATCTAATTCAAACCCAACAGTCTTAATCTCTTCTTCTGAACCCCAAATTTGTCACCCGTCAACCTTCACCAGTTCACACAGACTTTGCTTTAGTCCCTCTTTCACCTCCCAATTTCTCAGCCTGTTTTTCGATCTAATCTTTATATATCTCGGTTTCAGTAGTAGCAGCCTTTTGTTTCTCAATTTCAGGTGTTGCAAGAAAATGGTAATAATGAAGAGAAACTCAAATTGAGGATTACAATCTAGGGGTGGATTTAGGATTTATCCACCCCATCTGACAAGATAAGGGGTACTAGGCTACTAACTCATATATGGCTTGTCGGTTTCGGGAAACCGACTGCCTAATACCTTGCTCAACTCAACCGTCAGTGTTGAGCAACTGACAGTTCATCTTTACCTCCTCCTTGCGCACGTCAGCCCGCTCCTAGTATAGCTCGCATATGAATCAGTCCTTTGTGCTCCTAATGGGCAATTTTCCTTCTTTTGCCCCCAAGTGCTCCATTGCTCCTAATAACTCAGAACTGAACATAAGATACATATTTCACAAAATAAATAGCAAAGAAATCATAAATACTAGATATAAAATTAGGTGTTTTACAACACCTATCACACAATCATATGTAGCTGCAACCAAAACCTCTCTCCGAGCCTGCAAGTTCACAACTAGCCTTTGCACCACAAATCCATGTAAACCGTTCTCGCCGGTAAACACCAACGTTGCCAACCAATTGCACACTTAGCTTCTGATTCTTCTACAGCAGCACAAGCTACTGCCAAAACCAATGCTTCTTGGTTCAACTGCAACCAAACTCAATTCCATCTTAGCATCAATCTAAGCAGTCCAACTCCATTAAGCTACTTATAAACCAAGTTCAAGCACAGCCCCATTAACATACTCAGCTTCATCACCATCATTTCATTGGCAATTCATCTCTCTGACATACATTCCATAATACCGAGCACCACTGCATTAGTTATATCAGTACCACCAACTAACTTACCTAATTTCTTGAACCAAGCTCCTCAGCAATCGCCAGTAAACACTTCTACTTCTCAAAACCTAGGCATACATCTATTGCTCATTTCATCTCCGCCATACCCATTTCCTTGCTTTACAACAACAGCTAGCCTAGCCATTACAACTACCACCAATACCAATTACTCTTGCTGCTCTGCCAGCAAATTCAATTCCACCAACAAATCATCTCAGCTACTGTTTCTTTCTCTTTGAGATACCACCTCCAACAATGTCACAGCCTCGCTTTATCAATCTCGTACCCTGTAGTTACCACCAAGTGCACCACCACCTGCTCAACTCCACACAACCAATCAGATTCATCTCCTGCCAACACAAACCCATGTAACTTACCAATTACAGCTACAGCTTCTGCATCCCTGTTTAGCATCCTATTTTGTTCCAGTATTCATTCACTGAGAACCAATAGTAAACCCAAATCACCACACAACTCCATTTAACCGCTGCAATCACCATCTTTTCTTCTCAGGTTTCTTGCTCCAACTCTTGTTACTGCAAAACTAAGTTCATACACGTACACACACACCATTCAGATATCACAGCAGAAAATCATCAATTCCTCCCTATCTATGTAATTCGTTTCCTCCTCTAACAGTTGCCATTTCAGTTCCTGAAACTTCTTCTTCTCTCGGCAATAACATCTTATATTCCACTTCATTCAAGCACAGAGACTTTTGCTCAAATTCATCACAGAACCAAAACCCTTTTCATTTTTGTAGTCCAATTTCTTAGTCTTCTTCACTAGATCCTCTTCTATTTAATGCCAACATTAAACCCAAATCAGACTCGAACCCATCTCGAACCAATTCAAAATCTGAACATTACCCTTCTTCTCACTGAGTTCTCATTCTCACACAAACCCATCTCTGATTTTCAGCTAAAACTTCGAACCCTAATTTCAATTTCTACAACAGCACCACTGTTCTTCATCCTTCACCGAGATTCAAACATCATTTCAAACCTATCTCTTAATTCTTCTTTTTGGATGGTATTTCTTCTTGAGTCGAACAACACAACACTCTAATCTCTTCATCATCTCTCGGTTTTAGTAGCAGCAGCCTTTTGTTTCTCACTTTCAGGCAAATAGAAATGGGAATGATTGAGAACTAAATTCTCAATTTAGGGTTGGGTAGCTTGGTGGTGGATGGTTACACCCTAGGGATTGGACCACCCCTACTGGTTTCCTTGAATTTCTGCCATGGTGCTTTTAGCACTTTTATGGGTTACCCCTTATCCTTAGCTGGCCTGTATTTAGTGCTCTTCCAAGTAAAGTTGCCCCTTAACCTTGGCCAATCTCCCAATATCACTCGCCTGTAAAATGACAATTTTGCTCTTTTTGCTCAAATTGGGTGATTTCTTCTTCTTTCCTCGTATGACTCCAAAGTACCTAATGAGCTCAAAAGCAAACATAAGATACATAATTTACAAGAAAAATAGCAAAGAAAGCATAAATACTCTATAATAAATAGGGTGTATTCTACACCTATCAAATTCCCCCACACTTAGACTTTGCTAGTCCTCAAGCAAATCAAACAAAACAATTTTAAAACATACATACAACTCTGTGTCGTCGA
This sequence comes from Papaver bracteatum, assembly GCA_023529315.1. Taxonomy (NCBI): domain Eukaryota; kingdom Viridiplantae; phylum Streptophyta; class Magnoliopsida; order Ranunculales; family Papaveraceae; genus Papaver; species Papaver bracteatum. The sequence continues at coordinate 867,397 of JAJJWX010000618.1, read as the reverse complement.
GGCTACGGTTACTCTTAGCATAAATAACAAGACTTTGAACCCCTAGGTGTCCCTATTGGACGAGTTATAGTCTCGTGAGGGCTTACTAAAGATATATCCACAAAACCTACTCCAACTTCAAAGCGTTCTAGCGTCCCAAGCATCCAAAGAGCTATGAGGACATAGAGTTTTTGCATGCTAGTAATAATAAGTTAGAAATACCAAAGAACATATTCATTCTTAAATCTTGAGTGAGAAATAACCACACCATAATAAGAGAACGCGTGTTTGAGAGCGATCAATAAGCATTTCGCCTCAACTTCTGCCTCACTTAAAAGGATTTTATGAAATTGCACTCAAAAAGACGGATTTTTTATGGGTCTCACATGTGTGCAGGTAGGAATGAAGACAGAATTCCTGCGACACGTTGAATGGTGGGAAGGATAACTTCCGAAATATTTTGAAAAACCCACATCTTTTAACATTTTGAAAAACCATTTTTCTGACAATCTTTAAGAAAGGAAATCAACCACTATTATCGAGGATGAGATTATTTACTCACCTTCACATCTGATTTCCAATTATGATAGCACCACTCTCACGACATCTAAACGTCTTCCTCTCTTCATCTTTATCTTCTTGGTCTCCGTCATCGACTTCAGCTATTGATGATAAACTCTTGAACTTCGTAAATCCTTGACAATTTTTAACCTTTTTCCTTAAAATCCTTGTCGCTTGAAACTTACTTATAGATTTTCCTTCCCCACGGCTTATTAAATAAAAATAAACAAACACAATAATAGATATTTCTCTTGTCTCATTTTTTTTTTTAATTTTTTAATTTTTTTTTTGACAAGAGAAACAAAATACAAAATAAAGTGAAAAATAAAACAAACTATGGCCGTGGAAAAGTACTTTACCGCTTGATTCTTCACAACTTGTATCGTCTCAAAATCATAAACTTCAATAATTCTCACCTTTTGATTTTCTTTGCTCTTGTAAATAAGTCTTCAACTTGTATGTAAAAAACTGCTCATTGTATGTTGTTTTACTTGAATATGAAATTTGCTCTTTTTTTTTTCCGTTTCTTGTAAACCTGAACGTCTTCAACTTTCATTGTAGATTTTGATGTCGCTCCTTGTTGATAATTATGGTGCTTCTATGGACCCGTTGTTTTCGAGAGAGAGAATGGTGCTAACTGCAAATCGAACTACAAGAAGGAGGATTGACAAAAATTAGCACTCAAGAGATCAAAAATAGTGCTGAAATTGGTGTGAAGTTGGGTAGCTCACCATTCTACCCGGAATTAACGTACTGTGACACACACTCAAAATAAAGCTTTTTAGTCATATGGAAGAATTTCTGGTCGATGCCTTGGTTGATATGAAAATGGTTTGCAAATCTATTTTTGAGATTTGTAAGATCCTTTTGGTGTTGTCCATTATTTTTTCGTTTCTTTGTCATTTTTGTGACAAAAAGGGGGAGAAATATATGGAGTAAACAGGTGATGCTGGTATCAATTTTATGGTTGATTGGTGTCACTAGGGAAGAGGACAATGGTGCTTGAACGTTTATCTAATGAATGAGGAAAAGCACAGACTAAGGGGGAGTAACATATCATATGATTGGGATAACAAAGACGTGCAGATTGAAAATCTACCTATCTCACCTTTAGGGGGAGTATGAGCTTTGTTATTATAACGCAGCTACTGCATTTTTGAGGATTGAATGAATGCAGGTTATATGCTGTTGGATTCTTGTAATTTGTTTATCCATACGATTATAAGAGTTTTGTCACTAAAATTGACAAAGGGGGAGATTGTTAGAGCATTGCTCAGTTGAACCCACCAAGCGTTGGTATGTCAAGTTTGGTTGTCATATTTTAGTAAACCAAAACTCATTTAAGAGTCACTTGACTTAAATGTACTAGAGTCAACTTCGTATAGGTTAGCTTGAAAGTATTAGGGTGAGACATTACAAGTATTGCGAAGACTTGAAGAAGTGAAGAAGAACGGAGCTACAACCACAACATCATCCTTCCACTTGAGGTTAGTGATATTTGACTTGAACTGTTTCATTCCCTAACGTATCTTTCAAGTCGTGCATATTGAAAACATAAAACTGCGAAGCATGAACACTCTAGATAGACATAGTATTAAGGAATACAATATGAAGTTTCTTGCTTAACCATTAAACTTTGTATATAAGACAACGACATAATCGTATGAGTGCTATTGTGATTATGTATGGGTATGAGGTGAGGATTTCATCCTAGGGAACAATGTTTACATGTGTTCTAAGGAAGCAAGTTCATGATATGTGTTATGAACCGAAAAGGAAATCTCCAGGCTTTATTGGGGTTGTTCTTCATTGCATATCTTATGAACGACCAATATGTGTGATTAGTATAACCGCTTATGACTTATTTGTGTTCTTGGTAAAACTACGAACATGAGGCATGAATTATGTATTAGTATGAATTTTATTAGTGAAACCGATCTTAAGTAATCACCTGGGGTATGATCTGGTTGTGAGTGTCTGAAATTATTACTGGGAGAAGGGGAACCGATCCTAGTAATAGGTGCAGTGCATCACAAGGGGAACCGATCCTTGTATGAGGTGCAACAAGGTTTATGGAAGAAAGGGGAACCGATCCTATGAACATGTACAACACGTTTTTGGGAAGGGGGAACCGATCCTATGGACATGTGCAGTGCATACAAATTAGATACCAAATATATGTGGGGAACCGATCCTAATACCTAGTCAGTTGTATCTTTGGTAAGCTAGTGTAACTATGCACAATACTCACATGAAGGTAGAACCGAAACTTGTTTTGGTAGAACTGTAAACCCATGAGTTGTGATTGAGTGTTACTTGATCAATCACATAGTTCTTGAAAGTCAGATGAACCAATTCTAAACTTGTTTGGAAGCTTGGTAAATCGGTTTCAAGTGAGTAAGTATGAAAAATGGCTTGCAAAAGTAAGATGTCGACACACTTTGAACACGGTGCATTAATGCTTATTCTATATTGTTCAAAGATATTCCTTAACGGCTAAGAAGGAAGTAAATCCCAAGATCGAATTTAAATAAGTTAATAATCTTTTTAATTAAGGTTTTTTAATTATATATGGAAAATAAGAATTAGTAATGTGTATTTGCTAATTAAAGATTTTCCAAGGCGATTTCCATCATGTATTTTTGGACAGTGCATTCACAGGAATTATGAAAACCGAATTTGGTGGAGTAATGAAAAATATCTTGAGAATATTTTCGGCTTTGGAAATTCCTTGGTGTCCAAACTTCATTGTCTATAAATACTCTGAGTTTTCATTTCTAGCAAACTAATCCTGCGTGACATAGACTTCCTCTTTTGTCTTTATTACTGGTGAAGCCGCCTATCGGATAGGAGGGTAATCTTATTAGGTGAAATCTCTTACGGCCGCTCAATTTAAAGTCTTCTTTGGGATTGAGAAGCTCTAGCGCGACCCGTTGGTGGGAAACTAAATATTGCGGTTTATATTTAGTTTTCATATTGATTTGATTGACTAACGGTGGTTGAACTTTGATTGCACCTAGTTTGTTTATGCTTGAGAGTCTTCTCTTCTGATATAAGATTCACTCAAACTAGTTCAAGGTTTCGACATGGATCTTTAGACTGTTGTTAGATCTAAAGTTGATCTTGTGATAATCCATTGTTTACAGACTCCGTTCTGTGTATGATTGATCACAAGAGATTCAAGTAGTTGTGTGCAGGTGTTTATTGAAGATCTAAGAAGATTTGAAGACAAAGAAGATATTGAAGATTTCTGACTTGGTTTTTATAATCTTTGGTGTGCACAATACTTGTTTGGGAAAAATAGGATCCGACTATAATTGATTTATCGTTTTGGGTATTTTGATAGAATAGTTGAGGAAGATCGGCATCAATATATTTCCTTGTGATTAAAGGTATTGATTGGCTTAATCTTAACAATTGCCTTTGGGTGATTAAACATAAGATAGATCTTGGAACCTGGCAAAGGAGTTTATGTTAAGATAAACAAGGGAACCTTTGCGCAACTCATATCACTTGGTTGAAGAGAGTTGATACCAAACAGATTTGTTGTTCCTTTACTGTTTGTAATATGAACCAATGAAATTGGTCCAAGCGTGACTTGTTTACAGGTTGGAGGCGTGGGAATACAGACAGAACTAGGTGAACTATAGGTTTAGTTGCTTGGTCTCAACTATACGAAGTTGGTTTATTTTGTATAACGGCTTAATCCTGAGAGTATTTAATTCTGGATTAGGTCCCGGGGTTTTTCTGCATTTGCGGTTTCCTCGTTAACAAAATCTTGTTGTGTCATTTACTTTATATTTCCGCATTATAATTGTTTTATTATAATTAAAGTAAATTGCACAAACGTTAATTCCTTTTACTTGATACGTGAATCCTATAGAGTTTGGTTAAGTCCGAACCTTTGCATCAAGTAAACACACTTTGTTGTTGTATTGTCTCAATATCGTATCCATAGACGATCACACAAAGTGTGAACAGATTTGTTGTATTGTCTCGACTCAGTCCATAGACAATCACTTTCGTGGAAATGATTTATAGGAAGGAAAAGTAATAGCTTGAGGTATATTTGGGGTACCCTCGCCTTTTCACCAGGATTGGTTACATCAATTACCAGGACTAGTTACCATATTCTCATGGTATTACTTGTGATCGGTCACACCAGTTACCAGGATCGGTTACACCAATTACCAGGACCGGCTACACCAATTACAAGGATCGATTACACACTCTTTTGTGGTCGGTCACACCAATTACTAGGATCGGTTACACCAATTACTAGGATCAGTCACACCAATTACAAATATCGATCATACCATCTTAGGTGATTACTTAGGATCGGTTGCACTAATAAAAGTCATACCAATACATAAGTCAGACATTGTGACTAGTTTTTCCAAGATACATAACAAGTTATGATCGGTTCTACTAACTCACACATATTGGTAATCCAAATATATGCAATGAATAACAATACCAATAAGCCTAGCAATTTACCTTTCGATTCATAAAACAAGTTCATGAATGTACTTCCTTTAAACGAATGTAAACATTGTTTCCCAGGACGAAATCTTCACCCATACCCATACACTTAATCACAATAGCATTCATATGATTATGTCGATGTTTTATATACGAAGTTCAAAAGATAAGCATTATACTTCGTATTATAATTCCTTAACACTATGTCTACTAGAGTATAATCATTCACATCTTCGCAATTATGTATTCAATATAGCACGACTTGAAAGATACATTGGGAATGAAACAGTTCAAGTCACAATATTACTAACCTCAAGAGGAAGGATGATGTCGTCGATGTAGCTTGTTACTTCTTCACATTCTTCAAATCTTCGAGTAATACTTGTATATCTCATAATCCTAATCTTTCTAGCCTAACCTATACGAAGTTGTCTCTAATACATAATCAAGCAACACTTTAATTGAGTTTTGATTCACTAAAATATAACAACCAAACTTGACATACCAACGCTTGGTGGGTTCAACCGAGTTATGCTCAAACAATCTCCCCCTTTGTCAATTTTAGTGACAATACTCTTAACAAATTACAAAAATTCATTATACATACTCTTGAATCCAAGTTTCAACAACACAATAAATCGCATATATTCAATCCATAAATGCCGATGTTGACATTTAAATAACAAAGTTACTACTCCCCATAAATGTAAGATAGGTATATTTTCAATCCGCACATCTTTGTTATTTCCCATTTGTAGTCCAAATAACTACAATCAACATATGATATGTTTTCCCCCCTTAGTCAATGCTTTACTCTTTCGTTAGATATAACGTTTAAGCATAATTGTCCTTTCCTTAGTGATTACAAATCACTTGTTTACTCCATATATTTCACCCCCTTTTTGTCACAAAATGACAAAGGTACGAGCAAATACCAAAACCGAAAGGATCTTACAATATAAAAGAATTGTACAACCTATAAGAGTTAAGCACGAAGGTTTCACATACCATTTTAGACAACCAATATCAAAACCGAAACTACAAGTAATTTGGTTTTAATATGTTATCAAGGAAATAGTTGCCCAAAGCAATTTTCCCTAATAGTTTAACAAATTGGCTAAGAAACTTAGTTCCCTTGCTAAACCGATTGCACAAATACAATTGCTTATTTCGATAAGACCAAAATAAATATCATAATTAACTTTATTTTTCTCATCAGGCTCTACTTATTCAGATAATAACTTGGACCTTTCACTTTAGACAAGACAAATACTAGGTTAGTTAACTAATATTTCTTGTCAAGGCATTCGATTAGACTAGAATAACCGAATCCTTTACTTTTGATAAGTCTAAGTAAGATCAGAATTAACTTAGTTTCGCTTCTCCGGAATCGAATTGGACTAAACAAATGATCCCGTATTTTGTTAAGCCATAAACAATACATACAAACCAAATAAATTGACTTGCACAATTATTTCTCTTAACCGGAAGCAATTGTAATAAACATAGACATTAAAGCACCGCAATTTCACCGAAATTTCGTTTAGTCTAAAAAAATCGATACCAAACAACAAAGAAAGATATCAATCCAGTTTTTCTTAGGGATATTTAACGTTTGGTACCCAGCAAATGTCCGACACCTATCTTTGGTACCCAATACTTAAAATATTAATGGTTGGTACCTAGACCAGCCGTTGACCGTCTAATTCAACATTTGACCATCATTTATTTTGTTTTTCTTAATTTTTATGAATATGTTATTCTATTTTATGATTTTACCCTTGAAGAAAACAATTGTCTTCTTTAATCGTTCAACCATCTCTTTTGCTAAGCTGTTTGCTTTCTTTCATTCCAACCTACTAACGACCTATTGGAACTTCAATCAATCCATTGCTTTTTAGAACTTGAAATGACCCAACATTTTGTGTCCATCCCAGAATGGAAAACCAATGTTAATATTCCTAGAAAGGCTACTGAAATAGTTTTTTTTTGTTATAAGAACAACGATTAGGAGATCTTTTGGAGTCCATGTGATTGAGGAACATCTGATATAAATTTGGAGAAGATTAAGTTACGTTGAAACTCAAATAATAGCAAAAAAAAAAAAAAAAGGGACTGAAATATTGTTGTTGTCGTTCATTTGGAGGAGAAAAAAAACGCTAGGAATGGATGAACATGTGTTGGATTTTCTGTTTGAATGATGGGAAATAATAAATGTTTGATTAGGATTGTTGGGTTTGTACTAAATTTGAATTCTGCAGGTTGAAAGCTATAATAAGTTACACATGATCAACATCAAATTCACAAATTTCCACCAGCAGCTCTTTCCCACAACCTGCTTGTTAAAAGTGTCAGCTAACGCAACTTGTTTTAGCTCACGAATATCCACCAACATCAAACACCCTTCAATCCACAAACCAATTAATTAAAAGTGTCAGCTAGCAAGTTTATTTCTTACCATTAAGTTGGAAGATAACTGTAAATGAGATTTTAATCTCACACAAGTCTCTGATAAAATATGCAAACTTGGTATGCGACGGTTTGGAGTGACAGATATGCAGAAACATTTTTAGTTTTTTTTTTATTAGGGATAATTTGGTAATTTTAAGCATCTTTATAATAAAAATTTGATAAAATAAAAATAAAATTGGTCAAACGTTGACTATAATGGTCAACGACGGATCTAGGTACCAACCATTAATTATTTAAATATTGGGTACCAAAGCTAGGTACTGGACATTTGCTGGGTACCAAACGTTAAATAACCCTTTTTCTTAACCGAAAATAATTGAATCACACAAGCATATACATCCATACACACATAATGGAATAAACATCAATTGTACCGAATTTTGTTAAGCAAAATCAAAATATATGCAATAAACTCCAGCTTTTCTTAAACAGGAAAACGATTAACTAACAAATTCGTTACCTCAGATACCGCATCCTCTTATCCTATTCTTCGCATCTTTCTGGGGAGGAATATTGTTGTGTTGTCATCCTCTCGCGGGAACAAAAGAACAACAACAAAATCAACCTTTACCAGAGAAAGGTTGAATCGGTTTTAACTAATGCGTGCCAATAACAAAAGTTAAAAACCTCGAAACACATATGATTTTATGTTAAACACAACGATTCAACATATTGTGACTTTTTCACATATGAGTTTAAATCGGAACACCTTATGATCCTTTGATAAAGCTTACCAACATGGGTTAGAACTTAATCCCGTTAAATCAAAAAGCCACACACATCATCTGAGATCGAATATTAATGTTAAGAAAACCGAAATCAAACATCCCATACACATAGTAATAATATAAAGCATTCAAACACAGGCTATATAATCGAAAAACTATCACATGAAAAATTATAAAATAATAATTTTATTTTTATTCACAAATAATGCATAGTTTTATTTAGTAATAGACCTTACACAATAATTGAAAGAAATCAAAAACCGATGTCTATTTTTCTTGGATTAAGTATAACAACATATAACTTAATCACTAGAAGTGCTCTTATTATTCACCGAAGATTCTTCAGAGCACTGATTCTTGAGTCTTCTCTTTTACTTCAGGAGATTGTGTATTTGTTTCAAAAGATTCACTTCCAAAATCAAATTCAAAAGATTTGACTCAGGCCACTTCTCATTATTTCAGAAGCTTCTAATTGTTCTCGAGCAATCTCAAAATCTCTCATTAAATAGAACATGAGATCAAGTAATATGTGATTCCTCTTACGTTCCCTTGAGAAGTAGCACACAATCTCAGTGGGAGGAAATTATTCAAGCTTCTGTAATTGTGAATTGATATCAATAGTATCTTCACCCATCTTTAACCGCAGACTGACTGAGTAGGGAAGAATCGGTTCTAATATATTTTATATATCAAATTGAACTTGGTTTCCAAGTTTTTTGAGATACCTAATCAAGGTATTTTTATTTGATAAACTCCGTGAAGATATACACTTTTGGAAATAACCGTGAAAGTTTTCCTAAACCGTATAACCTAGAGGGTCCGAAAATATTTTACCCAATTTTGGACATGAACTTTCCTAAGATCGAAAGTATTCTTCTAAAAATAGAAAAAGTATTCCAAAACTAGAAAATTACTTTAGATGTTAATGATATAGATAGATAGAGTACAAAATATACTTCTCTCATATTCCAGTGCTCTTTTAAGAATTTCCCATTTTATTTATATCGAGTACTTAGATGGGAAATTCCGATCAACAAACTTACTTGTTGAGGTGAGCACTTGATTGCTCATTTTTTTGGGGACATGATCTATCATGATGTTTTTGAACATCTTTCTTTCTGAAACTATTCCAAGAATAGTATTTTCCCCTTAAGTCACAACTTGAGTGATCTGATGCAACAGTAAGATCATGAGTGTGACAAGAATTCTTTTGAGTCACGAATTGAGCAGACCTCTTATATCGTCCCCAAAAAATCTTGAAATATGACATCACCTTTTAATGAGATTGTTTCCTTGATTCTGATTTAGACAGCTGATCAACAGCAAAACAACATGATTTGAAATCATTTGTTTGAGTACATTTCTGCTGAATATTTCCATAGTCAGTAGGATAATCCTTGTCAAACGTTGTCCTTGACTAGATATTAGCGATCAGATTATTCCTTAAAACACATCTCTCTTAATGTTAGAGCATAACTAGGTTGAACTCACCAAGCGTTGGTATGTCAAGTTTGGTTGTCATACTTTAGTGAACCAAAACTCATTTTAAGAGTCGATTAATTTAAATGTACTAGAGTCAACTTCGTATAGGTTAGCTTGAAAGTATTAGGATGAGACATTACCAGTATTGCGAAGACTTGAAGAAGAAGTGAATAAGTACGGAACTACAACCACGACATCATCCTTTCACTTGAGGTTAGTGATATTTGACTTGAACTGTTTCATTCCCTAACGTATCTTTCAAGTCATGCATATTGAAAACATAAAACTATGAAGCATGAACACTCTAGATAGACATAATATTAAGGAATACAATATGAGGTTTATTGATTAACCATTAAACTTTGTATATAAGACATCAACATAATCGTATGAATGCTATTGTGATTATGTATGGGTATGAGTTGAGGATTTCATCCTAGGAAATAATTTTTTTACATGTGTTTTAAGGAAGTAAGTTCATAATATGTGTCGTGAACTGAAAAGGAAATCGCCAGGCGTTATTGGGGTTGTTCTTCATTGCATATCTTATGAGCGACCAATATGTGTGACTAGTATAACCGCTCATGACTTGTTTGTGTTCTTGGTAAAACTATTCACACGAGGCCTGAATTATGTATTGGTATGACTTTTATTAGAGAAACCGATCTTAAGTAATCACCTGGGGTATGATCAGGTTTGGTGTCTGAACAAATTTGGGAGAGGGGAAACGATCCTATTTAGAGGTCCAGTACATCACAAGGGGAACCGATCTTTGTATGAGGTGCAGCAAGGTTTATAATAGAAAGGGAAACCGATCCTGTGAACATGTGCAACACGTTTTTAGGCAAAGGGGAACCGATCCTATGGACATGTGCAACAAATATAAGTTAGATACCATATATATGTGGGGAACCGATCCTAGTACCCATTCAACCGAAAATTTGGTAATCTAGTACGACTATGCACATTACTCACATGGAGATAGAACCAAAACTTGTTTTGGTAGAACCGTTACACCTATGACTTGTGATTGAGTGTTACTTGATCAATCACATAGTTCTTGAAATTCATATGAACCAATTCTAAACTTGTTTGGAAGTGTGGTAAATCGGTTTCAAGTGAGTAAGTATGAAAAAGGACTTACAAGAGGAAAGATGTCGACACACTTTGAACACGCACATTAATGTGTATCTTTTATTGTTCAAAGATATTCCTTAACATCTAAGAAGGAAGTAAATCCCAAGATCGAATTTAAATAAGTTAAGAATCTTTTAATTAAGGTTTATAATTATATATGGAAAATAAGAATTAGTAATGTGCATTTACTGGTTAAAGATTTTCCAAGGAGATTTCGATCTTAAATTTGGACAGTGCATTCTCAGGAATTATGAAAACCGAATTTGGAAAATATTGAATATCTTGAGAATATTTTCGGTTTTGGAAATTCCTTGGTGTCCAAACTTCCTTGTCTATAAATACTTTGAGTTTGCATTTCTAGAAAACTAATCCTTCGTGACAGTAAATTTCCTCTGTTGTACTGTTACTGGTGAAGCCGCCTATTCGGAGAGGAGAGTAACCTAATTAGGCGAAATCTCTTACGGCCGCTCATTTTAAAGTATTTTTTGGGATTGAGAAGCTCTAGTGCGTACCGTTGGTGGGAAACTAGATATTGCGGTTTATATTTAGTTTTCATGTTGATTTGATTTACTAACGGTGGTTGAACTTTGATTGCACCTAGTTTGTTTATGCTTGAGAATCTTCTCTTCTGATATAAGATTCACTTAAACTAGTTTAAGGTTTCGACAGGGATCTTTAGACCGTTGTTAGATCTAAAGACGATCTTGTGATAATCCATTGTTAACAGACTCCGTTTTGTGTGTAATTGATCACAATAGATTCAAGTAGTTGTGTGCAGGTGTTTACTGAAGGTCTAAGAAGATTTGAAGACAAAGAAGTGATAAAAGATTTCTGACTTGGTTATATAATCTTTGGTGTGCACAATACTTGTTTCGGTAATAAAGGATCCAACTATAATCGATTTATCCTTGTGGTATTTTGATAGAATGGTTGAGAAGATCGGCATCAATACATTTCCTTAAGATTAGAGGTATTGATAGCAAAATCTTAACGTTACCTTTTGGTGATTGAACATAAGATATATCTTGGAACCTGGCAAAGGAGTTTATGTTTAGATAAACAGAAGAGCCTTTGTGCAACTCATATCACTTGGTTGAAGAGAGTTGATACCAAACACATTTGTTGTTCCTTTACTGTTTGGAATACGAACCAAAGGAATTGGTCCAAGTACGTGACTTGTTTACAAGTTGGAGGCGTGGGAATACAGACGGAACTAGGTGAACTATAGGTTTAGTTGCTTGGTCTCAACTATATGAAGTTGGTTTATTTTGTATAGCGGCTTAATCCTAAGAGTATTCAATTCTGGACTAGGTCCTTGGGTTTTTCTGCATTTGTGATTTCCTCGTTAACAAAATCTTGCTGTGTCATTTACTTTATATTTCCGCGTTATAATTGTTTTATTATAATTAAAGTAAATTGCACAAACATTAATTCCTATTTACTTGATATGCAATCCTATTGAGTTTGGTTAAGTCAAAACCTTTGTATCAAGTAAACACACTTCGTTGTTGTATTGTCTCGATCTCGTATCCATAAACAATCACACGAAGTGTGAACCGATTTGTTGTATTGTATCGACTCATTCTATAGACAATCACTTTCGTAAAAAGGACTTATAGGAAGGAAAAGTTATAGCTTGAGGTATATTTGGGTACCCTCGCCTTTTCACTTAATTCTTGCAAGTAATTAGATTATTAGAATCAGGATGTCGTTTATTAGATAAGAGATTCCAGAAATTACATATCCTTTTCTTAACTAATCGTTTTGTTCCGATTCGATTATTGTCAAATCCTTCATATTCAGTTTCAAGAGAAAATGGAGTAATATTTTCATCTTGAACTAGACTAGAAGTGATTACCATCATGTCACGAGGTTCATGAACTTCAAGAATTTCTTGAGAGACATCTTCTTCATGCAACCTGGGTTTTATCAGAGATTCTCTGATGATTCTCTCGACAAATGGATAATAAATATTATCCTTTAGATTTTATTTTCAGCAAATTTTATGAAAAATTTAATCTCATCACTGTCATCTGAGTCTGACATGTTTGACCCAATCATTTGTTTTCTTATTAACCCATCATGATTATTATTTCCTGAGTTGTGTCCAATCAATGAACTAACAGAGCTGAGCTGTTTACCAGGTTTTGAAAACAATTAGCCTTTCTGAAGTATATCATCTCCTTGCTCTGCGTTAACTGAATCAAACATAGATTCAATTCTTATAGGTTGGATCGCATCAAACACAGATTGTTAGATATTTTCGTGTTTGCCTGCTCTGATACCAATTGAAAGGACGAGGGTACCCAAATATACCACAATCTTAAACTTTTCCACCTATAAGTCCTCTTACCGAAAGTGATTGTCTATGGACTGAGTCGAGACAATACAACGAATTGTAATTCACACTTTGTGTGATCGTCTATGGATACGAGATCGAGACAATACAACAATCAAAATGTGATTACTTGATAATAGGTCCGGACTTAACCAAACTCTATAGGATCACTATCAAGTAATACGGAGTTAATGTTTGTGTAATTTACTTTAAATTATTATAACAAAAATTATAATTGTGGAAAACAAAAGTAAATGACACAACAAGATTTTGTTAGCGAGGAAATCGCAAATGAAAAAAAAAACCCGGTACCTAGTACATAATTGAATACTCTCAGAATTAAGCCGCTATACAAAATCAAACCAACTTTGTATAGTTGAGACCAACCAACTAAACCTATAGTTCACCTAGTTTCTTTAGTATCCATGCGCTTCCGACATTCAATAAGTGCACGCACTGGGATAATTCCTTTGGTTCGTATTCGAAACAGTAAAGGAACAACAAATATGTTCGATAACAACTCTATTCAATCTCAGTGATATGAATTAGACAAAGGCTCTTATGTTTAATCCAATAAACTCCTTTGTCGGGTTTAGATCTATCTATCCAACAACTACTAAAGTAGCAGAGTTTAGATTTTACAATCAATAATAGGATCTACCAAGATACTAAATACTGATGCCGATCTACGTAACTAATCAAGTCTATCAAGATAAACCGATTATAGTTGGATCCCAGCCGATCAAGTTTTGTGCACACCAAAGATTATGAAACCAATAAAAAATCTTTCATATCTTCAAATCCTCTTAAATCTTCAATAAACACCTGCACACCACAACTTGAATCTCTTGTGATCAATCACGCATAGAACAGAGTCTATGATCAATGGATTATCACAATACGTCTTTAGATCTACAAACAGTTCTAAAGATCCCGTCGACACTTCGATCTAGTTTGAGTGAATCTTATATCAGAAGAGAAGATTCTCAAGAATAAACAAACTTGGTGCAATCAAAGTTCAACAATCGTTAGTCAATCAAATCAAATCGAAACCTAATAATAATGCAATCATCTAGTTTCCCACCAACATACTCGCAGAGCTTCTTGATCCCACAGAAGTCTTTAAACGAGCGGTCGTAAGAGATTTCGCCTAATTAGGGTACTTTCTTCTCCGAATACATGACTCCACCAGTAAAAACACAACAAGGTAATACCCATTCCAACTAAGAATCTAGCCAAAAGGCTCACACAAGAATCATACAAGTCTATCTAATGGTTCTAAGCTCATTTATGATTTTACACCTTTTCATCCTCTATCTTTAACATAGATAAGGTTTACTAATTCAATTAGGTTGATTCTATAGTCCACTAGCTAGGTCAAATGAGTAACTAAAACTTTGTAAAAGGAACCAAATGCTAATTCAGACCACAAGAGGTCCAAAACATCTAATTAAGAAAACTTCCCTAAGCCCAAGTCCACTAAAGTCAACTAACAATCACTCACAGTAGAACTAACGGTCAAGGGTCACCTATCAATCAACGTCCAAGGTCGGGTCAAAGTCCAGGGTCAACTAATCAAAGTCTAAAGTCCAAATTGGTCAACTAGTCAATGAGTCAACTCGGTCAATATGGGTAAACTCGGTGAGTCAACCCAAAACAACTCAGTCAGAAAACTGAGTCAGCTAACCTAAATTAGTCAGAGACATCTGACTTGGTGACAAAACACTAGCTTGAGCCATTGCACATGCCAAAGCTTCTTACACAACTGCGACTCTAACTCCAGTTCAACAAGAAAACTCTATAATGTTTAGTTTCCCCAACTCAAATCTATTCAACTTAATCATTGCATAAATATTCATTCAAATTATAACTAAAAATTGATTTACAAAGATAACACAACTTACCTACAACAGCAGAAGTTCTAAGCCTTTACTGCTAGCACTAACTACTGTCCTACAACTCCCATAACTGCACTTCACATCTCATTTCTAATTCTGCCACTTCAATATTATCATCTCAGATGTACTGCTCCAAACTCATTAACTGCAACCACTTGACTTGAATAATAATCATGTAGTCCCATTTCAACTATCTGCAGCAGTCACTTAATCCCACCACCTCAGCTCAACACCAGTTCAATCCACTTATCGACATCTTCTTTCAATCTTCCCTGCAACTATGCCTCCTATACATTCGTCTGGCCTTAACCAACCACCGCAATAACAACAACATCTGAAATTCACAATCTCAATAACATTTATCACTCCACTTGAGAACTCCATTTCAACCACCATAACTCAGCTAGAACTTAACTTAGATAACAACAATCTACCAAATTTAACACAACCACCAATATCAACTCCACTGACAACAATCACTTGTAACTTCAATTCTTTCTCATTATAAGTTATATAACAAACCAATCTCCATCTTACTCAGTTTAAGATCACCACCACCAAATTTCCTAAACACCAATTCTATGCAATTTGTACTCATCTTAAATTCATACATAGACTTCAATCCCATTCTGTTGCCTTTTTAGCTAAACATCATATCCATTTCAGACAACCCACAACCACCTGCATCTTTTACTCATAACAAAATTCATCCACAATTCTATTTCATATCCATCTCATAACACAATTTCAATAACAATTATACAAACTCAACAATTCAATGGTTCATCCTTCTAATATCAAAATTAAAGCAATCAAAAGCTTACCCCAGTAACAACATCCACTGAACAGAAATTATATGATTCTTCTCTTGATCTCAGACTCACAAACATCCTCGCCTTCATCGAATCTCAAAGAAATTATAATTCCTATCACCTTCACTGTTCTCGGAGACCCTAAATAATCTTCAAAACCTTAACCTTTAAATAGTGTTGTTCTTCAACTTTCTTCTCTAACTCAGATCAAACCCTTCTTCAATTAGTCTTCTAGGGTATCAATTTCATCTTTTGAATCCTCTCTGCAATTCCAGTGAAACCCTAACTCTTCACAGAATCACTAATGCCTCAGTTCTTCTTCAAAACAACAATACAACTTTAATTCAGCGGAAACCCTTTGTTCTACAACTGATAACAAACCGGTTATCCTAACAAAATCAACATCAATCTCAAACCCTAATTCTCACAGAACTATCTCTCTTCAACTAAATCGAAACTTCTGATCAAATCCAATTTATGAAGTCAACAACACCTTATTTGATTCGATGATTTCACTAATTTTCTGTGAAGTTCCTCGACGGAGATTTCATATCTGAATCGCCAGAGAAAAAGAAGAAGAAGAAGAAGAAAGAGAGAAAAGAAAATAGAAAGAAGAAAGAAGAAGAAAAGAATGAATATTCTCTATCGGTTAAGGATAAGGCCGACCAAAAATTTCTAAAGGCACTCGACTAAAAATAAGGTCATCCCGGTCAGCTAAACTGCAAAAGACTATTTTACCCTTCAGACTAAACCAATGATATCTTCTTCGTTCGGTATCTGATTGACACATTCGAGTAGCCCATCTTGAACAACTTTTCGAGACCTAGTCGATGATACTAGTTTCTTATCTAGATCGTTATTAGATTAATTTTTATTAATTAACATTCGTGTTAAACTAATCGAGTTATTATTGGCTAATTCGCCACTTGACTATCGTTAGACCAGTCAAATAACGTTGACGAGATTGAAGGTCTTTACATTAACTAACAAATTTGTTACCTCATATTCCACATCCTCTTATCCTCTTTTTCGCATCTTTCTGAGGAGGAATATCCTTGTGTTGTCATCCTCTCGCAGGAACAAAAGAACAACAACAAAATCAACATTTACCAGAGAAAGGTTGAATCGGTTTTAACTTATGCGTGCCAATAGCAAAAGTTGAAAACCTCGAAACACGTATGCTTTTATGTTAAACACGACGATTCAACATATTGTGACTTTTTCACATATGAGTTTCAATCGGAACACCTTATGATCCTTTGATAAAGCCTACCAACATGGGTTAGAACTTAATCCCGCTAAATCAAAAAGCCACACAAACCATAAGGGTACACACATCATATGAGATCGAATATTAAGGTTAAGAAAACCGAAATCAAACATCCCATACACATAGTAATAATATAAAGCTTCAAGCACATGCTATGTAATCGAAAAACTATCACAAGAAAAATTATAAAATAATAATTTTATTCATATTCATAAATAATAGACATTTTTATTTAGTAATAGACCTTACACAATAATTGAAAGAAATCAAAAAACCGATGTCTATTTTTCTTGGATTAAGTATAACAACATATAACTTAATCACTAAAAATGATCTTATTATTCACCGAAGATTCTTCAGAGCACTGATTCTTGTGTCTTCTATTTTTTTCCAGGAGATTGAGTCTTTGTTTCAAAAGATTCACTTCCACAATCAACTTCAAAAGGTTTGACTCATGCCACTTCTCATTCTTTTCAGAAGATTCCAATTGTTCTCGAGCAATCTCAAAATCTCTCATTAAATAGAACATGAGATCAAGTAATATGTGATTCCTCTTATGTTCCCTTGAGAAGTAGCACATAATCTCAGTGAGAGGATATGTTTCAAGCTTCTGTAATTGTGAATTGATATCAATAGTATCTTCACCCATCCTTAACCGCAGACTGACTGAGTGGGGAAGAATCGGTTCTAATATGTTTTATATATCAAATTGAACTTGGTTTCCAAGTTTTTTGAGATACCTAATCAAGGTATTTTTATTTGATAAACTCCGTGAAGATACACACTTTCGGAAATAACAGTGAAAGTTTTCCGAAACAGTATAACTAAGAGGGTCCGGAAATATTTTACCCAGTTTTGGACATGAACTCTCCTAAGATCGAAAGTATTCTTCTCAAAATAAAAAAGTATTCCAAAACTAGAAAAATAATTTAGATGTTCATGATATAGATAGATAGAGTACAAAATATACTTTTCTCATATTCCAGTGCTCTTTTAAGAATATCCCATTTTATTTATATCGAGCACTTAAATAGGAAATTCCAATCAACAAACTTACTTGTTGAGGTGAGCACTTGATTGCTCATCTTTGTTTTGGGGACATGATCTATCATGAGGTGAGCACTTAGATTATTAGAATTAGGATGTCGTTTATTAGCTAAGAGATTCCAGAAATTACATATCCTTTTCTTAACTAATCGTTTTGTTCCGATTCGATTATTGTCAAATCCTTCAGATTCAGTTTCAAGAGAAAATTGAGTAATATTTTCATCTTGAAATAGACTAGATGTGATTACCATCATGTCACGAGGTTCATGAACTTCAAGAATTTCTTGAGAGACATCTTCTTCATGCAACCTGGTTTTTATCAGAGATTCTCTGATGATTCTATCGACATATGGATAATAAAAATTATCCTTTAGATTATATTTTCAGCAAGTTTTATGAAAAATTTAATTTAATTTCATCACCGTCATCTGAGTCTGACCTGGTATTTGTTTTCTTATTAACCCATCATGATTAATATTTCTTGAGTTGTGTCCAATCAATGAACTAACAGAGCTGAGTTGTTTACCAGGTTTTGTAAACAAATATCCTTTCTGAAGTATATCCTCTTCTTGCTTTACGTTAACTGAATGAAACATAGATTCAATTCTTATAGGTTGGATCGCACCAAACACAGATTATTAGATATTTTCGTGTTTGCCTGCTCTGATACCAATTAAAACGATGAGGGTACCCAAATATACCACAATCTTAAACTTTTCCACCTATAAGTCCTCTTACCGAAAGTGATTGTCTATGGACTGAGTTGAGACAATACAACGAATCGGTATTCACACTCTATGTGATCGTCTATGGATACGAGATCGAGACAATACAACAATCAAAATGCGATTACTTGATAATAAGTTCGAAATTAACCAAACTCTATAGGATCACTATCAAGTAATACGTAGTTAATGTTTGTGTAATTTACTTTAAATTATAATAAAAACAATTATAATTGCGGAAAACAAAAGTAAATGACACAACAAGATTTTGTTGATGAGGAAACCGCAACTGCAAAAAAAAAAAAAAAAACGGGACCTAGTCCAGAATTGAATACTCTCATAATTAAGCCGCAATACAAAATCAAACCAACTTCGTATAGTTGAGACCAAGCAACTAAACCTATAGTTCACCTAGTTTCTTCAGTATCCATGCGCTTCCGACATTCAATAAGTGCACGCACTGGAACAATTCGTTTGGTTCGTATTCGAAACTGTAAAGGAACAACAAATCTGTTCGGTAACAACTCTATTCAATCTCATTGATATGAGTTCGACAAAGGCTCTTCTGTTTAATCCAATAAACTCCTTTGTTAGGTTTAGATCTATCTATCCAATAACTACTAAAGTATCAGAGTTTTGATTTTTCAATCAACAATAGGTTCTACCAAGATACTAAATATTGAAGCCGATCTACGCAACTAATCCATCAAGTCTATCAAGATAAACCGATTATAGTTGGATCCCAGTCGATCAAGTTTTTTGCACACCAAATATTATGAAACCAATACAAAATCTTTCATGTCTTCAAATCTTCTTAAATCTTCAATAAACACTTGCATACCACAACTTGAATCTCTTGTGATCAATCACGCATAGAACGGAGTATGTTAACAATGGATTATCACAAGACGTCTTTAGATCCACAAACAGTTCTAAAGATCCCATCGACACTTCGATCTAGTTTGTGTGAATCTTATATCAAAAGAGAAGATTCTTAAGAATAAACAAATTAGGTCCAATCTAAGTTCAACAACCGTTAGTCAAACAAATCAAATCGAAAACTAATAATACTGCAATCATCTAGTTTCCCACCAACGGTATTCTTAGAGATTCTTGATCCCACATAAGTCTTTAAACGAGCGGTCGTAAGAGATTTCGCCTAATTAGGGTACTTTCCTCTCCGAATAGATGGATCCACCAGTAACAACACAACAAGGTAGTTTTGCTGGCTCTTAGGATGGTTTTCTCGAAATACAAACTTGGGTATATATAGATCAAGGAAGTTTGGACACCAAGGAATTTCCAAAACCGAAATATTCTTAAGATATGTAATATTTCCAAAATTGAATTTCATAATTCCTAGAAATGCTCTGTACAAAATTAACCGAAATCCTACTAGTAAATCTCAAATTAGTAAATGCACATTACCAATTTTTATTTTCCAGGGATACGCATTTTAATTGCTGGTAATTAAAAGCATATAAAATTAACAACCTTAATTAAGAGATTCTCAACTTATTTCGGTCCAGGATCTCCTTGAGTTATTAAGGAATATCTTTGAACAATAAAAGATAAAAGTTACTGAACATGTTCAAAGTATGTTGACAGTAACCATGATGGGTTACATCAATTACCAGGACGGGTTATCATATTCTCATGGTATTACTTGTGATCGGTCACACCAGTTACCAGGATCGGTTACACCAATTACCAAGACCGGTTACACCAATTACAATGATCGATTACATACTCTTTTGTGATCGGACACACCAATTACTAGGATCGGTTACACCAATTACTAGGATCGGTCACACCAATTACAAATATCGATCATACCATCTTAGGTGATTACTTAGGATCCGTTGCACTAATAAAAGTCATACCAATACATAAGTCGGGCATTGTGACTAGTTTTACCAAGATACATAACAAGTTATGATCGGTTCTACTAAATCACACATATTGGTAATCCAAAGATATGCAATGAATAACAATACCAATAAGCATAGAAATTTCCCTTTCGATTCATAAAACAAGTTCATGAATGTATTTCCTTTAAACGAAAGTAAACATTGTTTCCTATGACGAAATATTCACCCATACCCATATACATAATCACAGTAGCATTCATACTATTATGTCGATGTCTTATATACGAAGTTCAAAAGATAAGCATTATACTTCGTATTCTAATTCCTTAACACTACGTCTACTAGAGTATAATCATTCACAGCTTCGCAGTTATGTTTTCAATATAGCACGACTTGAAATATACGTTAGGAATGAAACAGTTTATGTCACAATATTACTAACCTAAAGAGGAAGGATGATATCGTCGATGTGGCTTGTTACTTTTTCACATTCTTCAAGTCTTTGAGTAATACATGTATGTTTCATAATCCTAATCTTTCTAGCCCAATCTACACGAATTTGTCTCTAGTACATAATCAAGCGACTTTTTAATTGAGTTTTGATTCACTAAAATATGACAACAAACTTGACATACCAATGCTTGTTGGGTTCAACCGAGCTATGCTCTAACACTCAATAGATGTTCTGCATTCGGATACTTTCCTATCTTGATAACTCTTCTGACATTTGAGTTGTGTCCTATATAAAACTGTTGAGCATTGGATGCCATACTCTCAATCAAACTTGTCTCCTG
Organism: Papaver bracteatum; assembly: GCA_023529315.1. Lineage (NCBI taxonomy): Eukaryota > Viridiplantae > Streptophyta > Magnoliopsida > Ranunculales > Papaveraceae > Papaver > Papaver bracteatum. The sequence goes on along the minus strand of JAJJWX010000618.1, from coordinate 845,801 downwards.
CGAGATCGTCTTTTCAGTAAGTAAACCACCAGAAGAGGCATCAATCAAGTTATCCCCATTCCGAAATTAAAATCCTTCATAAAATTATTGAATGATGAGTATTGAGGCAGCCTCCTTAGAAGCAGAAAAGTACTTCTCTAGAAATAACTTTTTCATCTCAGTTCATGATGTAATACTCTCTGGAGGAAGGTAATATAACCATTCTTCTGCTAAATATGTTAAAAAAATGGGAAAGCTTGCAGGATATCCCTATCTCTATCCTCAATACCTTGCCCAAGACTTGTCATCTTGTGCTGAAATACTTGAAGATGACGGTTTGGATTTTCACCGGGAAGTCCTTTTAACTTCGATAAATGGTGAATCGGATTCGACTTCAGCTCTACCGTGTCATTTAGAGTAATACACAATTATTATAAATATAAACATGGAGATGTCAACTCTTGCAGCTTCTTCTCTTGAGGTGGAGGTGATGGTGCAAGACCTGTGACGGTCAACATCTCTGATGTAGACGGTTATTGTTGCAAATGCTGACATGCATGTAGTATCTTTCTGTTGATGGTGGATTTTCAACAAAGGACAAAATCGTAAAATCATGAGGCATGTTTCGACACGGCTTTCGGGCATGCAACGATTCATATTTTACGAATCCTTAATGAATATGTTTTCGAAAAGCCCCACTAGCTGAGCGATTCGATCCCTAGCATTTCATCATGCCCTCTATGCAGAATAACATAATTGGGCGATTCTCCGTAGATTGAAAGCTTAGCGCCTTCAGGACGTCGGTGACACTCACCATTCCCTGACTATGTGGATATATCGTGCATAGATTCAGGCGGTTCTCCGCAGATTGAGAGCAGTAACGCCTTCAGGTCATAAACAATACCTGTGACTCCCTGACTATGTACAATTCAGAATGGATGTGACGCTTTAACTGGCTAATATCTTTTCTGTATTAGATTAATTCTACCGTGATATTATCTACTGAATTCCCAAAATGATCTACAATTGCTCATATTCCATGGTCGAATCCACGGCCTGATCCCATGGAATGGCAATAACAATTGCTTCTATTCCATGGTCGAATCCACGGCCTAATCCCATGGAATGGCAATAACAATTACTATGATTCCATGATCGAATATACAACTTGATCTCACGGAATGGCGATAAACTACTATGTTATCTCATTATTCCAATTTCATGATCGAATTCACTGCTAATCTCATGGAATGGTAATAGATAATTTTATTACTCCAATTCTATGGTCGAATCCACGATTCCATGGAATAGTAATGCATGTTTTATTATTCCGAGTTCATGGTCGAATCCACAACTGATCCTATGAATTGATAATAAATAACTACTCATTTTATTGTTTCATTTCATGAATTATTCTACACTGAATTTCATGGATTAACAATAAATACTCAACCATCGGGCATCTGGATCATCACTGAGTAAGCCCCACAAAAATGGTGTAAGTGTACTCGACAATAATGCACGACTGAGCACCCGGATGCACAAACGAGCATCCAAAAATATGGACAGATGAGGAATCCTACGTAAAATAGGAGAAAGCAACAAATAATAATAAAATAATAAGAGGCGCTCAGGGGCCGGGCCCACCAGCCGGCCGGCCATTCCCTAGCCGTGGCCGGTCCCATGCATCTTCCATTATTTTGCCCTATTTTATTATTTTCATGAACTCATGAAAAACTCCTTCAATTTAGCAACTTTCCTTGTTTGTGCAAAACTCATGAATTCCCCATAACTTCATGGATTCATGAAAAATAATATTATAAAATAGGGAAAGGTGTGCGGGATCGGGCAAACCTATCCGTCCGGCCATTCCATAGCCATGGCCGGTCCCACACCTCACAATCCCTAGATTTTTATAATTATTATTCCCTAAACTCTTCTGTTTCAACAAAAACTCATGGATTCTCCATAACATCATGGTTTCATAAAAACAATAATATAAAATTAGGGAAAGTGTTGTGGGATCGGGCAACATAGTTGGCCGGCCATGCCCTAGTCGTGGCCGGTCCAACACCTTGCAATCCCAAGTATTTTATAATTATTATTTTCCTAAATTCATGAAACTCCTTGGTTTGAGCAAAAATCCTGATTTCGTCATAACTTCTCAAATTTTGCTCGAATCATGAAAAACCAAAAGCCAACGGGTCACACGACCGGCTAGCCTCTCCCGGAAATTTTAAATTTTAAGATATTATTATTTTAATAGTTACAAAATATTGATCAATTGAGCATACATTCTCATTCCAACAAAAATCAAGAATTTCAGTCAAGATGAAACTCTTCTGAAAATTCACAATATCGCTCGACCGCACATCAGAAAATACTGAAACTCACAGTACGGAGACACGGATGCCACGGACACACGTGCATGCCTTCATGACCGACTAGAGTCATCCCTAGGGATTGCACAAATCCGGTCCTACACATTTTTATAATTCTGACCTAATTTGCTCAATTGCTCATACTGGGCCCAAACTCTCTCCAACCAACCTGAGGATCGTTCAAACGGCCAACAACTGGTCCCGTGATCACCAAGGGCCGGTCCCATGCTCTCTTGGTAGGTCCCATATTTCATATCTAGGATTTATCACCTAATGCTGAACCAAGCAATATTTCAGTAAATGATGAAACCGGCACTTAATCATCATTCTTTCACCAACCCTCAAACTGAGAACCCTGGTGTATGCTCACTCGAGCACTGAGCACCACATGTACGCCCATCATCCCATGTGGTTGATCGCTTGTCAGACGACACAAATATAATTCCACTTCCTCACTTAACTAATATGAATATAGTATTCGATAAGAAAGAGTTCGTATCCACAGAGAGGCGATTGTTGTTATGCAATTTTCAGATTCTTATGTAACCAAATAACCCAAGTTGTGTTTTTGTTTTATCAAAGTAATAAAATTAAATAAAGCAAAGTAAATAGTTCGAATAATCAATAAGGAGAGGATATTGGTTAAGGGATAGTATCATTCATAAACATGTATTTTTCATCTATGATTAGAATTGGTATTTAATCTTTCAATTATCAAAAGCCCTAAGATATCTTGATCGCAAGAGTATCTCGTTTATTTCCTGATTTTATCACAAACAACATTAAAAGATGCTATTGTGAAGTCTTCTTAAAAAGCAACCTAAAGTGTAAAAGCACAATTAGATTTAACTCCCTAAGAGCAATAAGTTCTATGAAATAAGACTAATCAATGCAAACAAACGTGTAAAAGCACTAATTCGTTTTAACAAAGGTTATGATTCATATGCGATTAAAAAGATGTATCACTACAAGTATTAACTACAAGTTGCTACTAGAAATCAGGGACAAACAACTTTTACGTATTGAAAACCCTAATATAGCTATAGAGATAAAAACAAATCCAATTGATTCCGGACTCAACCAAACTAGTATTCAAATCATATGATAATAAAAGTAATGAATCACAAACGATAAAATCGAGACAAAACTAATTCATAGAATCAAATAACATGCTCTAAGAAATCAACTTTTATCCCATAACCAATAGTTGTATTTAGCTACTCATATTCATGGAGTTCATCATCAAATTATTCAAAGGAAGACTATGAAACATAAAAGAAAGCAAACCCTAGAAGAAGTTCTCTGCAAAAGCTCCAAGAATAGAAAAAACTTTTTTTTCTTTGTTGTAGAAACTCTCTTTTTATAGCCCTTTGCTTTCCAAAAATAGGTCAAAGTCTTCAAAATCTTCAAGTCCACGTCCATCTACTAGTCCACCAAGCCCAGGTGTGAAAAATATATCTCTGGAAATTTTGGTTCCAAAACTGGTCGACGGAGTGCTGACGTCATCACCGGAATCCAGTCGCCGGAAAAATTTCTCCGATCACTTTTGCCATATGAAACTATCACCAATTAATTCTGCACTTACAGTAGCTCAACTTTGCTTCTCTGCAATCCACACATTCACAAAAACCATTTTAGCCAATTCCTTGTTTCTTGCGAAAACGTACCCAAAAGCGCGACGCGTAGCTCATATGTCCGGCCGCCAACTCTTTCGTTCGACTCATACCCGCCTCATGATTCACTGAATCTTGACGATCCCCACTTTCGGTTCCAAAATCCGAATACCGGAGCTAGTACCACCAACTCGCCAATTTCGCCCACTTTTCGCACTGTCACAGCTCCATAGTACCTATTCCACCAATTCCCTGAATTCAATTGCTAACTGCAATACCTAGCTGCAGCACTTCAATGCACCTGCAATAGCTTCTCCATCATCGCATTTTTCCAAGACCACACCATTCCTTGAGTTCACTCTTCCATTTCACTAAAATGCAGCTAATTTGCACCTGCATTAGCCACCACTCTTCATGGAAACACCAGTTCAAACTCCATCAGCTGAGACTGCAATTGTACCATCCCCTGGTACCCTTCATTCAACAGCTACATCGACTGCAACTGCAATATCAGCTTTCATGTAAAACCACTAGTGCTCGAATTATAGCTGTACTCATTTCAGTTCCAGCTGTATTACTCACAGCTCATTTACAACCATTCTGTAGCTCCTCCGTTACTGTTCCATTTCTTTCTATTCATTGCAGTAACTCCAATCTCGCTGCAGCTTCAAATCACACGCAACTTCTCCCTTTCCTCCAAGCACAGCACCATTGGCACTGCCTACCAACAGAGCCACATACTCCTTTATCACAGCCATATCCTACTGCATTCCAATAATAGCTCCACCTGCAATGCCAATTCCTGAGTCTTGCACTACCATTGCCTAATTGCTGCTATGTTCACTAACACCACCTCCTCATACCAACAGCAGCATCAAGCCACAATTAAAGCACCTGCAATCCCTTTCTCATCCTGAAATTGCCTCATATGTAGCTGTAGCTGCGCCAACACCCCTGCAACTCCATTGCAGCACCTCTCCATTTTCACGTCTTCTCCCTGTATTGTTGTATTTAAATTCACAACCAAGAGAATGGCAACACCACCAGCTCCTTCTCTTTTCCTGTCCATCTCCATTCGAGTATCGGCAGTTCGATGCCATCTCTTGCAATACCACGACAACGACAACCCACGACAACCATGGCTGCTTCATTCAACTCCGCTGTCTCCTGCGACTTCAAACGCCTTGACCTCGCCATAGCATCTGCACCAAACATATGGTGAACCATACTGCCATCCTGCAATTTGGGTACTTGTTCCTAACATTCATCTAAGCAAGCATTCATTCATTTCTTCATCTGAATGTGCCAAATTCTCACCTGTCACTGCCAGCTTCTCCAGATTCAAGTGCCCAACATCACATGAGCTCAACTTCATGTAATATCAAGTAGCCACACCAAACTCTCATCCTCCATGTCTAATGAAACCACCATTCAGTTCCATTTCCTCCAAGTCAAGCGCCACTGCTTACAGACCGAATCCAGCTCAAATTGTCACCTGCAATTCATTAGCCATTTTGTTCTAAACTTCAATCTCACCAACAGCAACAACACTGACCAGTTCCTGCTCTACATCTTTAGGCGGCACACCATTCCTCGCAGCAACAAACCATTACCAGCCTAAGTATCAATACCAGCTTCCATCATTGCTCCATGCCACACTCGAACATGTCTGACACTCATTACTGCTCCGTGATGCTCCTACCACCTGGAAAACAACCCTCAAGCCCATGGTTGGCTGATGGCAACCAGGTACAGCAACTTGTCGTGACTGAGAGTTTCTCAGGCATTATCTCAAACAATACGATTGCATTCTTCTATTGATACAAATGCAAGCTTCTTGCTGTTTTCTGAGACGATATCTTCTCCTTCCCTGCAACCCAATTTCACACACGGAAAGACCCATACATTCATTCATTTAGTAACTCAATTGTTGCCTTGTACTGCCCACTGTCAATGGCAGCAAGCTAGGTTCTTTCTCAACCAATTTCTCTGCCAAATCTCTGTCCAACTCGAGCCAAGATTAACCCTTTCCTTATGAGCTATGTACCACCTGTATCTTCTCATATTACGATCTCCAAACCCTTCTCAAACTTCTATCATTCATCACACTAATGACAATAACTATTCCTTCTTCACTGATTCCTGAGGTTTGAAACTCAACCCAAATATCTCTCAAATTAGTTGTAACCTTAAATGTATCATAGACCCAGGTTTTCTTTTTATTTTTGAAATGTATTCCAACCGATCTCAGTACTCATCACCGGTGTGAATCCTTGGTGCAGCTGACCAGAACTTGGTCTTGAACTATGAAGGATAAAAACCGTGTATTGTTGAACTCGACCTAACTTTAGCATATACAGGTGGTAGTGTCCCCTTAACGCATTGTAGCATGTCCTTAGTGAATCATTCAACTAGTTTCCCCTTATCCTTAGCTAGGCTCCAAATAACAATTTTGTGCTCTTGTACATCTTTGACGATTTTGACTTGCTTCAATCGCCCATCAATTCTTCATACGACGTCGGAATCACTCCATTCTTTCGCCATTCTTTTTGTCTTTTCGTCCTATTAAAGGTGATGAGAAGAAATCCTGGATTTGAGCGAGTTCTACTTCCTTTTTCTCCAATGACTCCAAAACACCTAACAAACTCAAAAACGAACATAAGATACATAATTCACACGAAAAATAACAAATAAAGCATAAATACTAGATATAAAATTAGGTGTTTATCACACCTATCAAATTCCCCCACACTTAGACTTTTCTAGTCCTCGAGCAAATCAAACAAAACTAAACTAAAACAAATACATACAACTCCGTGACGTCGAGGCTACGGTTAATTTTAGCATAAATAAAAAGCCTTTAAACCCCTAGGTTTCCCTAGTGGACGAGTTTTAGTCTCGTGAAGGTTTACAAGAGGTCTGCCTACAAAACCTATATTTCCAACTCCGTCTATTTGTGACAAATCAATGAACGAATCCAAAATGACTACAGGAGGAGGTACCTTGCAAATTCAATTCATATATTAGTAAATAAACTCTAATTAGATAGTCGAACAAGCCACAATACTCGGAAACTAACAAACCACAATCACAATGAAAAGATTAAGAAGATGGATAAAGATGTAGATGTTGGCGAATATTCACAAGTGTTCGATGTTTCCCATATCTGTCTGAAGGTCACTGCCAATATGAACCGATTCCTATTGGATTGAGCTACTTGGCTTGAATTCTACATCAACTCACTAGCATATACAAGGGAACCAGGAGTGACTTTATTCAACCAAATATAATACTTTCTTTTCTTTTTCTTTTTCTTTTTCTTTTTCACTTTTTCTTTTTCTTCTTTATTTTTTTATAGACAACATGATTGGATCAAACTGGATCCAAGCGCATGCTTCTTGTCAGCAAGTACATGATAGTTTCCTTGGATCCTGCATTCCACGCTTGTTTAGGCGACGGAGACAGGGACTACGTTTCACACATACTGCTATTCCCAAGTGTCATTTTATTCCGTTTTGGTCTAATTGGTCGGTCTCTTTTTTTTCTTTTCATATTTTTTTCATATTTTTTTCTTTCTTTTTTCTAGTAACTCAATCACTCTATTTCATCCTAGCAGTAATAACACGTCGATGTTTAGTGACCCACCGAAACACTAAGAACAATAGATAAACATGGAAAAATAAAAATAGAATGCGATATGGTGATATTCCGAGATATGGTAACAACTATCATGGTATCTATGATTATGAGCTATGTTCGTCCCGTTTAGTTAATTGGTTCCTCAACTCCTGCATTCAAAATGGTTCCATCCACTAATGGTGTCATCCTAAAGGCACAAGTTTCTAGATTTCGGAGTTCAAAAAGCACAATTTTTTTTCTTGGTTTTTCTAATTTTCTGATTTTTTTTTTTTTTTAAAACACACTAAAACAAACTATACAAACATATAAATGCTCCCCACAATTAAACTTTACATTGTCCTCAATGTAAAATTGAATCATCCAAAGAAAGTTCAAGGTGGGAAATTCCGCAAATGATATGCAAAAACAAAGAAAATAAAAATAAAAGCAAATGCATAAAAATAAAAAGATAAGAGTAAAGATACAAAACCGGTGGGTTGCCTCCCACTTAGCGCTTGGTTTAAAGTCGTCAACCCGATGTGCTCCTTGTTTGCTAAGACTCCTCCAGCGAGGATGCCTCCACAAAGTTCACACCTTCCACAACTTCGGAAGTAAAGTTCTCATAATATGGTTTCAACCGGTGTCCATTCACTTTAAACTCCTTTCCTGTAGCTATGCTACGAATTTCTACTGCACCATGAGAAAACACATTAGTAACAATAAAAGGTCCGATCCAACGTGACCTCAATTTACCCGGAAATAATTGCAAGCGAGAATTAAACAAAAGCACTTTCTGCCCAACACAAAATTGTTTTCTAGAAATCATAGAATCATGAAATGCCTTAGTTTTCTCCTTGTAAATGCGAGAGATTTCAAATGCATCATTGCGTAACTCTTCTAGCTCTTGGAGTTGTAACTTCCTTTGCTTTCCAGCCCCATCTAGCTCCATATTGCATTGCTTAATAGCCCAAAACGCTTTATGTTCAATCTCAACGGGTAAGTGACAAGGCTTACCGTACACAAGCCTAAAGGGAGACATCCCAATAGGTGTTTTGTATGCGGTTATATAAGCCCACAACACATCATTAAGTCGCATGCTCCAATCTTTCCTTGTTGGATTCACCGTCTTCTCTAGTATGGATTTCACCTCTCGGTTCGACACATCGGCTTGTCCATTGGTTTGGGGATGATAAGGTGTTGCAATCTTGTGCGACACATTGTACTTCTTCAACAATCCTTGTAAGAACTTGTTTTTGAAGTGAGAACCCCCATCGCTAATTATGGCTCTTGGAATTCCAAACCTTGCAAAAATGTTAGCTTGCACAAAATCTGAAACCACTTTAGAATCATTAGTTGGGGTGGCTTTAGCTTCCACCCATTTCGAGACATAATCAACAGCAAGTAAGATATAAAAATTCCCATGAGAGTTGACAAAAGGACCCATAAAATCAATACCCCATACATCAAAAACTTCAATAAATTGAATAAAAGTTTGTGGCATTTGATTTCGAGCACCTAGATTGCCTGTCCTTTGGCACCTATCACAAGTTGTGCAAAATATATGTGCATCCTTAAATAGAGTTGGCCAATAAAAACCGCTTTCAACTACCTTGTGAGATGTTCTTTTACTCCCAAAATGTCCTCTGCAAGCATAGGAGTGACAAAAGACAAGATAGAGTTAAATTCAGATTCGGGAACGCACCTTCGTATTACTTGGTCGCTGCCATGTTTCCATAAGTATGGATCATCCCATATATATTGGTTTCCTAACCTCTTAAGTTTGTCCCTCTCAGCACGAGACAAGTTCTTTGGGATTTGTTTAGACACCAAATAGTTCACAATATCCGCATACCATGGTTCTCCAAATGCAAGTGAGAATAGTTGCTCATCCGGGAAACTTTCACGCAACGGGATAGCTTCCTTGTCCATAGCAAGACGGCTCAAATGATCCGCAACGGTGTTCTCAATTCCTTTCTTGTCCTTGATTTCTATATCAAACTCTTGCAAGAGTAAAATCCATCATATGAGCCTCGGTTTCGCTTCTTTCTTTGTAAGCAAGTACCTAAGTGCTGCGTGATCTGAAAAGACAACAACTTTTGTACCAATTAGATAAGAGCGAGACTTTTCCAAAGCAAAAACAATAGCTAATAACTCTTTTTCAGTGGTAGTGTAGTTTTGTTGGGCTTCATTTAACGTTCTAGAAGCATAATAAATAGCATGAGGTATCTTCCCCACACGCTTCCCAAGCACCGCACCAACCGCATAATCACTTGCATCACACATGAGCTCAAAAGGCTTGCTCCAATCCGGTGGTTTAATGATAGGGGTTGAAATCAAAAGTTCTTTCAAACGATTTAATTCCGCCATACACTTCTCATCAAAGTTAAAAACCACATCTTTTTGCAATAAGGTACAAAGTGGTGATGCTATCTTGGAAAAATCCTTGTTGAATCTACGATAAAAACCTGCATAACCGAGAAAAGAGCGTATCTCCCTCACCGTAGTGGGATGGGTTAGAGTACGAATAAGGTCTATCTTAGATTTATCAACTTCCAAGCCTTTAGAAGATACTATATGGCCTAAAACTATACCATGAGTTACCATAAAATGACACTTCTCCCAATTAAGCACAAGATTTGTTTCAACACATCGTTCAAGGATTAGTGACAAATTGTTCAAACAAAGGTCAAATGAATCACCAAAGACACTAAAGTCGTCCATGAACACTTCGATTATGTTTTCAACATATTCCGAAAATATACTTACCATACACCTTTGAAAAGTAGTTGTAGCATTGCACAAGCCAAAAGGCATCCTTCGATAAGCAAAAGTACCAAAAGGACAAGTGAAAGTGGTTTTCTCTTGATCCTCCGGCGCTATCACAATCTGATTATAACCTGAATATCCATCAAGAAAGCAATAATAAGAGTGTCCAGCTAAACGTTCAAGCATTTGATCAATAAAAGGTAATGGAAAGTGATATTTTCTAGTAGTGGCATTCAATTTCCTATAATCAATACAAACCCTCCAACCGGTTTGCACACGAGTTGGGACAAGTTCATTCTCATCATTCTCCACCACGGTCACACCTGATTTCTTTGGTACAACTTGTACCGGGCTCACCCACTTGCTATCGGATATGGGGTAGATAACACCCACTTCCAAAAGCTTGAGTATCTTCTTTTTCACAACTTCCATCATAGGGGGGTTCAAACGACGTTGCGCTTCCCTTGTAGGCTTTGCATCGTCCTCCAAACGTATCTTGTGCATACAAACGGCGGGGCTTATACCCTTGATATCGGCAATTGTCCATCCTATGGCCGTCTTGTGCTTCCTTAGCACCCTTAGAAGTTTTTGCTCCTGTAATTCACTAAGATCGTTAGAAACAATCACAGGTAACTCTTCATTGTCACCCAAGTACAAGTACTTTAAGTGACTAGGAAGAGGTTTCAATTCTAACTTTGGAGATTTAACAATTGAAGGTAAAAGTTTTTCGTCACTGCATGGTAAAGAAATAAAAGAGATATTATGAGTTTCCGGGCATCCTTGTAGTGAGTTGAGATCACCAAGGGCTTCTTTAACCTCAATACCACACTCTACACCATTATCAATGGATGTAGTTAGAACGGTTTACAAAGCATCTTCACCATTCAATTCAAACATTTGTTGTGCCAAAGTATCCATAACATCAACGGAGAAGCAAGAGTGGACATCACTAGGATATCTCATCGTCTCGAAGATGTTGAAACGTATTACTTCTCCATCAAACTCCATAGTTAGCGTTCCCTTATCCACATCAATAATGGTCTTCGCCGTTTTCATGAAGGGACGTCCAAGTAACAATGGAAGAGACGAGTCCGGTGAACCTTCATCCATCTCTAAGACACAAAAGTCAGCAGGGAATACAAGTTGATTAACCTGCACAAGAACATCCTCAACAATACCCATAGGGTAGACATTAGAACAATCGACTAATTGCAACACAATTTCAGCCTTTTTGAGAGGACCAAGACCAAGTGAATTATATATCGATGCAGGCATAACATTAACGGATGCTCCTAAGTCTAACATAGCTTTGTTTAATGTTTTGGTACCAATTGTGACGGGAATGTCAAAGCTGCCTGGGTCTTTGCATTTCAGTGGGAGTTTGTGTTGTAAGATTGCCAAAGCATTCTCCCCCACACTAAGCACTTCATTACCTTTGAGCCTTTGCTTATTGGTACACAAGTCCTTCAACACTTTTGCATACTTTGGAACTTGCTTTATAGCATCAATGAGTGGTATGTTCACATTAATCTTCTTTAGAACGTCTAAAATCTCCTTTTCTAACGCCTCCTTCTTAGAACTTGCAAATCTGCGAGGAAAAGGTAAAGGAGGAACATAAGTAGGAATATGAGTTTTAGAGTTAGGAATAGGTACCTCAGAAGTTTGGGGGGAATCCTCATTCTTCTCCTCCAAAACAGGTTCCTTTGGTGTTTCCACCTTGCCCGAATCAGCAGCTTCGGGTTGCACAAGTTGTGTACCACTTCTCAATGTTATTGCATTTACACCCTCCTTTGGGTTGATAGGTTGAGAAGGGAGTTTCCCACTATTTTGTGCCTTCAATTGGTTCAACTCAAGAGCCATAGAACCAACTTGGGTCTGCAACTCCTTCATCGAACTCTTGGTCTCTTGTATAAACGATTTCATCATCTCCTCCATACTTGACCCCTGATTTTGAGGTTGTTGTTGTTGAAATTGTTGACGCGGCTGGAACTGTTGTTGTTGAGGTTGGAATCCACAAGAATTGTTGAAATTAGGTTGTTGGACCTCTCCTTGCTTGTTGGAATAGCTAAAATTGGGATGATCTCTCCATCCCAGATTGTAGGTGTTGGAATAAGGATCATACCGTCTTGGCTGATTTGGAAAAACCGCATTAGCTTGCTCATTGACGTCTTCATACCCATGAGAATTTGGTATCACTGCAGCTGAAACTTGTTGTAGCATTGCTGTGATGTTTCCCATTTGTTGACGAAGTTCCTCCACCTCGCTCACTTCATTGACTCGCCGAAGAAGCACATCCGAACCACGACTCAAGAATTGTTGAGAGTTTGCTGCCATGTTTTCAATCAACTCTCTAGCTTGTGCCACCGTCTTGATCACTAGTGCACCACCACCCGCAGCATCAAGAAGATTCCTATCACTTGATTGGAGACCTTCATAGAAGTATTGGATAATCATAGCGTCACTAAATTGGTGATGAGGACAGCTGGCCACCAACCTCTTGTATCGTTCCCAACAATCATATAAGGACTCTCCCACATTTTGCTTCATCCCGCAAATATCCTTGCGAATTTGAGTAGCCTTAGATGCAGGAAAATATCTCTCTAGAAAGAGTTTCTTGAGTCCATTCCAAGTTGTAACACTCCCGGAAGGCAAGTAGTATAACCAATCCTTAGCATTACCTTCCAATGAGAATCGAAAAACCTTCAACATAGCACCATCCGCCTCCATATTTGCTGGGAGCATAGCCATGATAATGGTGTGGAAATCCATAAGATGCTTGTTTGGATATTCATTCACCAAACCATGGAACTTTGGTAATTCTCTAAGAAGTCCCGGCTTGATTTCAAAAGTGGAGTCGGTTTGAATGCAACCCTGTTGTATATCCAACTTGTGAGAAGCTAAGTCTTTAAGTGAACGATTTGCAGCGTTACCCATTGCTTCTTCTCCTTCTCCTTCTTCTTCAAAAGGAATATCGTGTTCTACTTCCAAGTCGTGTTCTTCCGTCGTGCCTTGCCTTGGTTGGAGTATTGTTCCTTTTCGAGTAGCTATCCCGCACCTTGGATAAATCCAATCTTTAGAAGCCAGGGATTAGGTACCTGAAACACAATTCTCACAAACAAGTAAGAAACAAAACAAGAAACGAACAGAAGTATGCGAACAGAAACTAAAAACTAGATAACAAGCCGAATGCCTCCCCGGCAACGGCGCCAAAATTTGATCACTTGTCAGACGACACAAATATAATTCCACTTCCTCACTTAACTAATATAAATATAGTATTCGATAAGAAAGAGTTCGTATCCACAGAGAGGCGATTGTTGTTATGCAATTTTCAGATTCTTATGTAACCAAATAACCCAAGTTGTGTTTTTGTTTTATCAAAGTAATAAAATTAAATAAAGCAAAGTAAATAGTTCGAATAATCAATAAGGAGAGGATATTGGTTAAGGGATAGTATCATTCATAAACATGTATTTTTCATCTATGATTAGAATTGGTATTTAATCTTTCAATTATCAAAAGCCCTAAGATATCTTGATCGCAAGAGTATCTCGTTTATTTCCTGATTTTATCACAAACAACATTAAAAGATGCTATTGTGAAGTCTTCTTAAAAAGCAACCTAAAGTGTAAAAGCACAATTAGATTTAACTCCCTAAGAGCAATAAGTTCTATGAAATAAGACTAATCAATGCAAACAAACGTGTAAAAGCACTAATTCGTTTTAACAAAGGTTATGATTCATATGCGATTAAAAAGATGTATCACTACAAGTATTAACTACAAGTTGCTACTAGAAATCAGGGACAAACAACTTTTACGTATTGAAAACCCTAATATAGCTATAGAGATAAAAACAAATCCAATTGATTCCGGACTCAACCAAACTAGCATTCAAATCATATGATAATAAAAGTAATGAATCACAAACGATAAAATCGAGACAAAACTAATTCATAGAATCAAATAACATGCTCTAAGAAATCAACTTTTATCCCATAACCAATAGTTGTATTTAGCTACTCATATTCATGGAGTTCATCATCAAATTATTCAAAGGAAGACTATGAAACATAAAAGAAATCAAACCCTAGAAGAAGTTCTCTGCAAAATCTCCAAGAATAGAAAAAAGGTTTTTTTCTTTGTTGTAGAAACTCTCTTTTTATAGCCCTTTGCTTTCCAAAAATAGGTCAAAGTCTTCAAAATCTTCAAGTCCATGTCCATCTACTAGTCCACCAAGCCCAGGTGTGAAAAATATATCTCTGGAAATTTTGGGTCCAAAACTGGTCGACGGAGTGCTGACGTCATCACCGGAATCCGGTCGCCGGAAAACTTTCTCCAATCACTTTTGCCATCTGAAACTATCACCAATTAATTCTGCACTTCCATTAGCTCAACTTTGCTTCTCTGCAATCCACACATTCACAAAAACCATTTTAGCCAATTCCTTGTTTCTTGCGAAAACGTACCCAAAAGCGCGACGCGTAGCTCATATGTCCGGCCGCAAACTCTTTCGTTCGACTCATACCCGCCTCATGATTCACCGAATCTTGACGATCCCCACTTTCGGTTCCAAAATCCGACTACCGGAGCTAGTACCACCAGCTTGCCAATTTCGCCCACTTTTCGCACTGTCACAGCTCCATAGTACCTATTCCACCAATTCCCTGAATTCAATTGCTAACTGCAATACCTAGTCGCAAAGACTTCAATGCACCTGCAATAGCTTCTCCATTATCGCATTTTGCCAAGACCACACCATTCCTTGAGTTCACTCTTCCATTTCACTAAAATACAGCTAATTTGCACCTGCATTAGCCACCACTCTTCATGGCAACACCAGTTCAAACTCCATCAGCTGAGACTGCAATTGTACCATCCCCTAGTACCCTTCACTCAACAGCTACATCGACTGCAACTGCAATATCATCTTTCCTGTAAAACCACCAGTGCTCGAATTACAGCTGTACTCATTTCAGTTCCAGCTGTATTACTCACAGATCATTTGCAACCATTCTATAGCTCCTCCGTTACTGTTCCATTTCTTTCTATTCATTGTAGTAACGCCAATCTTGCTGCAGATTCAAATCACACACAACTTCTCCCTTTCCTCCAAGCACATCACCATTGGCACTGCCTACCAACAGAGCCACATACTCCTTTATCACAGCCATATCCTACTGCATTCCAATAATAGCTCCACCTGCAATGCCAATTCCTGAGTCTTGCACTACCATTGCCTAATTGCTGCTATTTTCACTAACACCACATCCTCATACCAACAGCAGCATCAAGCCACAATTAAAGCACCTGCAATCCCTTGCTCATCCTGAAATTGACTCATATGTAGCTGTAGCTGCGCCAACACCCCTGCAACTCCATTGCAGCACCTCTCCATTTTCACGTCTTCTCCCTGTATTGTTGTATTTCAATTCACAACCAAGAGAATGGAAACACCACCAGCTCCTTCTCTTTTCCTGTCCATCTCCATTCGAGTATCGGCAGTTCGATGCCATCTCTTGCAATACCACAACAACGACAACCCACGACAACCATGGCTGCTTCATTCAACTCCTCTGTCTCCTGCGACTTCAAACGCCTTGACCTCGCCATAGCAGCTGCACCAAACATATGGTGAACCATACTGCCATCCTGCAATTTGGGTACCTGTTCCTAACATTCATCTAAGCAAGCATTCATTCATTTCTTCATCTGAATGTGCCAAATTCTCACCTGTCACTGCCAGCTTCTCCAGATTCAAGTGCCCAACATCACATGAGCTCAAATTCATGTAATATCAAGTATCCGCACCAAACTCTCATCCTCCATGTCTAATGAAACCACCATTCAGTTCCATTTCCTCCAAGTCAAGCGCCACTGCTTACAGACCGAATCCATCTCAAATTGTCACCTGCAATTCATTAGCCATTTTGTTCTAAACTTCAATCTCACCAACAGCAACAACACTGACCAGTTCCTGCTCTACAACTTTAGGCGGCACACCATTCCTCGCAGCAACAAACCATAACTAGCCTAAGTATCAATACCAGCTTCCATCATTGCTCCATGCCACACTCGAACATGTTTGACACTCATTATTGCTCCGTGATGCTCCTACCACTTGGAAAACAACCCTCAAGCCCATGGTTGGCTGATGGCAACCAGGTACAACAACTTGTCGTGACTGAGAGTTTCTCAGGCATTTTATCAAACAGTACGATTGCATTCTTCTATTGATACAAATGCAAGCTTCTTGCTGTTTTCTGAGACGATCTCTGCTCCTTCCCTGCAATCCAATTTCACACACGGCAAGACCCATACATTCATTCATTTAGTAACTCAATTGTTTCCTTGTACTGCCCACTGTCAATGGCAGCAAGCTAGGTTCTTTCTCAACCAATTTCTCTGCCAAATCTCTGTCCAACTCGAGCCAAGATTAACCCTTTCCTTATGAGCTATGTACCACCTGTATCTTCTCATATTACGATCTCCAAACCCTTCTCAAACTTCTATCATTCATCACACTAATGACAATAACTATTCCTTCTTCACTGATTCCTGAGGTTTGAAACTCAACCCAAATATCTCTCAAATTAGTTGTAACCTTAAATGTATCATAGACCCAGGTTTTCTTTTTATTTTTGAAATGTATTCCAACCGATCTCAGTACTCATCGCCGGTGTGAATCCTTAGTGCAGGTGACCAGAACTTGGTCTTGAACTGTGAAGGATAAAAACCGTGTATTGTTGAACTCGACCTAACTTTAGCATATACAGGTGGTAGTGTCCCCTTAACGCATTGTAGCATGTCCTTAGTGAATCATTCAACTAGTTGCCCCTTATCCTTAGCTAGGCTCCAAATAACAATTTTGTGCTCTTGTACATCTTTGACGATTTTGACTTGCTTCAATCGCCCATCAATTCTTCATACGACGTCGGAATCACTCCATTCTTTCGCCATTCTTTTTGTCTTTTCGTCCTCTTAAAGGTGATGAGAAGAAATCCTGGATTTGAGCGAGTTCTACTTCCTTTTTCTCCAATGACTCCAAAACACCTAACAAACTCAAAAACGAACATAAAATACATAATTCACACGAAAAATAGCAAAGAAAGCATAAATACTAGATATAAAATTAGGTGTTTATCACACCTATCAGTGGTCACTCATGACCTATTTTCAGCGATTCATCAACTGTGATCTGAAATTAGGGTTTCAAATAAATGTTCTACGAATCATCATTCTGAGCAAGATTCAAACACCAATGAATTTATATTGATTCAGCAACCAACATCTGAATTAATCATATAATATTTGGTAATCTACTAATATTTTAATACTTTATTGGGTCACGTCACCAATAAATATTTCGTCGAAATGAGCAACACTTGCTAAGTTGCTCAAATATTGATCCAACTATCAATATTTAGTAATTTATGAGTAATTTGTCGAATTGAGCAATATTTGCTCAATTGCACGTCAAATTATCAATATTCAGTATTTTGTCGAATTGAGCAATATTTGCTCAGTTGCACATCAAATTGTCATCATTCGTTAATTTGTCGAATTGAGCCATACTTGCTCAGTTGCTCATCAAATTCTCAATGTTCAATAAGTCATCGAATTGAGCAATACTTGCTCAGTTGCTCGAATATTGATCCAACTATTAATATTCAGTAATTTACTAGTATTTCGTCGAATCGAGCAATACTTGCTCAGTTGCTCGAATACTCCACATATATTCAGTAACTCATCAATATTCGACAACTCGTCGAATTTACAATATTTGCTCAGACGAGCAATATTAACATTCATGAATCGCAGAGCATTTGTCAAACATTCTCGATTCAGCAAAACCTAGGCTCATTGTCTAATTAGTCAATAACTAACAAACTAAATACATGTATTTCATACAGACTCCACGATTCGTGAGACATCAATCACGTCAAATTGGGGGATAACAATTTTTGGTCTGGCGGCCTACAACACGTGGATTCATCCACGATGAGAAATGTGCGTAAGTCGTGTAAACGGTTGAAGGAGTTAGCAAAGTAGTGGGTGCACGACCCGTAAAGTATCCACACGACATGGAACTGATTTTACAACGATCTTCCCTTGCCCACTCTTCCACTCATGAAACCGGCATACTTACAGGGATCAAGCTGTTCACAACTCTGACAATATAAATAAGTCTCTGAATACATGATTGAAAAAAACGAATGATCGCTACCTATCAGCAATCATCCACACAGAATTTCTCGAGTAACTACTCTCAAGAATTCATCGATCCATCAGAACTTATTCGAACTCAACAGTTCACTAATTATTGCAGAAACCTTAAACACATCCACAATCCTTGATCATCATTAATCCCACACAATTCTCAGCTTCCCTCATACAGATCAACCCATCTCCCTCTTTGCGGATGAATTGACTCTGGAGCGGACATTGACTTGGTTTAGGCCGGAGTCCTACAGATTGATCTCTCGAATCTGAGCACTCCTTTTGCAGTGCATCTGTATGAGGTTAAGCAGTTTTCTCGGCTGAGGAGTCTCGACAACACGCTCGACTCTTCACTTCCCTAAAAACCCAGCAAATCGTTTTTCCCCATCTACAGATTGGCGACCACAGTGGGAGATTAATCTCTCGGTTGCAATCTAAAGCTTTCAAAAAATGGTTGATCTTTGGTCAGGTTCAGTTACAAATCCTAACACAAGCAATACTAGCACTAGCAACAATGGTGGTACTCCAGAAACTACTCCTGCTTCCAACATCGGTGCTGGTGATATCACTCCTCCGGAAACCAAGATCGGAGACAATCCTCTATTCGGCAGGTCTCCTGAAGAAATCTGAAGAAATCCACCTACCATAGTGATCTCATGAAGGTGCAAGAAACTCTTGCCAAAAATCAGATTGACATGTCCAACACTCAGAAGGAGCTGTGCAATTATCTCAAAACTCTCACTGATAAGATGTCAGAGAAAGCTCAGAAGAAAGGAAAAGCCAAAGAAACATTTCCGGTCGCTGATCCTGAAGTCACTATGATCCATGTAACAGATGATGGTCAGGTGCACAAAGCTGCAGATAACCCACCAACAGAGGAACGTGCAGGCTTCATCACTCGTGAGGACCTGGAGCGCGCCATGGAGGACCGAGGAAAATACAAAGCATCATCTGTTCATCGTCATCAACCTCCATATCCTGCTTCAATGCAAATAATTCATTTCCCGAAGGGCTACACTTCCGCAACGTTCACATTGTACAACGGAACAAGGAATGCTCGAGAACACGTCTTCCGATTATTGGAAGCATTAGGAGAGCATGAACATAACCATGTCGTCCGTTTGAAGGAGTTCTCGAAATCTCTGACAGGTGAGCATACACCAGGAAGAATGTATCAGAAGAATACTGAACATCCGAACGACTACGTGAAAAAGTTCAGACTCCAAGCTTTGGATTGTCACGATCCAAAAGTCACTAAACAACAACTGGTGGACTTGTGCATCAACGGAATGATCCTGGTCTACATGGATTTGCTGGAAAATCTCCAATTTCAGACTTTCTCAGAGCTTCATAAAGCAGCCAAACGATCGGTGACTACTGCACCTGCTTTACTGGAAAGAGCAAAGTCTGCAAGGTCGAGGAACCTCGAAGCAGCTGACATTTAGTCAACAATCAGTACAATATCCAGCCTTTAACTAATGTTGTTGCTATAAGGAATGAAAGGAAAGCCGAGATGCAACATCAAAGCGCTTCTCCAACATCTCAGGCTCCTCTGAAGGCACAAATGGAAGACATGTTTACAACGCTGAATTACATTGTGTCAGACGTCTGTCCATCCCGGAATTACTCCTTGAACCTTCATCCATAGATAAGAAGATGTACGACTGGGGACTGCTTACCACAGTCTATCTCAAAGTAAATGAATTTGGAAGAATGTTGATCGATGCTGACATCACCATCAACAACATTCCACTGAAAACCCTCATATCCGCAGACAAGAAGCTACTCATGCTCCTATCTCAATCAGAGACCATGCATGAACACTCATATATGCATGCGGTTTCATCACTCTCAAAATGAAAATTGGCTCAACCTGGACGGAAACCAAGTTTCGCATAATCAGGGAAGATCCCGGATACGACATGATCCTCAGAAGGACGTGGATTCATGCCGAGAATATGATTAATGACAAAGTTTCTTTGGTTTCACATCTCTCCAACGAAGAAAGTTCTTATCCAGAAGATTTGGCGGACATTCTATCATCAAAGCACTTGGAGGAATTTCGAACTTTGACGAGGTTGAAGAAAGAACCTGCAAAATATGTACATACATTCATCAAGAGGTTCCACACTCAGGCAAGTCTCATCCCTTCCATGTCTATGTCATTTATTTCCTCACATGCTATCCTAAGATGGGGACTTCCGCTAGCAACTCTGCAAGACGTTATGAATGGTAGCTTCGCCGCATTAGTATTTTACCAAGTGGTTGAATCTGATATTTCTCCTAATCGAGCACTGAGACATTCACTACTGAGATAATGTCCAACCATATGGAAAATAAAACTTTGGGTGTTTCTCCATAGCCTTGCAGGAGTGTCCATGTGTTCCAAAAAATCATAAAGCGTTGATGTCTGCACAAGTGTTGAATCCCAATACCGCAATGAAAAGGATGCTGAATCAACGGAAGATACTCGCAGCAGAGACGATCAAACCTAAGACATGCTCAAGGGATACGACGCTTCAACTCTCATGCATCTAAGAAGCCTTCAAATTTTACTCCCAATCAAAGAGTACACCTTCGATAATGGTGCATCTGGCTTCGGCACAAATATCTCGATGATGACACACTGATTCAACAACATGACGACCAAAGTGTAACTGAACTACAATCGATAAGTCTTCATTATCGCCATGACAAGACTTCTGAAGCAAATGCAACATCATTCATCCATCGGTGGCACAAATTCGTTCAACATGCACTTGGGACTTGATTTTATTGGACAAGATTCAAGACATAGCAAGTCATTGCAACCTGATACGATTCCATGAAAACTTTATCAAAGAAATCTCTCTACATCACGAACCTTGCACGACTAAGGAACTTCTCTCTTCACCGATCACACCCAGAACGGAGACTGCTGATGCAATCTGTCGTAACAACATTGACTCACTGACGAATCCAGTTCACAATAAAGTTATACTGATCAGGAGAATTCAGTTTGTACTCCCAGTACACCTATATTTTAGGGATGATGAAACCACCAACTAGTTCATGAATGTAAAGGCTCACTGGATGGAATAGCAAAGGCTATGTCGATAAATCATGGTTCTAACCTTTTCAGTCTCTGAAGCAATTCCGACCATAGTATCGACATCAACAAGGATATGTAGAGAAACTCCATTCATGGTCTCAGCATCAATAAGAATTTCTGGAGAAAATTCAATCGTGATCTCAACATCAACATGAACTTATGGAGAGAATTCAATCATGATTTCAACATCAACAACAGTCTCAGGTGCAACATCCGGATTCATCAACTAACCATTCTCTGAAGCATTGCTCGATGAAACGGACTTCTCCAAGCATTAGTGGTTCGTATCAAGATGTGTAGACCTGATAACATGCTCACATGAAAGTCTTCCCAAAGCTTGCACGATTGGTGGGCACAATCCAAAGTCTTCTATAAGATGTTCTCATCACCTCCACAAATGAGATACAACACACTTCAGGCTATGGGTTTAAAAAAACGTAACAATACGTAAGGAATGGGAAAAAGCTTCCTCAACTAAAGATGTTCGTATATGTCTCTTATACAACATATCAAAAGGGCGAATCAATCGGACATACGATCTGAAAGATATGGCCTTTACCGCCAGGACTACGAAATATGAAAAATTTGTACGGGATTACAAATTACAAATGTGCATACTTCATTGGATAATTTATACAACTCCAAATCGAGTGATTATTTTCTCATGTGATAACTCAGTCTCTTAGCTTCAAAATTTGGGGTCAAGCATCGAATTCCGACGTCGTATGAGGTTTCTACAGCTCCCAGAGCGTACAACATGCAAGCAACAATTCTTAGACGGGATTCATAACTTCCACAGTCGATCGGTGTCCACCAGGTCTTTCCACTAATTACTTCATCAAGGTACCTCCAACTTCGACCACCTAGGTCTTTAAATCAATTTTTATTCCTGGGTCCTCTATCCAAGTCTTGCCAGAAGAAGAGAAAATGAAAAGGAGAGATTTAACAAAATACTGGGGACTGACGGTCCACTAATCATGGCGATCAGTTTCACGGTCCAAGACCCATGGTACTAGACTCTCATGTGCTAATCGTTCATCATAAAAGGGATGATACCACCGGGACATGAAACCATGGTCATTACATCGCCCCCTCTTGAGAGCAACATCAGCTATGGTTCCGTGACCAGGGTTTCAGAAGTAATGTTTCTACTACTAACAGAAGATGGCACTGCAAGCACCACCATGCTCATGTATCAATCAAGATTTCCTGATATCAAATGAATTAATGACATCAAAATCCTTCACCAACCTTCGAGACACGAGCAAATGGCCCGAAGACGCAACGGGGGCGTTTTACAACAAGCTCGTCTGAGACGATTTTTCACTGTCATGCACAAAGAGGAAAGTTGGGAGTAATTTGTGAATAATCTAGGGATGGGTCATATACCATTCTCTTCGTATGGATGTCCCCTATAATATATCCAAAATTCACAGCAATTGGAGAAACGGGAAAAGAGTTGTGTCCAAAACATTGGACCATATGCCAGCTGAAACTTTTCTGAAGGTCTCCTGGAAGTTTACTGTTTCATCAATTTCGACCACTAAACATGATCAAAACTTAAAAGCCTTCTTTCCTAAAGCTCGTAAATTTCTTGGGCATAAGGATACATGGGTAGATCGCGAAAATATGACATCGGATGAAGATTTTACGGCATTTTTGCTAAAAGGTCGAGTTCTGAATTTCTTGGTGACGTATTTCTGTAAAACTTTTCACTTATTCATGAGAATCTTCATTCATTCATCAATAAATCAGAAATTTCATACTTCTATGAAGAAAATATACGATGGGTAATTACTGGAGTAGTCCCTAAAGTGCTCAAAGGACCGGAGTTGCCAACATCACCATTGGAAACATCATTGCTTTCACTCGGTTTCGAAATCTGGGGGTTTCTTCTTCACCATCCTCCGAAGACGAATGTGAATCGTCAATAATCCCTCATTCCATGGAAATATCCTCCTGAACACATCAACAAAAATTAGTGGTATTTCATTCAAGGAGTTCCATGAACGATTATACGAAGATGTACTTACATCGAATTCTTCTTTGGCGCTCGATTCAATAATTATTTATTCGACAACAATAAATTGAAGACCGTTAAGGCTCGATGGAGCAAAAGTTCTGAAACAAAGTAACAAACATTGGTTTCATGATCCTAATTGCACGGACAAGAAAAAGTCATGATATAAGGAGCTAACAACTCACCAAAGAGACAGCCGGGGACTTTACAATGATCAATATCATTTTATGATCCTTATTTCTGGATTCTCCACTCCGAAGACTTACTGTTATTTCTGGGTAATCCACATCAATCGAACAAGGACCCATTTTTCGAGCTGCTCTTGATGTTATATTCCTCCATCAGAGACTTCCCGTGCATTACTGATACTAAGTAACCGGGAGTACAACTCAGTGCGAAGGATCTCTCACCATCACTCAGAGGTCCCAGAAGCACTATTTCTTGAAGCTGCATCTGTAGAAATATCATCTCTGGAAGTATCATTATGGGAATCAGTCATTCTTTCAAAGTTGTTGTGACGTCCATACAACGTTCCTACTTCAATATATCATCCGTAGATGCAGATTTCATCAAAGCAGTGGAATTAACGCACAACAAAAATAATTAGGATGCTCACATCAGCGTCTACCAAAATGGTAACTCTCAACTCTTACCTATTTACGGTTTCACGAACTTAGTGATAATAACGTAAAACTTCGAAAATCTTGCTCGCTCCTTCAAACCTGCTAAGACGAGCAACACCCATTACTTAAAAGTCCGACACCTGACTTTTCACGAAATTATGAATAATTCACATAACCGTTCATGTGAACATTCACTAATTTTTTACCGTGTGTGCATACACTATGAAATCACGAAATTCACGAAAACATTATTGTTTGCTTTTACAATTGTTTAAAATCATTTTGCAAAATCTTTCATAAAATCGTGAACAACCCACGTAAGTCTTTACTGTGTGAACGGTTTTTCAAAATTTGGACAGACGTCCATTCTACAATTGTGAAAACTCACATATAGACATTATTTCACCATGTATAATTGTCTACTTTCAACAGTTGTTCAAAATCAAAACATTGATTTTACAAAAAATATATTTTTTAATGTGAAACTCACGTAACTTTGAATTTTTTTTTTTTGCTCCCTCTCACGAGCATTCTTCTATGAAACGAGGGTCTTTTATACTTTTGTAAAGGTCCACATATTCCAAATAAATTTTATCATGAGGTGCATGTCTTTTCAAAAATTCCTCTAACTCTAAGGATCATTATTTATTAATTTTACTATGAACGACCTATGTTCCTAAAATTATTTGTGAAAGTCCATGCTTTGAAAATAAATCTTAGTTTTCATGAAACTTCATAAACAAAATTTTATCTACTGTAACTAGACCATGTCTACTCAAGAATTCATGTATCTCTTTCATATTAGGGATTATTGCTCGTTTCTTAAACTAACGAACGAACGTGCATATGTTTTCTAAAACAAATTTTCATGAAACTTACGCATACATGCACACATGGAATTTTATTTTGAACAACTCATGAACAATTGAACTTTAAAAACAAATTTAGGGCTTCTTTCCTTTTATATGAATTTTATTTCCAAAACCTAGTAAAGCATGGATTTCCTTTTTTGGGCTCGGGCCCATAAATCCTAAACTGACCAGAACTAAGCTGCTGGGAGACCGAATCAGCAGTGTCCCATCTCTCTGTGCTCACAAGATGACACTCTACCTTGCTACTAGGGTCCTTATCTATGAATTTGCTCGTACATGACACCATTGGAGCAAATCGAGGATTATGAAACTACCTTTGTACGACTGAGTTCAACCACTGATCTCGTCGACTGCAAATCACCATCTAATCCTTACTGCGGAACATGACTGTTCCCCACTAAGCAGGGGACTTAATGTTGATGGTCGATTTTCAACAAAGGACAAAACCGTAAAATCATGAGGCATGTTTCGACACGGCTTTCGGGCATGCAACGATTCATATTTTACGAAGCCTTGATGAATATTTTTTCAAAAAGCCCCACTAACTGAGCGATTCGATCCCTAGCATTTCATCATTCCCTCTATACAGAATAACATAATTGGGCGATTCTCCGTAGATTGAGAGCTTAACGCCCTCAGGACGTCGGTGACACTCACTGTTCCATGACTGCAGGAGAGCGACCCCTTCTCCACATAGAAGAATAGTTGGGCGGCGAACGCCTTCAGGACGTCAGTGACACTCACCGTTCCCTGAATATGTGGAGAGACCGTGCATAGATTCAGGAGGTTCTCCGCAGATTGAGAGCAGTAACGCCTTCAGGTCGTAAACAACACCCGTGATTCCCTGACTATGCACCATTCAGAATGGTAGTGACACTTTAACTGGATAATATGTTTTCTGTATTAGATTAATTCTGTTGTGACATTCTCCATTGAATTCCCAGAATGATCTACAATTGCTCATATTTCATGGTCGAATCCACGACCTGATCCCATGGAATGACAATAACAATTGCTCCTATTCCATGGTCGAATCCGCGGCCTGATCCCATGGAATGGCAATAACAATTGATCCGATTCTATGATCGAATCTACGACTTGATCTCACGGAATGGCGATAAACTACTATGTTATCTCATTATTCCAATTTCATGATCGAATTCACTGCTAATTTCATGGAATGGTAATAGATAATTTTATTACACCAATTCTATGGTCGAATCCACGATCCCATGGAATGGTAATGCCTGTTTTATTATTCCAAGTTCATGGTCGAATGCACAACTGATCCTATGAATTGATAATAAATAACTACTCATTTTATTGTTCCATTTCATGAATTATTCTACACTAAATTTCATGAATTAGCAATAAATACTCAACCATCGGGCATCTGGATCATCACTGAGTAAGCCCCACAAAAATGGTGTAAGTGTACTCGACAATGATGCACGACTGAGCACCCGGATGCACAAACGAGCATCCAAAAATATGGACAGATGAGGAATCCTACGCAAAATAGGAGAAAGCAACAAATAATAATAAAATAATAAAAGGCGCCCAGGGGCCAGGCCCACCAGCCGACCGGCCATGCCCTAGCCGTGGCCGGTCCCATGCCTCTTCCATTATTTTTCCCTATTTTATTATTTTCGTGAACTCTTGAAAAACTCCTTCAATTTAGCAACTTTCCTTGTTTGTGCAAAACTCATGAATTCCCCATAACTTCATGGATTCATGAAAAATAATATTATAAAATAGGGAAAGGTGTGCGGGATCGGGGAACCTAACCGGCCGGCCATGACCTAGCCGTGGACGGTCCCACACCTCATAATCCCTAGTTTTTTACAATTATGATTCCCTAAACTCATGAAACTCCTCTGTTTCAACAAAAACTCATGGATTCTCCATAACTTCATGGTTTCATAAAAATAATAATATAAAATTAGGAAAAGTATTATGGGACCGGGAAACATAGCCGGCCGGACATTCCCTAGCCTTGGCCGGTCCCACACCTTGCAATCCCAAGTCTTTTGTAATTATTATTTTTCTAAATTCATGAAACTCCTTGGTTTGAGCTAAAATCATGATTTCGTCATAACTTCTCAAATTTTGCTCGAATCATGAAAAATCAAAAGCAAACGGGTCACATGACTGGCTAGCCTCTCATGACAATTTTAAATGTTAAAATATCTTTATTTTATTATTTACAAAATATAGATCAATTGAGCATACATGCTCATTCCAACAAAAATCAAGAATTTCAGTTAAGATGAAACTCTTCTGAAAATTCACAATATCGCTCGAACGCATATCATAAAATACTGAAACTCTCAGTACGGAGACACGGACACCACGACACACGTGCATGCCTTCATGACCGACCAGAGTCATCCCTAGGGATTTCCAACATGCCACTCTGCCGCGTAGCATGCCACTTTGGACTTGGCCACGCCGCCAAGCCCTAATTTTACCACAACGTCAAATCCTAGCCTTGGCCACGCCGCCAAGCCCTAATTTTACCACGGCACCAAATCCTAGCCTTGGCCACGCTTCCAATATCTAATTTTACCACGGCGCCAAATCCTAACCATGGCCACGCCGCCAAGCCCTAATTTGGCCACAACGGCAAACCCTAGCCTTGGCCACACCGCCAAACCCTAGCCTTGGCCACGCCGCCAAGCCCTAACGTTGGCCACGCCGCCAAATTCTAACATTGGCCACGCCGCCAAGCCCTAACTTTGGCCACGACGCCAAACCCTAGCCTTGGCCACGACGCCAAGCCCTAACTTTGGCCACGACGCTAAATTCTAACCTTGGCCACGCCGCCAAGCCCTAACTTTGGCCACGGCGCCAAATTCTAACCTTGGCCACGCCGCCAAGCCCTAATTTTGTTTATGGCGCCAAATTCTAGCCTTGGTTGCGCCGCCAAGCCCTAACTTTGGCCACAAAGCCAAATCCTAAGTTCTGGCCATGCTACAACGCCACTATGCCATGGCTACGTCAGGCGCCAATATGCCAATCGTGCCACTTTGCTATACAACGAGATATGACCATAATCAATGTCCATCCTTCCTCATGAGATGCAATCTCAACCATCCAAGTTCGCCACCGAAATGACAGACTTGTGACAAGGTTTAGGCGACCAGCCGCCTAAATCTAGTGGCCATGGCTACGCCAGGCGCCACTTGCATCATCGTGCCACTGGCATACACGAGTCATGCCATCCATACTACATTACCACTGGCGTACTCCAAAACGCCCCTGCGCCATTATCAGGCACCAACACAAGGTAGCCATAATCAACGGCTACCCTCCCTCATGAGATGCAATCTCAGCCATCAAAGTTTTCCACTGAACTGACGGACTTGCGGCAAGCCCCAAGCAACCCGCTACGCCACGGCTACATAGTGGCACCACTTTGCTACACAATAAAGATGTGGCCATAATCAATGGCTACCCTTCCCCATGAGATGTAATATAAGCCATTCAAGTTCTCCATTAAACTGACAGACTTGTGGCAAGTTTTAGACGGTCGACCAAGGCAAGCCTAATAGCATCACATGCTATTTTCCTATGGCAAAGTCTGTTGACTTTTACTTGACACACATAGATACCTGCTACACATTTTCCACGAAAACACTCGAGACATCAAACATGTCACAACTGAGGGATACTCATCAGGGTATTGGTCTGGCGGTTTACGTCGTGTGGCGTGCAATACGCCCGTTATAAGAAAGTGTCATGAAGCGGGATAATTAGTGGCGGAAAGAAGTAACGGGTGTAAACGGATCCACTTCCTTCATCATGGAAGCATGGGTTTCTGACGGTTATACATTACTATATTCTTCCACCACTAAATCGTTTCCACTTCCTACAAGACCAGGGTACGTTTCAATATGACTTGTATAAATATGCTTCACCTATTTCCACCAAACACAAATTTTGGTCGGCAACAATACAGTATCCAGAAATCACCTAATAACTTTCTATTTTGCTAGCCAGTTATACTTTATGATAAAAGTCATAAACAACAACACCTTCAGAATCAACGATTCTGGTCTCAACACTCTCTTCGCTTCCCTCCCTAAGACTAACCCTTCTCTTCACTTTGTAACCGAAGCAAGCCTGGAACGACCATTTCTTGGTTTAGTCCAGGATTGTACAGATTGATCTCTTGAATCAAAAGTACTCCCGTGCAGTGCATTGTTTAGGGTCAAGACTCGTTTCTCACCCACACACCCAAAATTACCAAAATTAGCAGAAACGGTTTTCACCCACAAACAATTGGCGACCACAGTGGGAGATTAATCTCTCGGTTGCAATATCAATTTTCAATTTTATTTTTTCAATCCCAATTTCGAGATGGTAGAGATAAGGTCCGGGTCCGCAACAAACCCTGATGCCACCGGTGCTAAAAACATCGTTGGTATCAACATTTCTTCCAGTGACATCAATGTACCACCTGTCAGCATGATCAACACCAGCGGCGCATGAAACGTTCCCTCAGGTGTTATACCTCCGATCACCAGTGCCAAAACCGCTACCCTCAATATTTCTTCAAGCGTGACACCCCCAGTTGTCATCAGAGCCACCGCCACTCCACCGCCAAGACGAGAGACTGGAGGAGCCAGAGGAGGCCAACCTCCTCTTACCACTATTGATTTGATGGAAAGACGAAAGGTTCTCGTAAGGCTCAGACAGATATGGCTACAACTCAGAAAGACATGCCTATTTTACTCAAGACACTAACATAGCAGCTACCACAAGAGTCACGTCAACCCAGATGGAGCTAACAAGGAATACTTTTAACATTCGGCGCAAGCACTTCAGCAGGACTTGCCTTTATAGATGAAGAGGCTCGTGTTTCTCCTGAACGCCCAATAGAAAGGAATCAGCAATCCAATTTCATCACACGTGAAGATCAGGAACGACTTCTCCAAAATCGAGGCAAAGAAAAATCAGCAGCCTTTGGAGTTCACAGAGACCCTCTTCCCGTCAGGAGCCGCATGATTTCTGGGGACTCCATCCGCAAAATCATGCAGTCTATGATGAAACATTTATGTGAGATTCTGTATTTATCCAAGGAGCAACTTCAATACATATTTGCAACCCTCAACCGCACTGTATCAGGAAAGCAGATGTTTTCATCTAGGGAAACCGTTCCCAAACCCCAACCTCTCCTAGAAAACACGACTGATAAATAGAGCTGGGGATCCTAACCACTGTTCACTTGAAGGATGTCGAGTTTTACAGCACGCTGATTGACGCGGCCTCCGACTTCAACATTGTAACCGTCAAGACTCCGAGAGTTGCAAGGTAAAATCAATCAAAAGAAGCGTATTCTTTCCCATGAGGAGAAAAACACGACTTGCCGACAAGCACTATTTGTGTGCCGTATTCCCATATGCCATATCGTATCAACTCGTTTTTCTAAGTCAAGGGTTAATAACGCCCTCACTGGAGTTCTCTACAGGAACCGCTTCAACGTTTCGCTCCGGAAGCCGTTCCGCTTAAACGTTTCCCTCCAGAAGCCGCTCCGCTTCAACATTTCTCTTCAGAAGCCGCTCCACTTCAACGTTTGCTCTAGAAGCCGCTTCAATGTTTTTCTCCAAGAACCTCTTCAACATTTCGCTGTAGGGGCCGCTTCGACGTTCTCTCCCGAAGCCGCCGCTTCACCAAAAATAAATATAAAAAAGGGAATAAACTCACATACGTGAGTTATCAAAGCCCATTAATATTCATGTCTGTGGTAATCCAAGGTTCGTGATCGTAGCTGCCACTCATTCCTTTCAAGATCCAGTAGCTATCACTCTTCCTCACCAAAGATCTGTACCCGTAGTCACCACTCCTCCCTGTCAAGGATCGTGACCGTAGCCATCCAAGCGCTTGCCAATTTGTTTTTGTTCCCACAAAAACACAGTCTCTTTCGATCACAGTTGCTGCCAAGAAATGTTGTTATTCATTTGTTGATACCAGCCAGAGCTTTACCATAACAACAACCACTACGAAGGTAATCCGTACTTCTCCATATTTTAGTTTCACATGGAAGAAGTAATAAAGTCACCAGTACGGATGCAAGATGATATATTTATCATGGTCACCTCACCGATCATACAAGATAGAACCACGAAAACCACACTTGGGGACTGAGGCTCAACACACGGAATCCCTTCATTGTCGGGAACCTTTCAACTCAGAAGGACAACCAACCAAGAAGTCATGACCGTAACAAGGTCACCACTCTTCAAAGATGTAGTGCAAGGATATCACCACCTCCTTGTCTAGAAGGAACCTGACCAACAAGCAGTATTTGGCTCAGCCATTCATAAGTGTTGCTGTTAGTAAAGAATCAAAGAGGAAAATCGCACCTCAGCAAGCCGCGCATACCAACTACACCATGTTTACCGCATCACCTACTCAAAACTCAACACTGCCTACCAAGGGCCTACATGAAGACGCGCATCGCCGACAAAGAGGAATTCAGTGTTTCTAGATTTCCAATTTCCTATGGAATGGGTGCACGGGCTGCCAGAAGTTGGGTACAATGCAGAGCTATCAAGCGTGACTCCCGCCCACTGATAAACAAATGACGAATCCAAAAGATTGTCGCCTTCATCAATTCGTCAACCACATTATCAGCAAATGCAATATAACTTTACAAGTCGCAGGAATTTCTCAACATGAAGCCGTGAACTACAACAAAGACTCCAAAAGCACGCGCCATCGGATCTATGACCAGACAAAAGTGTAACTAGGGACTTCTCATCGTATCATATTCGATACAATAATCCAAGATTCATAAGATGTTTCAAAGGATGTCGCCTGGAATGAAGTCCTTGGATACTTGTTAGCAGCACGTCAACAACGGAATGCCTCCCAGCTCGTCTATTTTACCTAGCGATTTTGGAAAATATCAACCATACAAGCATCCACAACATATCATCACCGCAATCAGAAGGGAAAGAATAAGCCTTCCAAATACCGGCTCAGCAGTCCAGACACCAAACAACTTAAAGTAAGGAAGGATTAACAACGCAACTACACTCTCAAAGATTATCCCTGACATGATCATTGCCGAGCATATATTTCATCCATCCATCCCAGGAGTGCAATGGAGTTTGGTAAATTTTGAAATTCATTGGAGAGGTTAGATACTCGTTCTTCTGGAGTCAGAACCTTATTACACATTCTGGAGAAGATGATACTGTTGGGTGGATACATGTGAAAGCACCTACCTTGAGTTCTCTTGGCTTACCTTACTGTTGATTATAACTATTGGAGATTGCTTTATTTCCATTAATGCTCGCTCTACAACCACCAACAAATGACGAAGAGGAGCCAAATGCTGCAGATGAAAGCACGGAGCCGGACAAATAACAAAAACAGAAGATGGTTGATACTTCTTTTTATACGAACGCAGTTTCTAGAGTTTGAACAGAATAAGGATTCCTTATTGATCCATGAACGGAAATAGATGACTAGGAACACCACACTCATGCTCCATATCCGAACAAGTAGTGTGTCAATATCTCCGCTCCATGACCGAACCAACAACGCTCCAGCATAAGGAATACCAGTCGCTCAACCCGCGACGCTCTAACTCTCCATGGCTCCAGCACTCCGTGGTCAAGCCAACTCTCCATGGCTCCAACACTCCGTGGTCAAGCCAACTCTCCATGACTCTAGTACTCTATGGTTAAGTTAGCGCCAACGCTCCAACATTCCGTGAATCAGCCAACAAGCCTTCCAAGTGCCATTTCCACCGTTCCACGGAATGAAGCCATCAGCGCTACCATCACCATTTGGTAGCCAAAGTTCCAGCCCCATTTTTTAACCATTCCATGGACTGAAGCCAAATTTCTACCATTCCGCGGACTGAAGCCATTTCCACCATTCTAAAGCCAATTTCCACTATTCTATAGACTGAAGCCAGTTTCTACCATCCTGAAGAATCCAGTTTCCACCAATCCAATCCAAGCACCATCTACGCACGTTCCGTGGACCAAATTGCAGTGCCATCTCTGTCGATCAGTAGCCAAAGTTGCAGACTGGCGCCAACACCCTATGTCCAAGCCAGAGTTACGCAAATCCCAAGGATTCTTCATGCCTCCCGACAAATGTTAGCTAAATCTTCCTGATAATCTCTTCATGACTTTCCATTTTGATTTTACTCTTGTCTGTCACCATCTCATGCTTACCCCGCAATAACGCCACTGTTACATGCTAAGCAGGGGACTTAATGTTGATGATGGTTTTTAGCTTAGGGTTAAAATCGTAAAACCTTACATATGATATGATGTCACTCTGTAAGGAAATTGTGTCGTGAATGCTAACCTCTCCACCAGCATATTTATTGAACCATTTAATATACTTACATGAAATTTATCCAAACTGGCGAATGTAGCAAGCATCCCAGATGTTCTATAAATTTGGGCGCCTTGCCTATATTCACTTAATATAAGTTCCTTTAAATGCCTTCTAATGTTCTCCGGCTGAACCCTTAATGTTGATATGGCGTGACGATTTGTGTTCACTCGCAATAGAGTAACACGAATATCCAAATATCAAGGATAAGGTCTTTGCATAAGGTATTAAATCAGAAAAAGCATGCTGCTCTTTGGAAATGAACTTAAAAGAGCTCTGTGTCAACACATAGAGTTCAATCAATTGCCTTGATTAACTTGTGGAAGTTAGGATTTTGCGCCTCGCGCAGTATATCAGACCTTGCTTGTCAAAATTAAACCTAAGAAAACTAGGTAATTATTTCGCCATGGATTAGCAGGTGCAAAAACTTGCTTAAGAATCAGAAAACAGGGAGCCACAACAGCAAAGGGAGGCGTGGCCATGCTTTAGGCCAACTGGCGCCACTTGCCATGGGCCACGAACCTTCCTAAACCGGCCCTATTTTTCTCGACCAATCGTGTCGCCTCAAATTAGCCACATGCACATAAGTTATGGCTGTGCCCATACTTCTCGGCCCCACTTCCCATCGACCAATCAGGTCACTCTAAAGCCGCAACACTCTCACCAGAAGTGTAGCCACGCCTATGCTTGGACGACCCTCTATTAATTGACCAATCAGGTCGCACTAAAGTCGCCACACTTTCACTAGAATATTAGCCCCGCCTTATGTTTGGCCGGCCCCTTTCCTTGGTCAATCAAGACGCTCTAAACTTGCCACCATACATTAAAGGCCAAACGCACCCTGCTGCGCCACCATACTAACTGGCAAGCCAAACGCGCCTTACCATAATAGAACATTGAATGACATGCCAACATGCCACTCTGCCGAGTAGTATGCCACTTTGGCCTTGGCCACGCCGCCAAGCCCTAATTTTACCATGGCGTCAAATCCTAGCCTTGGTCACGCCGGCAAGCCCTAATTTTACCACGGTGCCAAATCCTAGCCTTAACCATGCCGCCAAGCCCTAATTTTACCACGGCGCAAAATCCTAGCCTTGGCCACGCTGCCAAGCCCTAATTTGGCCATGACGCCAAACCTTAGCCTTGGCCACGCCTCCAAGCCTTAACTTTAGCCAAAATGCCAAACCCTAGCCTTAGCCACGCCGCCAAGCCCTAACTTTGGCCACGACGCCAAATTCTAACCTTGGTCACGCCCCAAGCCCTAACTTTGGCCACGACGCCAAATTCTAACCTTGGCCACGCCGCCAAGCCATAACTTTGGTCATGACGCCATATTCTAGCCTTGGCCACGGCGCCAATCCATAACTTTGACCACGACACCAAATTCTAACCTTGGCCACGCCGCCAAGCCCTAACTTTGGCCACGACACCAAATTCTAACCTTGGCCACGCTGCCAAATTATAACCTTGGCCACGCTTCCAAGCCCTAACTTTGGCCATGAAGCCAAATCCTAAGTTCTAGCCACGCTATAACGCCATTGTTACGCCACTGGCATGCCGCTATGCCATGGCTATGCCAGGCGCCACTATGCCGATGGAGCCACTTTTCTATACAACGATATATGGCCATAATCAATGGCCATCCTTTCTCATGAGATGCAATCTCAACCATCCAAGTTTGCCACCGAACTGACAGACTTGTAGCAAGTTTTAGGCGACCAACCGCCTAAATCTAGTGACCATGGCTACACCAGGCGCCACTTGAACCACCGTGCCACTAGCATGCATGAGCCATGCCAGTCGTATTACATTACCACTGGCGTACGCCAAAATGCCCCTGCGCCATTATCAGGTGCCAATACAAGGTAGCCATAATCAACGGCTACCCTCCCTCATGAGCTGCAATCTCAGCCATCCAAGTTCGCTACTGAACTGACGGAGTTACGGTAATCCCCAGGAAACCCGCTACGCCAGGCGCTACTATGCTAATGGCGCCACTTTGCTACACAACAAAGATGTGGCCATAATCACCCTTCCTCATGAGATGTAATCTCAGCCATTCAAGTTCGCCACCAAACTGACGGACTTGTGGAAAGTTTTAGGTGGCCAACCAAGGCAAGCCTAATAGCATCACATGCTATTTTCCTATGGCAAAGTCTATTGACTTTGACTTGCCACACATAGCAACCTGCTACACATTTTCCACTAAAACACTCGAGACATCAAACATGTCACAAATTGGGGGATACTCATCAGGGTATTGGTCTGGCGGTTTACAGGGTGCGGGGTGCAATACGCCCGTTATAAGAAAGTGTCATGAAGCGGGACAATTAGTGGCGGCAAGAAGTAACGGGTGTAAATGGATCCACTTCCTTCATCATGGAAGCATGGGTTTCTGACGGTTATACGTTACTCCATTCTTTCACCACTCAATCGTTTTCACTTCCTACGAGACCAGGGTACGTTTCAACATGACTTGTATAATAGGCTTCACCTATTTTCACCAAACACAAGTTTTGGTCGGCAACAATATAGTATCCAGAAATCACCTGGTAGCTTTCCATTCTGCTAGCCAGTTCTACTTTCTGATACAAGTCTTAAACAACAACACCTTCAAAATCAACGATTCTGGTCTGAACACTCTCTTCGCTTCCCTCCCTAAGACCAACCATTCTCTTTCACTTTGTGATAGAAACAAGCCTGGAACAACCATTTCTTGGTTTAAGCCAGGATTGTAAGGATTGATCTCTCGAATCAAAAGTACTCCTGTGCAGTGCATTTTTTAGGGTCTAGATTCGTTTCTCACCCACACACCCAAAATTACCAAAATTAGAAGAAACGGTTTTCACCCACAAACAATACTAAATCAAATCCTATTTAGAACTTAGAATTTATCCTCAATCAATTGGATTTTTAGATACTCATGGATGTAGAAGCACCCATAATATACATATAAGAAAAGTAAAAAGATATCGTTACAGTTGATGAGAACCGCTTTGAAACCCTAGCTTTGCCTTTGTATTGTTTCTTTCTTCTCTCCAAGCTTGCAAAGTATTATCCAAGGTCTCTTCTTATTGTTATGGAAGTCCTCTTATATAGTATTTACGAGATTTGGGTCTTAGAATCCATTCGGGACCAAGATTCCTTGATTTAGGAATCAAAACGCGTCAAAGTTTTGTCCCAAAACTTGCTTGTGCCGGCATATGGTCGATTCGTTATGAACCATGCTGACTTT
This sequence comes from Papaver bracteatum, assembly GCA_023529315.1. Classification (NCBI taxonomy): domain Eukaryota; kingdom Viridiplantae; phylum Streptophyta; class Magnoliopsida; order Ranunculales; family Papaveraceae; genus Papaver; species Papaver bracteatum. Next base: position 809,020 of record JAJJWX010000618.1, on the reverse strand, counting down.
GGACCATAAAAATTCAAGTTTTTTGTCTGAAAAAGTGTGAGTTCTTGCATGGTCGAGGATCTAGTGAACCCTGCCGATTCTAACATACAGAAAAACTGTCCGAAATAGTGTTACTTCCGGTATGGTTGATAACTGTTCCGTCATGGTTGTGTTGTAGATCGTTTTTCTTTCGCTTCGGTTGTTTTGCCCTTAACTTCTTCGTCCATATTCGGAATAACCTCATTCTTTCGCCATTCACTTCGTATTTTTGTCCTCTTTAAGATAGTATTAAAAAGTTATGGATTTGAGTGAGTTGAACTTGGTGATTGGCTCTTCTCATGTTTTTGAGCATTCTTTGCTTCATTTCGTCGCACTTCTTCCATTTCTCTTGCCTCTAGACACTTGGATATTTGGAGAGAACAAACAAGGTGTAAGTTTCTATAGAAAATTTTCAACATAGATTTTACTCTCTGAATCGCCGGAGAGGATAGAGAAAAGAAGAACAAAAGAAAATAAATAAATAAAGTTGAGTTCTTTTCGACTCAGATGGATAATGGAAAAGTTCTACTACGACACCCATTCAATTGGTTACGGGATACCAAAAAACATTAAATTTATTCTTTGTAACCGGGGTGCTCTGAGTAAAATAATTGGCTGCCTTGATAATGTTTGTTTGTGAAAGATTATTTTACCCTTCATATTAATTGGTTGATTTCTTCCTCGTCAGATATCCGAATGACGCGTTCAAATAGTTCATTTTGCATAGCTTTTCAACATCTAGTCAATGGTACTAGTTTCATGACCAAGTTATTGCTTGCTTAAGTTTTATTAATTAATATCCGTAGCCAGTTAGTCTTTTGACTTGTCAAATAACGTTGACGAGCTTACGAGTCTTTACATATGGGTCCAGGGGATTTGATGGAATTATGTTTCCCTCAGTACGTTTGGTGTCCTGAATCCCCTGGAATCACGTTTCCTACGGAAATCACTTTTTCAGCAAATCTTCCATATGCAGTCTGACCCCTCTCCCCTAAGATTTGCTGGGAAACTTATCAAAAGATTTATGGACCCACTTTCTTTAATCTTAAAATCCCAAATCCACATCTATAGAATTTTAAGATTCAGAAGGTAATGTCAAACATTTCATGGAATTTCAAACAATAGAAATCTATGAATCCGAAGAATTTTAACCGAGTTACCAAACACACAAAGTATTTGCATGAATTCTGGGATTTGTAAGCCCATAGGATTATAGATTCCTCGGAATGGTGAATTATGCAACCAAACACACTATTATAAGGTTCGAGGGAATCTGGCTAGAATTGTTGTAAGGCTATGTCCTATGGGCTAGATTGGAAAAGTATTGTAATTAAAAAAAAGAAAGAAGTGTTGTCTATTTGTTGACACTAGTTCACTCTCCTAGCATGTGCTCTCAGTTGAACTAGCAGCGAGATTGAAGCGTTGAATGGTTCAGCGCTAAAAAAATGACCTTTTCGCTAAACCAAACAGCGCACTAGATTTATTTTTTGATCTGACGGCTGAGATTGGTTGCGTTAAACCAAACCGCGCTGGGAACTGATGTGGACTCCTAATCTAACTGTTAGATTATCAGTGTCATATGACTTAGGAAATTGTCATAGCTGACGTGGACTGACTAATCTAGCCGCCAGATTAGCACACCAGAGCCGTGCAACTTAGATTCTGATAGGTTCCGTAGGATAAATACTCGAACAGACAATTGTGTATGTGGTCCTAATTCCTAACAGCCGGCACAAATTATTGTAGATGTACTCAACAAAAAAATAAGAATAGGATTTACTTACCATATCTGTGAGTTTTTAATCCATTTCCAATTATATCCTGCGTCTGCTTAAAGGTAATTATCCATTCATCCACTAAAATAATCATCACCTCTATAATTAGTGGCAAATACTTACTCCTCAGCTCTATCCATTTGTATTGACTTGTCAGCCATATGGATAGAGAGAGATGGAGCTGCGACTAAAACGGACGCCAAATGATATTGAAATAGAGCAGAATCTTCCTCAAAAGTGGAGCTTAATGTGTTCTGTTTTCTATAAACTGCTTTGAGATTGTCTGTACAGTACAGAGATAGTGTCTGCACATACACACAATCATTTTCTGCTCTTTTAAACTTAACTCTCTCTCATCCAATCAGAAAATTCTCTCTATTTCCGGCGACAGAAAAGGAAGTAGAGGAGTAGAAGAAACCAAAATCCATCTAGTTACGTAACTCATTCTCCCTCTTTTATTTAGTAGTTTTAGGAATCCTTTTATAGATCCTTTCTTCTTCTCCTTCATTCTCTACACCTACCTACTCCTCCACCTGTAAACAAGGACTTCATTCAACTGTTTTTATTTATTAGGGCTTCTCTCTATTCACTTTCTTTTTTTTAGGTTTCTTTTCTTTTTTTGATCTTCTTCTTCATCTTCAGTACTGTTGCTGAAAATATTTGTGAGGGTGAGTAAAAATAAAAGATGATGTGATCATCTATGCATCTTCTTGTTCTTCTTTGTTTTTTTTGTAAAGGGGATTTTTGTTTATTTTATTTTAGTTTTTTTTTTTTTTTTGTGTGGGTTTGATTGTTTTTGTTTTTTAGCATGTAAAAAAGTGATCTTTTTTATTTTTTTGATATAATAAAATGTTTGAGTTTGCTGCAATTTGAGTAGTTTGATTTTGTTGATTGCATGCACCTTAATTTTATAGTTGACTTTGAGAAATTGATGATGATGATGATCGGGGATTTCTAGCCTCTGAACAACTTCAACTTATTTTGATCCTAGTTTAGATTCTTGTGTGTGAAAGCTACATAATTTAGTCCAACTCCGTGCTCTGTAATATGAAGTATGATTTCCCAAATTGAGTATGGTTCACACTCAGTTATGTGGATTGCTAAGTTATTTAAGTAGGTTGACCTTTTAGAGTATGATCATAATTTCCTAGACTTATTTGATTGCTGCCAATACTTGTAGGCTTCTACTGTTTTCTTTTTAGGGAACAAGAAAATCAATATCACTCTTTTTCTAGCGTTCCAAAACAACCATTCTTGCAATTGAGACCAGAAATTAAGCTGTGTTTATAAGAGTTCTAATAGTTGGTTCTCTTTGAAATGATGTCCTTGTAATTAGCTTGTTTGTGCTTTTACCAAGTTCACCAGGATAGTCTATTTTATGCTTTTACAAAGGTTGTTGTACTGCATCATAATTTAGTTTGTAACCAGTTCCATACATCCATTACAATTGCCAATTATGCTGAAATTGGCATGTTTAACCTTTGCAGGTATTCTAAGATTGCCACAGATTTGAGAACTTCATGATCCTTGGTTCTTCTTTGTTCGCTTCCCAATAGATACCATGGAGCAGTTTTCAAATGGTTCATTTCCAAGTCGCTTTGAAGGTATTCCTTTTTTATTTGCTCTAATAATTCGGGACCTTGTGCATAAATTGGTTCCCAGACATACATTGACGATCATGCTTATCACCTGTTGATAGGTATAGGCAAGATTCCATCTACAAATACTCGTAAGCAAGAGGGAAATGGTGCATGGAGGATTCCATTGGTGTCAGATGCATATCATGCATCCAGTGACGCAAGCCTGTTTTCGAGCTCATTGCCTGTTCTTCCTCATGAGAAGTGTATGCATCAGTTGTTCATCCTATAATTTACATTGCCTGTTCCTCTAAATGGGACTGATTTTTACCAACTTGTTTCTTATTTTTTAACCAACAGTGAACTTTGGGGTTTCGGCATATGATGGTCAATCTGTTGATGATGCATCACCTAGTTTAGATAAACTCCATCAAGATGTAGAGGCTAATGATTCGCTTGATGATCTAGCCTTGCATGCGATTGGTAGTTTGCTTCCTGATGACGAGGATGATCTTTTAGCTGGTATAATGGATGATTTTGACCTAACTGGTTTGCCTAATCAATTGGAGGATCTGGATGAGTCCGACTTTTTCGGTAGTGGAGGGGGTATGGAATTGGACTTTGATCCTACAGATGGCTTGAGCATCGGTTTGTCAAATGTTAACATTGGTGACGGCACTGGTGGAAATGGGGCCACCCAATATGGGTTTGCAAATGGTGTGGGAGCAGTTGCTGGGGAACATCCATTTGGGGAGCATCCATCTAGAACATTATTTGTGCGTAACATTAATAGTAATGTTGAGGACTCGGAGCTGCGAACTCTCTTTGAGGTAAAATGATACCTCATTTCTCATTTATTCTGGTAGTTTTTCCTTTGTGTCCAGCCTCTTACTGCTAACTTACTCTTATCAACTACCATGGATGTCAAGAATGGAGACTGCCATTTTTCATTACTTACCAGAATTTTATATTATAAGCCAACAAGTACAAAAGAGTGAAGTTATTTTACCCCCCACCTCCTTTACACTTATTGCCACAAGCTCAATGAATTTATTTTAGATTTGAATATGAGATAGTCTACACCCTTCATTTCATTTTTCAAAATCACCGAAACAATGTCTATCATGAACAGGTAAAATTTCTTTATGTTCTAATCACTCTAATTTTTCTTCTAGCTTTCTTGCTTGAGATTTTGCTCGATCTGTATTGTGATTAGTTAATTGCAATTCTGGTGCAGTTATGACCACGAATCTTTCTAGCGGGCATATTTTACAATTATCTACTTCTTTTAATTTCTCCTCATCCTTTATCTTAAGAAAAAAAGCAATACAACCCTGGTTTGTCTGATGCTAACTGCAGATGTGTTGGAACAATTTGGATAGCCTGGAAAAGTTTATTTATGCATATTCAGATCTCTCTCTGTTGTTTCATAAGTTCCATTTTGAATGTAGTGGTTGCTAGATTCTATAGATCCCCCCGGTGTCTAATGGACTATTTGTCTCTCAAATCATGTTGATATTCTTATCCTTACATTCTTACAGTCTTAAGACCAATATTGATATGGACGCCGATTCTTTTCGAAGGTGCACGTGTTATTAGTGATTCTATCATTGATGAGTCTTCATCATCTTTATAGCCTTGTCATGCTTTATTATTTAAAAGGAAACATGAGAACCTGTAATTATATTATGTTATATTATTGTCAGACTTGCTCATTTGGTGAATGTTTTCTTGTGCAGCAATATGGTGACATTAGGACTCTTTACACTGCTTGCAAACATAGGGGCTTTGTGATGATATCTTACTATGACATCAGGGCTGCTCGAACAGCTATGCGTGCATTACAGAACAAACCTCTAAGGCGAAGAAAACTCGACATTCACTTTTCAATTCCGAAGGTTAAAGATTAACTTTGACATCGTGTTATGTGCTGTTAGTTTAACATCAAGCCTGTCTTATATGCTTTGTTTTGTTTTTTCCTCTACCCAGGATAACCCTTCGGATAAGGATATGAATCAAGGAACTCTTGTAGTCTTTAACTTGGATCCCTCTGTTTCAAATGATGACCTCAGACAAATATTTGGGGCGTATGGGGAAGTCAAAGAGGTGTAAACTCTATTTGTTTCCTTAAATATTTTTTTTAACAGTTTCTCTTTTATGATCACGGTGAACATTTGTACTTTCTGACAATCGTTTATTGAGCAAAATCCAGATCAGGGAGACACCGCATAAGAGGCACCATAAATTCATTGAGTTTTATGATGTAAGAGCCGCAGAAGCAGCTCTTAGGTCATTAAATAGGAGCGATATTGCCGGAAAACGCATTAAACTTGAACCTAGCCGTCCTGGTGGAGCTCGTAGAAAGTGTGTATTAACTCTTTTTATATTTGTTAATTTATGCTGTGTGCTCAGTGCAACTGGGTAAAGTTTGAGTTTCTCTTATGTGTATACTGAAAGCTCCTATGTTTATTCATGGTTCTAATATTTTGAAAGAGTGACGTTCATAGCTTTCCAGCGTGAAGTGCATATTACAAATGCTTAGATAGATTAAAATTGTTTTGGCTCACATACATCTGAGTGATTCTCTTGATTGTGTAATGACTAGCCATTCATGTTCTTGAATTTTTTTCTTTGAACAATTTGTTATGATGTTGATTAACTATTCCTTTTATTGTAGCTTGCTGCAGCAACTGACTCAAGAGCTGGAACAAGATGAAACCAGAAGTTTTCGAGTGGGTTCGCCTGTAGCTAGTTCTCCTCCGGGTAACCAATTTGTAGCCTTCTATGCTCGGTTTCTTATTTTATTTAGTCGTCGAACTGTCGTAAATGCAATTTCTCTCACTTGCTCCGCCTGGTTTGGAATTTTGTCACAGGGAATTGGGCACAAATTGGTAGCCCTGTGGATCACAGTCCCTTACAATCTCTAAGTCAGTCTCCTGGTTTGGGAAATATGAGTCCTATAAATGGGAACCATTTGCCTGGATTAGCTTCACTTCTGCCTCACCATGTGTCGAACTCTGTGAAGATTGCACCCATAGGCAAGGATCACGGAAGGAGTAATAGCATATTTTCTAACACAAGTTCACCGCATGCTGCTAGTTATCATAATTCTCATTCATTCCCAGATCAAAATTTGAGTGCGAGTCCAAGAACAGTTTCTTCTGTCGGTCCATCTACTTCAAATACTTCAGGCGTGGGGACTTTATCTGGACCTCAATTTCTCTGGGGAAGTCCAACTCCCTACTCAGAACAAGCCCCTAAATCCTCTGCGTGGCAGGCTCAGCCTTCTGGCCGTCCATTTACATCCAGTGTACAGGGACAAGGATTTCCTTACTCCAACCGGCATACGTCTTTGCTTGGTTCGTCGCAGCACCACCACCATGTTGGATCTGCCCCAACTGGTGTTCCTTTTGAGAGGCGCTTAGGGTTTCTTCCGGAGTCACCTGATACATCCTTCATGAACCAATTATCTTATGGGGGCATGGGATTAAGCCACAACGAAGGGCACTTCATGATGAATGTTGGTGCTCTATCTAGAAATATGTCTGAAAATGGCTCGCCAAATTTGAGAATGATGTCCTCCCCGAGGCCAAGTCCTATGTTCCTTGGTGTAAACCCTTATCCTGGGTTGGGAGCCAGCAGCTTCGAGGGTCTGGCAGACCGTGGACGTAGTCGAAGAGTTGAAAGCAGTGGCGCTCAGATTGACAGCAAGAGACTATACCAGCTTGACCTGGATAAGATTATTAGCGGGGAGGATAAACGTACTACACTAATGATAAAAAATATACCAAATAAGTACGTCTAATGTTTAGTTGTTTTGGTTATGGATTTTGATCCTTTTAGCTTTTGCAGTAAGAGGTAAAGCTTAACTTACTAATTTTGGTTGCTTAATTTTTCTTTCTTTTCAGGTACACTTCGAAGATGCTGCTTTCTGCCATTGATGAATATCATAAGGGTACTTACGATTTTCTGTACTTGCCAATTGACTTTAAGGTAATACCTTTGGCATTTTTTGAAGGGTTATCAGCATTTCCTCTATTCGAATTGTTATTCATGGTCATGGCTGTATCTGATTGTAGAACAAATGCAACGTGGGTTATGCGTTCATTAACATGGGTTCTCCGTCACACATTATTCCTTTCTATCAGGTTCAGTCGCAGCACCTTGAATAAAGTTTTATTGTTTACTACCAAAGCAAAAGATTCTCAATTCCACATGCCATTTCTTTACCGTGTACTTTACTTTCTGCAGGCATTCAATGGGAAGAAATGGGAGAAGTTCAATAGTGAAAAAGTTGCTTCTTTGGCATATGCTCGAATTCAGGGGAAGGCAGCCCTGGTTACCCACTTCCAGAACTCTAGTTTGATGAATGAAGATAAGCGATGCCGTCCAATTCTGTTTCACTCCGAGGGTATCGGAAGTGGTGATCAAGTAAGTAACATCATTGATTATTCATTTTTTTCTATCATGGGAATGCTCTAGCTTATACATGAAAGGAGGGAAAGTTCCTGTTGACATGCTGTGTCATTAGAAGAATCTGTTTATAATTCTAGAGCTCTATGCACTGCATACTTGTTCTTTTAATGTGTGTTTTAAGGCTTCTTTGCCTAGAAAGAGGTACAATTGGAATGCAGGGATTAAAGTGTTTTTTGGGCCATTTTGGATTCATTTGTCCCCTTAATGTTAAAGATATTGGTACTATCTTGTTTCTCTTAACCGATTTATGAACCATTTAAGCTTTCGGCGAGATGATTGCTAAGAGTTTCACGAAAGTCTTTCCCTTTTCTTACGTTCGATGCTATAGAACTGATTGATCTTTTTGATTCTTACAGATCATCCCAGAAGGGTTCCCTTCCAACAATTTGAATATATGCGTGCGCCAACCAGATGGCTCATACTCTGGAGATTCTCTGGATAGCCCTACTTTGGGCGAGAACTAGAAGAGTTAACCGTTTGTCAAAACATGGCGAAGTTTTGATACAAGTAACTTATTTATCGCTGACTGTTTCGTAAATACAACTGTGCAAATTGGGTAGAGAGAATCCAAAAAGAAAAAGAAGAAAAAAGAAGTGTGAGAAGTCTGTATTATAAGTTGTCCCGTCCTCAGCAAGCGAAAAGGAGGACCTTTTTGTTTTTTGTTTATGTGCAGAAAATGGAAACTTGGAAATAGAGAAAGAAGGGAAGCAAATATGTCATTGCTGATGCTGGTGGAAGTACAGTTGTCATCAGCATGATTTCTGTCTCAAGTTATCCTTTTTGGTTTTTGGAAAAAGGAAGGGTTGAACTGATTATTGCAAATACAAATACATGTTTATATATGGGGATGTTGCATATGTATGTATGGGTAGTCTAAAATCTTACAGGATGATTCAAAAGTTGGCTTACCAAAAAATTGTATAGAGTGAACGTAACTGACTAAGCTTTTGTAATTTCATCCTTTTTCATGAACGAAAAGAGTATATATATGACTCCATACCTTTTTTGTTTTATCTTGCTGTGAAGTAAATGTACAGATTATTGGGGGCCTGACTATCACTTCTCAAAATCCAAAAAAAATCTATTACACTTAACATTGGCATCTGACCAGTGTTTATACTAGAAAACCTTTTGTTTCTACAACTTATAAAATCTGCATGCCTACGAAAATTGATGGGTCACCAGTCGTTTTGGCCAACAACAAAAAGAAAGAACAAAACTACAAATCTTGTTGCAAAATTAAAACAAAACTACAAATCTTGTTGCAAAATTAACCATTGCCTGTCAAAATTGAGCATGTTGCACTAAGCTAGCTGGACTTGTTAAGATGCCAACACATCATTTGATTGCAAACATGTGTTCCAAGTAGTTGGAAACTTGATATGAATGAGGAAGAAACATTTCGTCGGTTCCCTGATATAACGAATTTGACCATCCATCATCCTCAGAAGCTTCCTGGATAAGCTTAATCCTATACCTTCTGGTGAAGACCACTGCGTTCCTCCACTGACCACATCTTGTACGAGTTCTGGAGGTAGTCCTTGTCCAGGATGAGCCAATCTACATACACAATGGTTTGTGATACTTTAACAACAATGGTTCGTGATATTTTAACAATCATCAAGAAATATCGGATGCTAAAATAAAGCTGTCATTTCACTTCATTTTCTCTTATACGCACAAATCTCAACAAAGAAGGTACACAGAAATCAGAAGTTGGAGAAGTGGTCTTTAGAAAGACATTCAGAAGAATGTTAGAAAATCATTGTTGCCACACAACCACATGTACATGATATACCATAGCTCGCATATACAGAATAAAGTTTGTCACAATCATATACCTGAATTGTAACTGTAAAACCGGTCCTGAATCCCGATATAAAACAGAGCTGGGTTCAACTTCAATATTTACCCAACCCTCAGGGGATGGTGCATGCAGTACTATATGTAGCAGAAAAGCTGTTAGAAGTTGTTGGAGTCTAATTTGATCACCGTATATGGATAGTGTTTTGGTTTTCTCTGAGATTTCATAATTGAGCTGCAATCTCTTTTCTGTCAACAAAATCATTACTTGACTAACAATTGCATCCATAGCAATTCCAAGGGGAAACCAATCCATATGGAGCTCCATAGACCTGCTAGTACAAGTAAGGAGAATTTTGGATTTAGTGTTGCAAAAAGGTAAACCAAAATTTAAACAATGAGAACCCCTGCAAATGTTGACCAGACACAAAATCTCAAAAAAGACTTACCCCTGCTCAATACTTTCTAAACTGCAATCCTCAATGATCTTTACCATCTGCCTTTCACATGCATCACTGGTCTTCAAAAGCCGCTTCATTTGATCTGATAGAGAACTAGAGTCCAGGAGTTTGTGGGCAAAACGAATTCCACCCAAAGGCGCTTTTGTCTCTTCTTGAATGTACGCCAACTCCTTAAGTCTCGCAAGACATTTTCTCTCTTGCTGGTTTTGCACATCTTGTATTAGGTCCGGTACTGCCATTTGCAAGAAGCAGAAACATCCAATTGTATTCCCTTCCATATCAACCCTCTTATTCGCTATTAGCACAAACTTATAATATTCCCCTTTTTTATCAAAAAAAGCAAATGGAAATTTCAAGGTAACCTGACTGCAAATTGCCTGATACAAGAGGATCATAAACTCAGTGATAGCACCTTGATCTTTCAGCTGGCAGAACTTCCCAAATATTTCACCAGGAAGTATTTTACCAATAACTTCTCCCTTTGTCCAACCTGTTAGCTTTTCCATTGCTGTGTTCCACTCACAGCAACATGCATTCTCATCTGAAGCAAATATTGGTGGAATCAACGGATCAAGACTTTGTATGATAGCTTTGTAATCTCCTTGCAATCGAATAAATTTATCCATGAGAGCTTTCTCTTTCGTGACATCCTGACCCATGAAGGATACACCAACAACATTGTCTGTGCAGTTCTTAGTGGTACATGCATTTGCAACTATATATACAGCCTCATTTTGCTGCTGCGACCCAAAAGTTCTTAGTTTTATCTGAACATTTTTACTCTCCTCTCCTGGAGAAATAAAACCAAGGAACAATGATGTTCAGAAATTTTAGAGCTAGAGAGAAACGTAGAAAACATATATGAAATATGTTGAGCGTGGATTAATCTGAACATGAGAATCAGTTGAATACTAAATACAATTTTTCTTTAGAAGGAAACCCCTAATTTCTTACTTTTGACAACACAATGAGAACTAGTGACACATAATTGATATATCGAAATGGGTAAAAATCATGCCGAAACTTGAGCATGAGTTGGAAGTTGGAACCTTTATGAACTACTGTTGCCATTTTGAAATCTTGTAAAGAGAGAGTACTTACCCTGCAGAGCTCGAGAGAGATGATTATCAACAGTCTCACGGGATTCTTCACAGACAAGCTCATTAATTAGGGATTTACCCAAAGCTCTAGTATCTGGTAACCCTGTCAATTCAGCAACTTTGGTGTTCCAACCATTGACGTTACCATGAGAATCTACAGCAATAACTGGGACAATTGCCGTCTCGATCAGGTTGACCATCTTGGATGCCACAGATCTGAGTTCATCCACCCCTTCAGTCATCAGTTGCCGCTCAATTGATATACCAGTACCACTTTGACCTCGCATTATTAGTTGTAGAGAATGAATAGCATTCATTTCCAAAAGTTCCCATGGCAAACTTTTATATTTTACTTCCTCAAGGAAAGCCTTAAACGACGACCTAGGGTGCATCTTTCCATCATTATCTTTATCCTCAAGATGATGCTTAGCTTCTCCCCATTCAACTACCTTTTCAGTGCGAGATCGAAACCAGAACAAGAAATCCTTCGAATTAATTCTTACAGTGGCCATCCCACAAACCACATCAAGGAGCAACTCTGCACCAGGGTACCCAGCATCAACTAAACTATCGGTGGTAAATCCTGTTGATTCACTATCATAGGTAAGCAACCAATCTGCAATATCTTGTATCTGTTTTTCATTTGGAGTAACACCCAACAATTGGCATTTTCCTTCATAATACAATGCAGCTCCATCACACTTCACCAGGTCCATAATATTTGGAGACTGAGTCACAATCCCAAACGGGACATCCCTAAGGAGCATATCACACAACAAGGTTTGTGTTTTGAGAGTTTGTTTCTCCTCCATTTGTGACACCAATTTAAGTTCTCTATGCAAATGTAAACCAAATGCTTGAATAAGGAATTCACAAGCGTATCGCATGGGAAAAGGAACGTAACGGGGTGAACAATGATGACAAGCAACTAAACCCCAAAGCTTTAATGATCCATTTTCGTTAATGAGAATTGCCATAACAAGGGAAGCAATTGAACCCATATTGGCCATATATTGTGTATGACAAGCATGAGGCGATCGAAGGGTTGAATTCACTAACAACAATGGTTGCTTTAGTTCTTGGCTTTGAATAATTGGAACAGGATCAGAATGACAATCATAAATCATCCTAACTCGGTTTTGTTGGAACAAAAATCGAGCAGCTTGAGGGATATCTGTTGCAGGATAATGCAATCCTAAATAAGGCTCTAAATCAGACCTCCTTATCTCCGAAATAACCTCACCATGTTCATCTTCATAGAACTTGTAAACCATCACCCTATCATATCCAGTGAGCTCCCGAACATCTTCAACTAAGGTATCACAAACCACACCAATATCACCACCAGGAACTGACTGTAACCTGGAAATTGCTTGAACAGCGAATCTCTGTGACTGCATGGAACCAGCAACAGAAAATGCAGGATCACCGGATAGAACCGGTTCGAAATCAATAACAGTGCCAACATCATTTCTGTGTAATATGGCATAAAAAGGTGACTGGGTGCTTACTGAATGGACTAATACAGGGTTAGACAACGAAATTTCAAGAGAAGCCGTAGCTTTTGTGAGAGAGTCTGCAGAGGAATGTGTGAAAAAGGTTCGAGCATCTAAGCCTAGAAGAAGTTGATATTCTGAGTCATCCGTACAACCGTTTAAAATATCCAAAAGCCTGATGGTGTTTTCACTGTAAGCAATGATTCTAAAAGAAGGTTCCTCAATGGTAATCATACAACCCAAAGACTGAATAAAACCACCTCTTTGAATTTTAGTAAGATAAGCAGAAATTTGCTGTTCAGGTACTGGTGTTTTAGCAGAATGAATTAATTCTGGATAGTTAAAAGATGTACCTGATTTATTACTTGTTTCAAAATCAGCAAGAAGATTAGCATCTTCGTTATACTGATCATTTGCTTTGTTCTTCTTATTGTTTGTTGATGATGTAGAAGGAGAATTCTTCTTTGTTTTGGTTCCCCTGCTATTTGAATCCATTTTCTGTTTAGGTGGATTTCTACAGGATGTTCCTTTCTATCTGTACATATCTGTAATTAACTAAATCAAAAACTAAATTCTGAACCTACAAGAGGAGAAAGGGAGAGGATGAAACTTGAACCAGGAAGAAGATGAGATTATTTAATAAGAGTGTGAAATGAGTATTACTGAAAACTGTGTAGTATTTATTTATGCAGAGTGGACTATAGAAAATAAAACGAAAATCTGTGTTGTCTGAATCTGGGTACCCAGAAGAACCAAGACAAAGAAAAGAAACCAGTTTTTTTTTAACCGACTACAAAAGTGTAAAAGCAATATCTATAAAGCAGGCATTGAAAATAGCGTCACCCACTTAGAACGCTTCTTCAAAACCCCGAGAGAAACCCTTCTGCCTTTCTCTGATTCCGTGTGCTTATTATTTTCTTTTGTACTGTATGGTCTTGTCCGTCGGCATAATTGATAAAACCAGTCTCAGATAAAGAGTCGGTTCTTCTGATTGTCTGAACTCTTAAACCTGCTTTCAAATGTTGGGTGAAGATGAACTTAATCATCTTGACCAAACGGGTAAAGTCACATCGATAACCGATGGAATTACAACATTTGAACTATTGCTGATGTTATACTACATCATAAAGATCATTTGCAAAAATAAGCCAACAAATCTCATCTACACAGGACTTCATCCTGGTAGTTAAAGCTGCGGTAGAAAAAAGAGAGCAGTATGATGAAAAAACTGGATGGTCATGGTGGAACTGTAATGGCAGTATATCAACTGCCAAGCTCCCAAAACCGCCATAAGTTCAATGCCCTTCAGAAATATTTTCATCCCGTTTTAAGGTGCTCCACATGTTAGAAACAAGGTTAAATGTTTTTCTGACTCCCACGTATTTCCATTTTTCTTTTACTAAACTTGCAGGCAGAGTTTAAACCCAAAATCCAAATGCTCGAATCTATAGCACTGCACAATGATTGGTCATCTTTAAAGTAAATGATTGAACAGTCTAAAGTCGGGACTAAACATTGGACAATGTCTTAAATCTAAGAAAAAATTCCGAACAAATATTTTAATGCACTACAAATGAACAATTAAGGGACCTGACATAAGGGAAAAACATTTCATTTATTCTTCGGACGAATGTTACCACCTCTAGTTGTATATAGCATATTATTAGCTTTTCAATAGAAAACTCACGGCAACTAAAATGCAAAAGAAATAACCTGATCTAGAACTACGAAAAGTAAAAACATCAGTCAAAGAGATTGAAGAAGATTGAAAACAGCTTCTCTGTCTGGCATGCTTGGGATTGCCCCTTTAACTTGAACACAGAGAGAAGCTGCTGCAGCTGCAACAACACAAAACATTGCGACTATGACACTTGTTCTATTTATGAAAATGAAAAAGAAGCCACAAAGTTGACGTTGTCCATACCAGCAAACCTCAAGCATTCCCTTATGGACTTGCCCTCGACGAGCGCCACAGAGAAAGCAGCAGTAAAAGTATCACCAGCCCCAGTTGTGTCGAGGACTTTTTTGGCCGCAATCATGGGCTGTTCAATTGGTTCCTCTCCCTCTACAAATAGAGCTGATCCTTTTGTGCCAAGTTTTACTAGGACTTGTTTGGCACCCTGCAAAAGTGTGAATGAGTTGAAGTAGTGTTGGTAATATTTTCGTTAGTCAAAAAGAGAAGTGTGTTACACATGCTCAGGTCTACTCCCTTCGTGAATGAGCTGGAGTAGCGCTGGCATTCCGCCTCTTACATAGTACATAACATAACAGAAATCCTCTTAGGTTACCAATCAGCTAGGCAAGTAGGTGCAAATGTGATATGAGTACTTGACGAGTCACAGTTTTCTTGGGTCAACAAAACCAGTTTCATCACAAGCATGACAGTCAGAATTTGGAACCATTGGGTGGAAACTTTTTGTATCAAAGTTGAGCAGAATCAAATTGAAATCAACATAAGTGCTAATTTTAATCTTTCAAAACCTGGACAAGCTCTTGTAGTGCTCCAAAGGAATGCATTAGAGTTCGTAATTTGGCTCTTTCACGATAAAGATCAGATGTACGGTTGGTATCCTAAATCTGTGTCTTGGAAAGTACATATTTCCACACCTAGTTAACCAGAGCAGCGCAGAACAATAAGACCCATACATATGATTTTCATTTTTATTTTTACTGGCGTTGTACATCTGAAATATTGAAGTCCAATGAAAAAATTCAATTCTATAGCACAACAGTGACACCCTTGATTTCTTTAGTAATATACTCACCGTATTTCACCCAAAATAAGCACACAATTGTTTTCAAAATTTGAACCAGAGGTAACTCCACTTGAGGTCAAAAGAAGAAAAAAAAAAAAAAAAACCTTTAGGCCCACAACATTTGCCAATCAGCGCTTACTCAATACTAATAGATTGAAACTCACCAATTCATGACATTTTGCTACAGCTTGGCTAATTTGTTCAAAACTTTCAGTCGACATTCCTGTCAAACGCGCCAATTCAGTTTCATTTGGGCTCAAAATATCCACATGAGTTAGTAACTCCACAGGAATTGGTCCTTCCATTCCGCCAGTATCTAGAATCACTGGAACACCTGCACTCCTTGCAGCCTGAGCGAAATTCCAAGTTTCAAATCATATTGTGAATAAAATTATACATACAAACACCACATTCCACAAGCATTTATACTAGATAATAACACACAGGCTCCAAACATGGAATCGAAATGGTAGTCGAAAACCTAATCTCAATAAAAAGCCATTGCTACAATAAAAGCAAAACAAGTAAAGAATCCTGACCTTAGCCACTTGAATATTGACAGAATCAGGTATTTCTCTCTGAAGCAAAACAATCCCAGCATTTTTAATAATATCTAAATCTTGATTCGACAATGTATGAGGCCAACAAGACATATTAGCACCACCAACAATAATAATAGAATTTTGACCATCAGCTTGTAGCATAACAACAGCATGTCCAGTAGGAGCAGATGAAACAGTATTAAGATGATCAATATAAACACCACTATCTCTTAACGCCTCCGTAATCAAATTCCCATGTGCATCTTCACCAACTTGACCTAAAAAGTATGTTGGATAAGATAGTTTACCACTGCAAACAGCTTGATTAGCACCTTTACCACCAGCTAAGGTCTGACCTGTTTTAGCTGATATAGTTTCACCTTCTTTAGGAAGTCTATCAATTTCAACATAAATATCAGCATTAGCTGAACCAACAACAACTAATGGTGGGTTATCAGTTTTGGGTGTAAGGGTTTTGGAGGAATTGATTGAAAAGGGTGGACATTGTTTTGTTTTTGTTGCTGATTTTGTTGTATTCAGGTAATTTGTATTTGTGTTTAGGGCTTTCTTAGTGGATTGCTGTTGGGTTCTGTTGTTGTCGTTGGTAATCCAGTTTTGTGATGTTGAATATGTAATGCCTCTCATAGTTCTTTCTGTTTATTGGTTCCGGAATCCAAAGGAAAAGAGGAAATTGATTGATGATAATTAATGGGGAGGGATTTAAACAAAGAAGAAGAAATGTGATCCTGAAAATTGGGATCCACTTAAATATATCGAATTTTCATCTCGTACTAATCTTAATCCGAGTCACCACCACATCACCGAAATAATTTTTATCTTGGAAAATTTATCATTTGGTCACCACATCACTTAAATATTTTTATGGGGTGCTAGATTATCAGTCAGGATTATCTAGATTAACAGTCCGCGCGTTGCGCTGAACCAATCTCAGCCGTCAGATCAAAAATAAATCTCTCAGCGTTGAATCATCCCGCGAAAAGGTGATTTTTCAAGCACTGAATCATTCAGCGTAACTATCTAGCATGTTAGCTCACATGCTAGCAACTGGTAGGAGAGAGAACTAGTGTTAACTTTTTTGCTACATTTGTTTTTTGAATTGCAACACTTAAGTGCTAATCTAGCACCTCCAAAAGACTTAGGCTGTGGTTGGTGTGAATTTAAAAAAAAAAGGAAAACAGAAGTGGAGAGAAAACGTGTTAGGCTAAGTTTTATGGGCTAGATTGACCAAAAAGTGTTGCAAATCAAAGAAATGAAACGTGATATTCTCTTAAGCAACGTAACTTCCAGAATCAACAACATGGTCTTATAAACATTCAAGTCACCAAAGTAAAGTGTGATAAACTCATTTTGAATGCATTAGACTAATAAAAATTGTCTGACATCAGGGGGAGTGTCTAATGGTATGTTGAACTATTTTCCTTCACCGAGATTACTTTTTCCCACGAGGTATTGTTACTCGGCAAGGTTTTTAATGAGACAACAACAAACACTGGGAATGTAATTTCCCAACTAAGGCTATTATCTTTCCTACGAGAATTTTCTGCCTTAAGAGTTGTGAAACAACTAGTCAACTTCAACAGAGCAAAGTGATCATCTGTAACGGATCACCTTTACTTGCATTTGTCACGTTGTACTCTATTCCCTTCGTCAAGGTTCTATCCCACTGGGTTTTCCTTATCAAGGTTTTAATGAGGCAACATATTTGAGTCCAACTATGTTCTAAGTTTTCTTAATATTGTACTCCTTTTCTTTAGTTAAGGTTTTGTCCCTTTGGGTTAGCCTGACGAAGTTTTAACGAGGCAATTAACTTAGACTCATTGATCTTTGAAGATCGTATTGCATATGATGAACTACATGTAAAGTATGAGACAACATGTGAAGAATTGTACCATGGTTTTATCCCACTGGGTTTTTCCTTGTCAAAGTTTTAGTAAGGCAATTGATTTCGACACAAGTCGTCAAGGAGAGAACGACATTTAAAGAACTACATTCAAAGCATTATATGTGAAGTACAATGTATAAAGTTTTGTTGTTGAACCACACAAGGGGGAGTGTTGAAGGGACCATGCCCATGTATGTGCGGTCCAAAAAAAGAAGTCTTTTAATTTTCCATTTTCCCTGTATATAGAGGATATGATATCCATGTAACGGGATTACTCTTATCAATATAATTCTTCTCTTTCTCTGCTTCTTTCCTTTTCCTATTATTCTACTGCAAAAGTGTCATATTAATTGCTCATGATGAATGATTAATTAAATTTTCATGATAAATGTTCATTTAATGAATCTAATAAATATATATTTTTATTAATAAATTAGTTTATTAAAAACTATATATATATATATATATATATTGATCGGTAAAGAATTTGGTGCAGGCGAGTTTCGAACTCAGGTAACCAGTACCATCACCCAATGACTTTACCACTGTACTATAGTGACCCGGTTAAAAATTATATTAATAATTTTTAATGGTGGTAGTGAAAGAAGCAGTGGGTGGTGGAAACAGTGGCGGGTATTTGTGAGTGGTGGAGGTGGTAACATTACTGGTGGTGGAAAAAATAGTGGGCGTGGTTGGTTTTTACGTAAGGTGGTGGATGTTAGTGAATAGTAGTGGACAATAATAATTTTGTGTCTTTACAAAATGGGCAACATTTTATTGTGATAGATTAGTTGGCTATTTTAGCACAACTGGTAAGGACAAAACATAAATATTTTGAGGAGGATACTAAATCATATAAGACAATATGATCATGACCGATGGATCACCCAAATGGGATCCCAACTATTTATAGTACCCGATCGAATAAATCACGGTTTGTAATATTAAAATAAAATTGATTACATTTCTAGAATACAAAACAAAGTTTGGACAAGTTAGGCTAGATAAAGAACGATCAACTTTATACTTGCAGAACATAAATCTACAGCTATAAATGATCACATTTAATTAAAATTTAATAATAAATGTTCAATTGAGATTTCATAATAAATGTTTCTTTAATTAATCAAATGAATATATTTTTGTTGATACATATTAAATTTATTTGATATCAACCATATCAGTAAGCATTAATGGTGGTTGTGATGGTAGGCAGTGGTGGGGATAATGGTGGTGGGTATTGGTGAGACTGGGGGAGTGGTGGCGATAATGTGGTGGTGGAAGAAGTAGTGGTAGTAGGGTGAGAAAAGGTGTCTTAAGATAGGTAAATTATTTAGTCACCGTTGGTTAATTTTTTGTTATTTTGTTTTAATTTGACTCACGGGTATACATCGTTACGTGTATTTTACACGAAGCCTTTGAGTTTTACATACTCCGTTCAAAAATATTCAACAAAAAGCTAATACCACGCACATATTTTAAAAGGAGAAGGAGACAGAAAATAGGGAGAAGAAAATAGAGAGATTTCTTATTCATGTGTGTAGAATTACAAGGATTTATGTCTCTATTTATTTATATAGGGATAGAACAAACCCTAATCTTAGACACAAGGGCATCTTAGTAAATAAACATTGGTTTATAACACTCCCCCTAATGACACTATGTCTAATCTAATTACAAATGCACCAGGATAACTCAAAAGAGAAAAACCTGAAATTGCATAAGCATATAAAGACTCGAAACAATGTTGGACGCGAAAATTTTGCCTCGTTAAAACCTTGACAAGGAAAACCCAGTGGGACAAAACCTTGACGAAGGAAAAAGAGTACAACGCGATAAAGTCCAGTGAATGCACCTGAATTTGATGATGGCGCTCCCGCTGATGAGTACTTCAGTAAATTCTTGGCTTGTAAATCTTTGAGTTGAGACTTCCCAATTTCGGTGAACTAATTTCTTGAATGTAGAAGATATTTCTTCTGATGAAGTTTTCTTTTGTGTTAGTCTTCTAATAGTAGTGTACTAGAATCTTCAAGCTTCTCTAAATGCATTGAGAACTTGTGTATTGGTTTGATATCTTCGTAGATGATTTGCAGAAGTAGTTTCTTCAACAAGGTATATGTAGTTACAATACCATAGGTGAACAAAATTTGTGATCATACCTTATATGGATTAGAATGATATCCTAATTCATAGGAGATGGTTATGTTGATGTGGTCTAAAAAAATGACCTAGTTAATGGTGGGAATCCACCAAATAACCAAAATTGATACAACTTCCCTTTAGATGACCACCATGTTGTATTAAATTGCCTCACTAAAACCTTGCCAGTAAAACCCAATGGGGAAAAATATGGACGAAGGAAAAAGAGCACAAATATCAACATTAAAAGAAAAATAAACGTCAAAGATGTTGCCTCGTTAAAACCTTGTCAGAAAAACCACACGGGACAAAAATGATCCAAATTTTCTTCCCATTCATTTAAAAAGGTAAACAAAAGCAGCAACGACTTACCTAGTGCGTATTCGTATAACAAAATACAATTACTGGCTAGTGGATGACCAATATCTCTTCCGACGCAAAGTTCTAGCAAATGATAAGTAAGCAATAAAAAGATATTTAATCAAGCAAAGGTGATAAGGAGAACAAATATAACGAAACATTTAAAGCATACCAACTGTTCTCCACATGTACATACAGAAAAGGTGTGTCAATGTCCAAGATGTCACTACGACGCGAATAAACTATAAATTTGAGAAATTAAAGGCGACCAATTTTTTATCAAGGCCCATGTGATACAACTTACATGTTGACTTTACCTTAACAATACTAAAAAGGTGCATGACTGGTTGATATCTAACTTACATAATTACTTCCACATAAACTATCATCGACGTCTTTTTGCCATTTTCGTACTTGGGAGAGATAATTTGGTGGGTAAAATGCACGAATCTATAAAAAATAAACAATAATCAATCAAAAATATATTTTATCGAGGATGGTGTGAAATTTAAACAATTTGAAGTACTAAAGAATGTGAAAACCTACGAACATATCCATCTGTGACCATCCAACAGAACCATTGGCAGCGTTACCGCTTCTTATCGCCAGTCATCCCCTACAACATATCGTAGGCTGCAAATTATATATTTAAAACCCAGTCCATGAAATATGTTAACTGACATTAGCAAAAGAAAGTACTTACCCAATAAAACATATTTGCCGTGTAGGAATTAACCAACCTGACACAGCAAGACTATATACAGCAGCTTGAAAACATGTTCCAAGTTGTCGACATGGTATCATGTCCACATTAGGATATCCGTGTTAATACATTTGCGATATACGCGTTCATTTGTGCTATATACATTTCTGACGCAAAGCCTGATTGTGGATGGTGTAAAGTATTTAACATGATAAAAATGTCTATGATCAATTGAAACTCTAGCTAGAAAGACATCAAATGAAGAAAACTTTTAAAAAGACTACGAATTGAGAAAAGAATTATAGTGTCAGGCTCATCTCCCTATGGATTCTTAAAGGTAACATATGCATTCCGACACCACTCATTCTCTTTCTTTTATAGAAGAAAAGACAAGTAAGAACCAACAAATTATTGAATCAGAAAGTAAAACAGCCTTTGTACTTCAACATATTCAGTAACACCAGTATTTGTGAAGGTCTCATTCACTTGCACAATGCAGTCAAATGAAATAATTATTTCTAATAGGTAGTACTTGTGTCAATTGATTGATGAAAAATTAACAGAAAATGGGCTATATGGCCAAAAGTGTACTTTTCCTGCGTCAAATGGACGGGTAGACATTCCATCTGGGTCAAATGGACAGGGAAAACTTTTAATAGAAACTGACCCAATTACCTTCTTGTAACTGTTGAAAAAAAATTGATGTTTAAACATTGCGTTTTCCCTCAACAAAACCACCATCGTCTTCCTTCTTCATCTTCTTCTTCTCACAAACGATGATAACAAAATTCCCCAACCGTCTCCCCACACCCAAAAACTAGTTTCATCCACCGCCTCATCACCAACAACAGTAGCAGAAAACGTTTCCTAACAATCATCGGTTTCATCAACAGTAGCAGAAATCAATTTCATCAACCGTTTGCTCAACATCAACAGCATCGTAAAATTCAGAGTTAGGGTTTCATTATGTATAGCAGTAGTTTCAGTTCAGTGTATTTGAAGAATTAGGGTTTCAATCCATCCACAAAATGTCTCCTAGAACTCGTAATTTTTCAAACCCTAACTCTGAATTTATCTTATTTTCAGAATTGCATGGTTAATTTGTTGAATTGGTGGTTTTATTTTCATTTCAGTGGATTAATTTGTTGAATTGGTCATTTTATTTTCATTTTTGGTTGATTTTATTTTAGATAAAATTGGTTTGCATCTGGTTATTTGAGTTTTTTCAATGTAATGGTTGAAGTGTATATTATGGTTGGATGAATTTGGTTTGCATCTGGGTATATGAATTGTTTAGCAGGTTTAAACTATGATGGAACTGGTTTCATCCAGTTTTAATTTGCAGTATATATTGTTTCAGCAGATTAAAACTAGATAAAAATAGTTTCATCCAGGTTTAATCTGCAGTGTACATGTGTAACTGGAATGAAACTAGCATGTTGTATGTGTTGGATGCCTTTAATAAGGAGAGGCACTAGACCTTAATAGCCCATTTTCTGATTTTCTGAAACGTCTCATCACCATCATCACTACCAGAAGTTGGTTTCATCCACCGTCTCCTCACCATCAACACTGTGGGGTTAAGCAACCTGATTTTGTTTAGTCATTGGTTTGGTATGTTCCATTGATATGTATTTCTCCATAAGTACTGCGTATAAACGTAATATATATTCAAACCAGATTGCGCTAATGTAATAATCCACAACAAGTCATTCCAGCCACACCATTGTATGATTTTGATTTTCTAAAACAACTTAATGACCATATAGGTATTAAAACTGGTTTACATCTCTTGTTGGTCCTAATTTTAACGAATATGAGACTAACGAGACTAATAACATGAATTCTTTGTACATCTTGGTTTACTAATGGATGAAACTGGTTTTATCATGTATTGCTAGTGAATGAAACATGGTTTAGCGTGTGTTTACATTGAATGAATGTTTCATTAATACTGGATGAAACTGATTTTGTCTTGTGTTTCAACATGATGAGCCTGGTTTCATCATCCATTGCTACTAGTTGAATCTGTTATACATCTTATGTTTTACTAGATGAAACTGGTATCATCCTATGTTTCCACGGGATAAGCTTGGTTTCATCATCTGTTGATACTAGATGAGTATTTTTGTACATCTTCCTGTTTTAGATTGGATTGAATTTAGTTTCATCCTATTTTTATACAAGGATGAAATTGGTATCATCCTATTTTATATTTGGTTAAATTTGGTTTCGCCCATTTTCAACTAAGATGAAACTGGCTTCATCCAAGTTTATCTGCAGTTTCAGCAGGTTTAAACTAGGATGTAACCAGTTTCATACATGATTTATATATATTTTATATTTTTCAGCAGCTTTAAACTATGATGAAAACCGGTTTTATCCAGATTTTATATGTAGTGTGTTTAGTTTCAACATGTTTAAACTGTGATGAAACACGGTTTCATCCAGGTTAAATCTGCAGTGTATATGTTTAATTACTATGAATATACTTCAATTTGTTCTCAACAATTTTTAACTAGTATGAATCTGGTTACACCCTGTTTTGAATTTGGTTGGTGTTTGTTTTCGTCCATGTTTAAATTAGTTGTCATGTATATTGTTTCATCAATGTTTATACTGGATGAAACTTGTTTTATCTAGTTTTAAACTAAGATGAATATGAGGGTTAATCTATGGTGTACATGGTTCATCCATGTTTTATACTAGGATGGAACCAATTTCATTTGGGTTGAATTTACATAGTCATTGTGAAAGAACTATGATTTTAATTGTTATAATCAAGAATGAAAGTTTCTGTTAAATGCTTGTATGTGTTTCATTTTGTAAACCTTGTTTGTATTGATTATCTGTACTAATTTGGGTCTGTAGATGCTTTAGAGATACCTGTTTAGGCCATGCATGATAGAATAGAGATGGAGCATCAAATCACTCGCACATGCTGAATGAATAACTTATTTTGTTATATTTGTACTACTTTTGTAGTAGCATACAAATAATTATAAGATTGCGTTAATATATGTTCTGTAGTTGATGGGATTACTGCTAACAAGCCAAAGAAATTTCATCGAATAATCTATACAACACCAATGCGACCTATTGAGAAAGATGATACTTGCGGAAACTGATTTCCACCTATCTTTAAAATAGGATGCAACTGATTTTCATCTATCTTTAAAATAAGATGTAACTGGTTTCGATTTAAATTGTTGCAGGAAGCAATAATAAGAAGAGTGCTGAAGTAAGAACCAATAACAGGCATGACGTGAACATGGTTGTTGATGTAAGAACCAATAATAGGCATGATGTGAACGTGGGTGGTAAATCAAGCACAAAGAATATGCATGATGTGAACTTGGTTAGCAAAATGGATGAATAAAAGTTGGAGAAAAAGGAAACTAAATGAAGTTGCAGTTGCTGGAAGTTGAACGATAACTAAAACCATTGATGTCATTAGGTTTATTAGCAAATAGGTCACTACAAAGCCTATTGATATAGTTTAAATTTAATTTTTGTGTTTGCAAACTTTCTTTGAATCGATTTATGAATCATGATTCGTCTATGAATGCATGTATCTTAATTGCAAGTCTATTAAATATGAAACGTTTTTAATTAAACTAGCATATATTTCTAGTTGTCAGTAACTTCAAATGACCTTGTCTCAGAATATGCAGGTATTTTTTTCCAGAATATACATGATGAAACTGGTTTCATCCTGGAAAAACTACGTTTTTGTGAGTTTGTGCAGGATGGATATTTTTTTTTCCAGAACATGCAGGATGAAACCAGTTTCACCCTGGCCAAAAGATCTGTTCTTTTTCAGAATATGCAGGATGAAACCAGTTTCATCCAAGTCTATTCTTTGTGATACATACCTGATTCATTCAAGTTTTAACATAAAAATTGAAAGGAATCTACAATTAAACAACCAACAAAAGTCATTAAGATACACTTTTTTGAATGTGTCAAAACAAATACTAGTTACAACACTAAAATACATATTAATGTACTCATAATAATTGAGGTTCGTTGAAGCCATACAGACAATAGCGTGATCACAAGGAAAATGATCCATATGCCGACGTTTACAGCTTCAGTACAAACTTCTAATAATAACAACATTCAAAACCTATTTTCAGTTTAAGTTCAATCATCACCTGCACCTCAACCTATTTTCTCCACCAACCACAACCATTTATTGTTCCAACCAATTCAAACTCAACTCAGTTTATACAGCAAACCCTAATTCTATCATCACCATTAAGCCACTTCTCCCTTAACATATTCTCATAACCACAAACTGTAATTTCTACATTGACCATCTCACCACCGTTCCTTACTGAACTGACCACAAAGCCAGTTACATCGCCTACTGTCGGTCTAAGTTTTTTGATGCAGTAGTATAGAAATTGAACTTTTAATATCTAATGGCTATGAAACGAATCAACATCAAGCATCAATCCATGGAGTATTCGCGACCATCTTCAATTCACAATCAATTTCAGCCTCAACAACTTCATCTTTCATGTACATCCATAGTTCTTCTTCAACCTGGTGCTTATTCCAGCAAAACCCAATTTCAGGCTCACATCGAGAACCCAATATTCCTATCACTGTCGACTTCTATTTCGATCAAATATCAATCCAAACTCGAACCAAAATCAACATCACCAACTATATAATCCAAACTCGAACCAAAATCAGCATCACCAACTAAACCCCAAAATTAACAAAAATCGTATCATCCAATAGCTAATGATATTTCAAATCCCAATGAATCAAAGACAGAAACGCGTTACAAATTTTGCTCTTCCTCTTACAATTAGACCAAAACCAAAATCAAAATCAAAATCAAAATTGGATCAATGAATCATAATCATCTACAATACTTGGTGAAATTGAAACTTGAAACTTACCGATTTGAAGATATGAGATGATTTTTGATAGTAGAATATTTTAAACTTCGATTCCACAATCGTTCATCACCATGATTGAGCTCCCAGATCTGAAAAAAGAAAAAAAAATCACCGATGTCTTGTTTCTGTCGATAAAAGATGAGTTCGATGTTTCAAAATTTGTTTGCTGATAAACAACTTGGTTTAAAGGGGTAAGGGATATTTTAGGTATAAGTTTTTTTTTTTTTTTTTTCTGGGCAGAATATCCAAAATGGATAATGATAAGCACGTATGTGCTACATTTTGTACCCATATTTATATTAGCTAGGACTCGACATTTTAACTAATAACACTTTTTTAATGTTTTTGTAGAAAGTAAAAATGAATTCGATCCCGGAGAAATAACTAGCTAAATTGGAGTTATAAGAGCGGTTGTGACAAAAACGACCAAGGAATCACTGTGGCACCACTTATTTCATTTCACCCCAAGGGAATTTATGTGACAAAACAAAGAATTTTGTTAGCACATGCACCTGAAGGCCCACTACTGGGTGAATGAACGTGTCCAAGTCTCAACCGCATTTCGTTTGTGGAGAAACTAAACTTGGATTTCGTCCAAGATTCTTACAGCAACAACCATGGTGCTTAAGGGGCCATTGATCTGCAGACGGTGATGACTTGGAGTTTGCTGCGGTGGCCTGAGCTTGAGAGGGTTCGGATTTGCTGGCGATGAATACATGACGGCTGAAATGATTAGTAGCAGCAGCGGAGTTAGTGTTGTTCCAAGCTGCTCGGGTCCTTGGTGATGTTGGCAGTGAGAAGCCATGATCGCTGGAAGTTGCATTTGAAGTTCAGAGCAAGGAAATAAGTGATGTTGTGGATGTGACTGGAAAGGAAGGTGTAGTAGGAGCTGAACTGAAGTTCGGGGAGGAAAGAATGGTGCTGGTCTGATGGTGTTGTGTGGTTTAATTGGTTGAACTGTCACAACCATTGGGTGAAGAACATAAATGGGATTCGTGGAGCTCTCAACAATAGCTACAAACGAAAGTATATCACTGAGGTTTCTTGGCATGAATTTGGGGGTGAACTGAATGGTGAATGGAGATGAAAAGGAACTGGAGTTGAGAGAAATCAGGTGGCACGGAAACTTCAGTTAGCTGGGAAGTCATAGAGATGAAAATGGGGAATATCTCATGGGTCGACAAACTGGATTCGGGGTTTGTTCGTACGGTGAGGTGTTGTTGGGTTCAAGTGCAGCAGCGAAGTTGGATAGTGGCGCTAGTTCAGGGATTCCCGTGAACTCAGATTGAAAGCAATTGGTATCATCATCGATTGGAGTAACTCAGCGTTGGCTTTTGCAAACGGCAAGTTGGGTCCTGGTTCAGTGATTTGATTGTATGTGAAGCAGTTGGTTGAGCTGGTGCTACCGGTATAAAGGTGGAGATACAGATGACGGAAGACTGAAATACAAAGGTTAAGAGCTAGCTGTGGCCAAGAGTAGGGAGATGACTTCTATGCAGTCAATGGAGGTCTTGCATAGACGAAGAGAAGAAGATGGAGGAGCTCGGACATAAAAGAAACCCAAGCTATGATGAATTTACTGTTGGTATCTCGATTACCCACAACGGGATTTGTTTGTGACTGATGTTACTGCAGTTTGCCTTTGGTGGTCCAAGCACTGACGGTGGTGACGGCCGAAACTAGACACACACACTTCAGAGATTAGTGCTCCTGTCCGTATTTAGCAGCTGCAGTTAGTAATGGACCGGCCTGAATTTGGACTGGGCCTTGGCAAATCTTGTTAGGTTTTATGTCTGACTTGAAGCAACACCTATATGAAGAGAAACAAACAGAAAGGAGGGGGAGGTCCGTTTTCCAGTTCTTTTTCGGGGAGTCGGCAACACAGCCGCAAGCAGGAGGAGAACAGTGTGTTCGTGAGAGTTTTGGAGCAGACAAAACAAGGCGAGAAGAAGAGGATCGATTGCCGGTGACGACGGTGATACGGTTTAATTATCTTTTTCCTTTGTTATTAATTTTGATGGGTTTTAAGAAACCCATAATTATGTGTTGCTAAACTTTTTGTAATTAAGGTTTATGGTAGAAACCACTTTGAGCATAAGAACAATTTGATTTGAAATATATATGTTTTGGAGGCTATTATGAATTGATTTATTGATTCTATAATTTTGTTTATTAACAAATGGTGATATTAGTTGTTGCTTCACCGGGTTCAAAACCTTATGCGCGTAATCGGTAGTTTTGCAATTATATTTGTCTCATTTTTTGATAGTCCATGCTTGGATTCAATTCTTTGATGGGTTATGTTTAGGATAGCCAAATAATATTTGTGAAATAAAATTAGTTTCGTATAATTTTCTCGCCAATACATTTTGATGGTAATGCTTGGATTTAATCTTTTGATGTGCTATGCTTCTCGTATACTAGTGATATTTGCGACTCTATGCATATAATAGGTGATGTCAATAGAACATTGAATAAATAAATATTTTAGAATTATTTCTTTTTAGTAATTGAATAGAAATAGTGGTGGACACCGTAAAACCCTGGTTACCGTCTTTCCCATTGATTTGATTTTATTAGTTTAATATTATCATTTCGTTTTTCATTTCTCATTATAAAAAATCATTTCTTGTTGGTTCATTAGAGATTATTGATTACAGTATTTCCACCGCTCTTCGTGGGAACGACCCGTACTTGCCTATGTCTACTAGTTAGACACCGTGCGATTGCGGTTTATTATATAGGCATCTCCGGAAGCCTATCAGATAATTGAACATTATATTTCTAATTTTTGGATATATAAACAGTATCAAAAGCTAGAAATCTATTTCACCCAGGAATTATTGGTTTTGGTCTTTTTAACCAATCTTGTAAAAAATTAATCACCAAAAAATATAGAAAGATGCTATTATCCACAATACTTAACTGTGAAACACCATACTAAAACTTCATACGCATAAAATATAAGAATCCAAAAAAAATACATGTTAGCTAAATGTGTTCCATGCAGAGATGTGACAATTCACACGAGACGTGGGGACTGGGAACACCAAATTTGCGACCATAACGTGCATCTGATTCGTAAAGATTTGCACCCTAGCAAAACCTTTCTCCAGATTAATTAAAATTGAACATCAATAAACAACCAATTTAGCCAGATTCAACATATAACAAACAAAAAAATGAAACAATATATAAAAGTTTATACCTCTGCACCCTTAATAAAACCCGCTTAGTAAAAAGCGATTCTAATTTTTCACAATCAATCATTAGGTGAATTCCCAAATAACTCATCCTAAGTCTCAATTTCCACCAAGAGTCTCAATTTAATCACCATTTTCTTCAGTTACTTGATCAAAATCTTAAGCAACAAAATTTACCATCTTCGTTGAAGGCATCTTAGAAATATATAGATAATTTCAATTCTAAATCCTTCAACCTAATCACTGAGAATTGATGTACTTCTCATGATATTGGAGATTGATTAACAGAGAAGCAAAAGAATGAAGAAAGAACAATAACAACTATATTGAAAAGATAAGAAAAACATATTAAAAGTTTACAAGAGACAATCAGACATATTTATCATGTCTGAGTAAAACACAACTTGACCTCTATAGTTAAATTCAATTGACTTGACTTTGACAATACTAAGTATTCCTAATATCCCCCCTCAAACTGATAATTGCAAACACTTATCAGTTTGATAATAAACTAAAAATACAAAGACAACAATAGACTACAAAAAACACAGCAAGTCAAATCACAACAACACAAGTATCTGTAAGAGAATTGCAAGACACTGCAAGATGACAATTTTCAAAAGAAGTATCAATAGAAGTAGAAATAGAGTCTTCACAGATTGCAGATGCAGAAGTAGAGGGACCAAGTAGTTGTTGAAGTAGTGAAGAAAATACAGGAGCACATAACCCTTTTGTAAATAAATCAGCAAGTTGATGTTCTGAGACTATATGTTGAACATTGAGAAAACCATCTGCAATAGGCTCCCTGACAGCATGAAAATGGATTTTTATGTTCTTTGTCCTATAATGAGAAATTGGATTAGATGACAAATATATAGCACTAGTATTATCACAATACAGAGTAATTGGCAGCTTCAATGAAATGTGAAGTTCACTAAACAAGGAAGATAACCATTCCAGTTCAACAGTAGCAGCTGAAAGACACTTATACTCTGCTTCAGCTGTTGATCTAGATATTGTAGTTTACTTCTTACTAGACCAAGAAACCAAAGAAGGACCCAAAAAGACATCATAACCCCCTGTTGATCTTGCAATTTCAGGACAATTACCCCAATCAGAATCTGTATATGCAGTTAATGTTTCAATATCCCCCTTTCTCAAAGTAATGCCATAACCAATTGTACCTTTAAGATAACTTAGTATTATTTTCACTTGCTGCATATGCAAGTCAGTAGGAGCATGCATGAACTGGCTGACATAATTAACTCGAAAACAAATATTAGGTCCTGCTAAACAGAGATACTGAAGCATGCCTATTATAGTTCTATATTTTGAAACATCTGAAAAAATAGTACCATCAGTAACTGAAACTCTTGGTCCTTTAGCCACATGAGTACTACATGGATTACAATCTGTCTTTTTAGCTTTGGATATTAACTCAACTGTATATTTCTGTTGTGTCAACATAATAACATCTGAAGTTCTTACATCTTTTAAGCCTAAGAAGTAGTGCAAATCACCTAATTGCTTCATTGTAAAAGAAGAACCCAAAAATAGAACCAACTTATC
Source organism: Papaver bracteatum (assembly GCA_023529315.1). Taxonomy (NCBI): domain Eukaryota; kingdom Viridiplantae; phylum Streptophyta; class Magnoliopsida; order Ranunculales; family Papaveraceae; genus Papaver; species Papaver bracteatum. The sequence continues at coordinate 778,223 of JAJJWX010000618.1, read as the reverse complement.
AAGTAGAGTATTTGAAGAACCAGTTAAAATGATGTCATCAACATACAGTAGTAGAACCATCATGTCAGAACCAACAAGATAAATAAAAATAGAGAAATCTGATACAACTCTAACAAATCCAAAAGTAAGCAAAGCATAACTAAATTTTTGAAACCAAGCTTTGGGTGCTTGTTTCAAACCATACAAGCTTTTATTCAAATGACATACTTTATTAGGGAATTCCTTACTGACAAAACCAGGTGGCCGCTTCATGTATACATTTTCAGTTAGATCACCATGCAAAAAAGCATTAGACACATCTAATTTCCTTATTGGCCAACCTCTATTAACAACTATGAACAAAATAATTCTTATTGTTGTTGACTTAACTACAGGACTAAAAGTTTCCCCATAGTCAATACCATCTTGTTGATTATAACCCTTGGCCGCTAATCTTGATTTTAACTTATCAATAGTTCCATCTGATTTCAATTTAACCATGTACACCCATTTGCAACCTACAATATTCATGTGAGGTTCTGGATCAACTAAATCCCATGTACCATTTATTTGCAATGCATCATTTTCATCTTTCATAGAAACTTGCCAATCTGGAATTTGAATAGCAAGCTTAAAACTAGATGGAGCATAAGGAGTATTTAGTAAAGATGAAAAAGCAGAAGGAAGAGGATGAGTAACAGAGTGATGTAAAACATGATCAGGAAAAGATGTAGGTTTTGTAATACCACTTTTTGATCTTGTAACAATAGAAGAAGAAGGAATGGACTCAGAAGAAGAAGAAGAAGAAGAAATTTCAGATATAACAGGAGAAGAAGCAAGAGTAGGGGAAATATAAAATTTATTTTCTGCAAAAACTACATGTCTTGAGATATAAGTTTTCTTAGTAATAGGATTATAGCACTTATACCCTTTATGCAAAGTACTATATGCTATAAAGACACACTTCACAGATTTAGGATAAAATTTGTCAGCTCTAGAATGCCCCAAAAAAGGATAGCAAATATAACCAAAAACTCTAAAAAAGGAATAATCTGGACTTTTATTGTACAAAACTTGATAAGGAGATTGATCATTTAGAATTGAAGTAGGAGTTCTATTTATCAAGTAAGTAGCTGCTAAGAATGCATCATACCAGTACTCTTTAGGACAAGAAGCAGTAAAAAACAAAGTATTACCCATTTCAGTAATGTGTAGATGCGTTCTCTCAGCAAGACCATTCTGTTATGGGGTTTTAAGACAAGAAATTCTTATTTGAATGCCAGGTGATTCTAAAAAGGTTTTAAAAACACCTTTAACTAACTCACTAGCACCATCAGTTTGAAAAGCTGCTATTTTTGTTTTGAAAAGATTCTCAGTTAAGTTTTTGAAATGTTGAAAACATTGTAAAGACTCATTTTTAAGCTGCATTGGATAAATCCAATGAAATTTGCTAAAATCATCAATAAAAAGAATGTAATATCTATATCCTTCCAATGAGGTGACAGGAGCAGGACCCAACTCATCACAATGAACTAGTGCAAGTAGAGAAGAAGCATGAGATAAAGATAATTGAAAAGGTAGTCTCTTGCTCTTAGCAAGTTGACAAGGGTGACACAAAGAAGATGTATTAGAAGATTTAAGAACAATATTTTTATGAGTATTAAGATTTTGAATGATTTTCAAAGACGGATGACCAATCCTACTATGCCAAGTATCCAAAGAAGCTATAAGAGATGAAAAGGAAAATTGCATCATAGTAAAGGTAATGGGATATAAATTGTTGATCCTCCTTCCTTGTGCTAACAAAACATGGTCCTTCAAGCTTCTTATCTTATATCCATATGGATCAAAAGTGATATAGAAATCATTATCTCTAGTAAATTTGGCTACTGATAATAAATTATGTCTCATCTCTGGAACATGCAAAACATTATCTAGCCTAAAACTAGTCTTTGAAGTATTAAGAATTGTACTACCAGTGAGAGAAATAGGCAGTTTCTTACTATTGCCAATCATAACATGCTCATTTACTTTGTAGCTAAAAGTATTTTAAAGCAAAGTCCTATCTCCAGTCATATGGGTTGAAGTACCACTATCAGTGATCCACATAGTATTAGAAGTAGATGGCTCATCATTTATTGCACAGTATTAACATGAAGTCCTGTAAAATCTTGCTGAGTAGAATTTGAGTTATTAACAGTCCCAATTGAACCAAGTGCTCCAGTATCAGTATGTGCATAATGTGCTTGAGTAGAAGTATTTGAGGCTCCAGTTGGTGGTGGATGATATCTAAAAAAGCATATAGTATCCAAGTGACCCTTTTTCTTACATATCTGACATAATATTTTGGAGTAGTCTATATAAGGTCTTCCATTAGAACTTGAATTTGAACTAGAAGAACCATTTGAGCTAGAACCATGTTGATACTAACTACCTTTATAGTTTCCACCATTTCCATTTCTTCTGTTATAACCATTTGAATTTTTTCTTGCATACATAGCAGTATCATTATGTGCATCATAGACATTAGTATGTTGATGTTGTCTTTCACCCAAAAACTGTTCATGGGACAAAAGTTTTTCTTTTAATTAACTAAAACTGTATGGTGTAACAAACACATCATATTCAGGACCCAAACCATTCATGACAAATATCATTAAGTCTATATCATTAACCTTTTTATCCAATTGCATCTAAAGAATCAGCAATTAACTTAATCTTTTGAAGATATACTACAATTGACTGATTACCCTTTCTTATTTCATGTAATTGAGTTCTTAACATGTTTTTCCTAGCAAGATATTGAGTTCTAAAACTAGTATGCAAGAAATCCCATATATGTTTAGAAGTACCAAGACCAAGAACATCACCACTAACAGTTTCAGTAAATGTTGCTTTAAGACATGTAGAAACAAACCTATCTAACTTTCTCCAAGAAACCCATTCTGGATTAAGAGTTTCAACACCAACAACAACTAACTTTTGTGGTGGTTCAACTAATTAACTCACCATTAACATATCCAAAAAGATTAGTGGAAATCAAAACTCCTTCAAATTGGTCACGCCATAATAAGTAATTTGATCCATCTAATTTCATTGACACAAAATTGGTGATGTTGGTAAAGGGAAGGGAGCAATAATTACCAGTTCCAGCGGAAGTCGACATAATTTCTTGATGCGAAGAATTCTCTTGACGCTGATTTTGAATTTCTGAATTGTTGTTGTTGTTTTTGTTGTTGTTGTTGATTCGGGTGTTACGAATTCTTCGATTACTTGTGTAATTTCCAGATCTTGTAGAGACCATAAAAGTTGAATTGCAACCCTAAAGGAGATTTGGGAAAGCTTATTGAATGATTACTACCCAGAAGCTAGATATTATTGTAAAATTGTTGAGCTTAATGTTGATAAGGATCTATTACTAGCTCTGATACCATGAGAATTGATGTACTTCTCATGATATTGAAGATTGATTAATAGAGAAACAAAAGAATGAAGAAAGAACAATAACAGTTGTATTGAAAAGATAAGAAAAACAGATTAAAAGTTTACAAGAGACAATCAGACATATTTTTCATGTCTGAGTAAAGCACAACTTGACCTCTATAGTCAAATTCAATTGACTTTACTTTGACAATACTAAGTATTCCTAATAATCACGAATCCTCCAATTCTAATCAAAATAAAAAAACTCTAAACTCTAGAATTACTGTACGGGATACGGTGCATAAAGAGTGTTGCAGAGAAAAGATGGGGAATGAAGAGAGGTAGGCGAGTCGATTGCAGTGTGAGGTGCGTTTCAGAACCAAAGAGAATTTGCCTATCGAAAAAATATTTGCGCTTTTAGTGTTTTATCTGGCATAACAACAGCCGTAGATTTATATTTTGAGAGAGTAAATCTGGACCGCCACTTACACATGCAAACTTATCCAATCTGTGTTATGTATTATTGATTTTAGTTTCAATTACTTTTTTATTGTTTTTAAATTATTATAAATTTTACATTATCGGATAAAGAGTATTACATTAACTAGTTGGAAGCCTAACAAGCTAAGCTCCAATAACATACTACAACATTAATTGAACAGGTTGATGTGCTAACTTTCATATCAACCATATTCTTCTTCACCATAACTAGTCCAAATGACTCAAATGAACTAGTTAGAGAGTTGTTCAATTGCAAGGAAATCTCATGTACTACACAAGACACAATCGAAGCAAAAACGATGTGATTCGCTCGAATCGATTCATGAACTATAAAGCCACGGTTTGCAATAACATTCATTAGTTTATTAAGATAAGTTCACAAACCTCATTTTTAGACATAACCTACTCAAGTTCGCGGACTTAAGTTCCCGGCCAGAGTTCACAAACTTTAGCAGAAATTCTCGGGTTCGAGAACTACGCTAGTTCGCGGACTGGGTTCACAGACTGAGTTCGCGGACTGAAGTTCACGTGCTGCTCCGGTCTCACTTGATCAACAAAGTTCGCAAACTTTGGTTCAAGCGATAAGGACTTATACATATATGTGTTTCCACAACAATGCTTATATCCACTAATGGTTATAATGTCTAAACTCTCATTTCAATCATTGAAACATTCTCAGAGGGCGTTATATAGTTGTTATTCACATACTATTTTTCGTCAGAGCGATTTCCAAAATGATTGAAACATAACATGACTTTCGTCACTAGGTAAAGATGAACTTGGCTAAAGAGAAAGCTTTACCAACACATATTTCGAGAAATAGATAAACGAGATATACTCATCTCGAAATACCTCATGTGGTATAATTTTAGTATATATAGTAATACGACTTTTGTCTCAAGATAGGAGATATGGCAGATAGACTTTTGAGTGATAGATAAGTTTAAGTCTCCACATACCTTTAGTCGATGAAGATCCACTGGTTCCTTGAGTAGTCATTCGTCTTGTATGATGATCGACATGGAGTTCTTGAGCTCAACTACACTTTCTATCCTAGTCCGAGACCTTAGCTATAGTAGACTAGAAATCAAGACTTTATAGTTTTGATCACTAAAATTGACAAACATGCTTGATATACCAACGCATGCGAGTTCGACCGATCAGTGATCTAACAGAAGGGACTCCCTTTGGTCATCCCAACCAGATTTTTCCAAAAAAAAAAAAAATGTTGTGATTTTAAGATTTGCCGGGTAGGGGGCAGGAAGAAAAATGAAACCTATAAAAAAATTGACCAAACACAAGGCTATACGCGAATTAATTGTAATCGGTTCAGTTTCTCACATCTCTCTTTATTCCCCTTTTTGTCATGATTTCTGTTTTTGTCATTTCTCCCCAACTTCGTGTAACTATGCATGCTTGATAATATGTAAAGAGACAAGAAAATAAATGGATTAAGAATTAAATATTATTATAAATTTTAGAAAAATGAATAAACACAAATCTTGTAAATTTGGAACCCAACAATTATATCAAAGAGAAAAATTAAATTCTAATGCTAACAGATTTTGCAAGATTAATCCAATTGATTTTAAAGTAATTTTAGGTGTTTTTGGTTTGTTACAAGTTTGGTGAATTACCTTTGATGATATTTTTTTGAAGTAGTGAACGAAGTAATGTTCTACTGCCCATAGGATTTTCTCTAACGATTAACTATGTTTTTCCCAAAGGGTTGTATGACTTACGAACAAAATATTAAAAGATTCGAGGACAAAGACATGTTTATTAACCAACTCCTCAAAAAAATTAGACTTGAATCGATCAATTCGATTCTTCTCAGACAATTACAACATGTATGAATTGATGGATACATTTAAAACACATATCCTTGCCCGTGCCGTTAAGGCACGGGTTGAGACCTAGTTATATATACATACTAGTATTGGGGGAACCACTCATGTACACATTATGCCAGTTATTGTGATATGTACATGTGTATACTTAGGGAGTAAAAGGTATTTATTGTTTTTTTTTTACCTTTGTACTTTAATTATTTATCTTTTAGTAGCATATTGGTGATTACTTGAGAAATATGAATGTTTGAACTGAGCAGTGGCACGCTTAGGGATGATGTGCTCACTCTTTTCCGCTTTTAATTAGAATAAATGATGCGAGGGAAGATATATGTTTTCGTAACTTAAAGCTTTATCAAATTTAGAGATGTTATGTATCTTTTAATATATTTATTTTTTCTTCATATGTAAAACAACACATTAATATATTTACATTACTCAAGAGACTTTCAGTTATACACTGTATCAGAGAGGTTGGGTTTTGTTATTAGCACTTTATGCAATTATGATTCTTAAAATCGATAAGCTAGATTTGATGCTTCAATTAGGTTGTAATACTATTATCTAAGTAAGTGGTATAGTTATGGCGTCACATTATTATAGGGTCCAACCGGATTTTATTCTTTTCCAGGGGTCCAAAGTTCTTTGAAACATGGAAATTACCTAGCTACCTAGCATATTACCAAATTGTGAAGAAGCCGTATTTTCTCCCGCGATCCCATTTATCCTCTCACTAAACAACCACATGAGTAACGATCAACATTTATTAAGGCAGATTCCAATTCAAAAACGCTCTGGAAACAAACCACTAAACTAAATTAGAAATCAAATTTTATTTGATCAAATCCACTGAAGATCAATTTTGATTCCTTTCAATGTACAACACTATCCTATTTCATTTTTTCTCTCTAATTTTTGTAATCCAAAATATAGATCCACCATTACATATTTCCAATACTGATGAAAACGCTCAAATACCCATTATAAGTAACATGCGCTTTGTAATTTTTGTTTTTCGAACAAATATCCATCAGTATATATTTCTAATGGCCAATACTGATGAAGAGTTCTTGAATGCCCATCATAAGTGACATATATTTTGTTTCCTGGTACAAAGATTCATCAATACATAACACGAGTACTGATAAAACATAATACTCCCTTCATTTCTGCAAAAGTGATGGTAACACTTTTCAGAAACACAAGTAGTGTATGCTTGAACAACCATTATAAGTAACATGTTGTTTGTTTTTTATAACAAAGATCCACCAATACATATATCTAATACTGATGAAAATGCTTGAATACCTATCTTATGTAACATGCAGTTTGTATTTTTTTTATTGTGGAACATAGTTCCACCGTTACATATCTCCAAAATTGATGAAAATTCCTTCAATAACTATCATAAGTGACATTCAGTTTGTATTTTTTGTTTTCTATTTTATGGATTCACCAGTACATATCTCCAATACTGATGAAAGTGTTTAAATACCCATCATAAGTAACATGCATTTTTTTATTTTTGTTTCTGGCACAAAGATCCATCAGTATATATCTCCAATATTGATGAAAAATGTGTGAATACGCATCATAATTAACATACATTTTGTTTTAGACACAATGCTTGAGTATATAATTGTCCTTGTTCTAGATATTTTGAAATTTTAGTACATATATGCTATACTGAATAAAAATTCTACTTCATTTTGAAGCTAGCTAGGTGATAAAACATCCCAGTAGAAAAGATAAGCGAAGACTCTTACGAAAATATAAATATATTCCTAATGTTTTGGTACACTTGATACGAAGAAGGTCTCTGGGAAAATTTGGAGTCAGTTGCCAAGAAAAAATGTTACATCATAAAACTGGTCGTGAACGTGAACTTCGATTTAAGTACCATAAAAGGACAAACACATATTCTAACATTCTCACTATATAAACTTGGGTCATTTTTGGGATGCCAAGAATGGCAGAGAAGATGACAACTTCCTAATGGGAGTGGGTGGATGAAAAATAAAAGTCTTATACATTAGACATTTCGGTGACAACACATAAGTGACAAAACTGATGTTACAAAAAAGCAATATTGAACCTGGTTGAGCATACTCAAAGTAAGAATAAAAAGGATTATGAAGACAACGAAGAGTCTAATGAAAGTGAAACAACTTAGTAAAGTGAAGAAAATACAGAAAGTGAACATGCGAAGAAAGTAATGGAACCGAACTAATGAATGAAGATTTAGTGAAGCTAATCTGCCTGATTATATGTGTTACTATGTTTTTCACCAAAAAGGATGCTTTTACATTGACTGAAAAGTACCTCAGTTTAGTTTCCGATCTTAATAAAGAAAATAATGTATCGTGGTCAGACCTGATACACTTTTTCTTAGAGAACCAAATAAATGACAGTTACTGCACTGCAGAAAACATCACTGGTTGTGTTGCCTATTTATTGGTAAGATCTTTTTTGTTAAATTATTCTTAGTATATACTACATAGTTCTTGTATTGACAAAAGTATCTATGTCTAATTTTGTTGTTGTGTTTCGCTGCAGCTTTGGTATACAGAGCATAATAAATTGGTGACTGAGAGCAGCTAGATGGAATACAAGAGAGATGTGAGATGAATTTTTGAAAGGTATGGACTCTTAGGATTTAAAAAAAAAAACAATACATTTCTTCATAAAAAATGCTCAACTGTTATATCATTAAAACAAATGCAGTTTTTCATAAGTTTCAAGGATGAGTATACTACCAGTTGAAAATAATACTAATGAAGTCAAAGTAGTCAAACAAGATAGAGTGTCAGGATATGATGAGGAACATAAATATGATAATTTGAGGCTGGCAGTCGCTGGAAAATGGTGTGAATATTAAATCTTGAAAGAAGACGGTCTCCCAAATAATACAGAGAAATTAGTATAACTGTTGAGTGATATATACTTCAAAGCTTGCCCGCCTTCTCAAACTGATTCTGAAAAATCAAACATGGAGCGATAATTAAGAAGATATATAATAGTTGTGCACCAAGTGCCCGAGAACAATGGTTAATTTGTTCGAAAACCGACAAGCATAAGTTGGAGTATGATAACTCTCAAGACGACAATAGTTCATGAACTGTCTAAATCAGTTTGTTAATATTTTGTCGTCTCAAAATTCAGGAAACTTTCATTTTGATAAGTTCGCGACTTTCCAAATCAATTCATGTACTTAAACACAAAAAGTATCCAGGAACCTCTTAAAATCAACCAGTTCGTGAACTATGCAAATCAGTTCACACACTAGCAAAATAAAAAGTAACCACTGAAGTCTCAAAATCAACATGTTCAAGAACTGAGCAAGTCAGTTCGTGTATGCGAGTTAATTAGGGAAAATATATCAAGTCTTATTACTTATAAGTTTAAGTTCTTGAAATCAGCAAATCGGTTTTTGAACATAAAAACTAACTTGATGACTCCTTATGAACTCAACATGTAATCGCGATTGTTTGAACAATAAATTGCTCGCAACCTATTATTCGATAAGTCTTATATTATTTGAATTCTTTTTTTCAATGTCTATCATAATACTAAGGTCATACGACATGTCTCAGCAGATAAAATGATAAATAATATGAGTGAATAAGATAACCATTCTTCACATACCTTAGTTTTTGTAGACGTCTATGTTGTTCTCCAGTCATTAATCTTCAAGGTTGACCGGTGAATTGTAATACTCAATTACCATGCTCTATTCAAGTTCGAGACTCACCTTATAGTAGACTATAAATCAAGATGTGATTTGCATAAACGAAATTTGATGACAAACTTGACATACCAAAACTTGTGAGTTCGACCGAGCGATGCTCTAACAATTACTCTAATTTTATTAATTAAAAATATCTTAATAATTTATTATATTATGTTTTAATATTTTGCTTAAGAATGATTAATAACATAATATAAACTACAATTCACAAGTATATTATATAAATAATTATGAAAAGACAAAATATATTAAACAACATTAGTTTGAAGATAGATACAAAGATCAACATAACCGGAAAAAAAATTCATCATAATTTTAAAGAAAATCAATATTTATAATAGAGATAATAAATATATAGAAATCATTACAGGTGCCCTTAGAGTTATCTCTTTATAACAAAAAGATGAAGACACCCGATTAAAGAAAAACTATACAACAAGACATCTTGAAGAACTTTTGATACAAGATGAAGGAAATCATAATTTTATCACCATAATTTTCAATTTGGAATCATGTTATTTGAGGCGCAAGACAAGGCGAAGCGCCAAGCCAGTCGCCTCACTCATCAGGCACCTAGGCACGCCTAAAGCACTTTATACGACCAGGAAAAAGAAACCCATGGGTAATGTCTCACGCATTAGACGCTTTGGTCTCAATATTGGTGAGGCGCACGCTTTGCGTATCATGCGCCTTAGGATATTTTTTGGGTATGTCTTGCCTTTGACAACATAGATATGGAATACCTCCTAAAGTTTTGTTCTTTATACGGGCTTTATCATACCACTCGATGCCTATTAGATAAACATTGCAACACTAAGATTCATTGTAAACTTAAACATCTGCTTCTTGTGTGATAAAGATAAATGTTATATCTATCATATTCCATTATATAACGATTTTTTCCTCCAATTTTAGAGCTACTTCATCATTTCCTTTGGTATGGTATGTAAGATGTTAAAAAAATAAATGCAAGATGTTTGGTTTTTATTGCGTTTTACTATCATGCTAGTGTTTGTAGGTGAAAATGGTTTCTGATGATTTCGGTAATTGCAGGTGTGAAAGTTAGAAACAATTTAAACCCTAAACAAATGCACTGCATGGGAGTACTTTAGATTCGAGAGATCAATCTGTACAAGTCCGGCCTAAACCAAGGAATGGTCGTTCCAGACTTGCTTCGGTCACAAATTGGAGGAGAAGGGTTGGTTTAGGGAGGGAAGTGAAGAGAGTGCTGAGGCCAGAATAATTCTGGAAGAGTAGTACTTGACTTGTACCAAAAGGTGAAAGCTTTCAGAAATCTAACAAGAGTTACCTTTCTGAGTGTGATATCTTTCCCTGACCAAAAACTTGTGTCTCTGGTGGAAATAGGTAAGCCTATTTATACAAGTCTAAAAAGAAACGTACTCTGGCCTTATAAGAAAAGAAAACGGATGAGTTAAATGGGAAGAGGTGGTAACGCCTGGTATTGATGTTCCATAATGAAAGAGTGTTTCACCGTTGCTTCTTGCATTTACTAACCGTCTTATTCTTATTACACTATCTTGAAACGGGCATTTGTGTATGCCGCATGCTATAGACCACCAAACCAATACCCTAATGAGCATCCCCCAGTTTGTATTGATGTCTCGAATGTTTTTGGAAAACATGCAGCACGTTGTTGTGGCTTGGCAAGTCAAAATCGGGAAACTTGCTAGCCTGGTGACCTTCCCCGGTCGAGATTTTGCATCTTGAGAGGAGGGGAAACCGTTCATCGTTGCATACCTTCATTTTGGTATCCATGTAGTGAGGGTCAACGTGGTGGCGCGGCTAGGTTGGCATGCCGTTGGCATGGACATACTTAGGTTTTCGGGACAAAGGTTACCATGTGTCATCTGGTAACCTTGGATGGCTAGGATTTGCTCCTGGGATTGAAGGGAAACCGTTTATTGTTGCACGCCTTCGTTTTGGTGGCCACGTAGGGAAGGAAAATAGGGTGGCGCAGCTAGGTTAGGTTTGGCATGTGTGTCCAAGGGTTCGCCTTGGGCGTGGCTAGCTTTGGCTAGGTGCGATTTTGACTTGGCATGCCATGGACGTATGGCATGGTTAGGGCCAAGGCAAGGGCGTTTGGCTTGGCATGGTGTGACTAGCATAGTTAGGGCCAAAGCAGAGTGCGTTTGGCATGGCACGGCTAGCTTGGGCTAGGTGCGACTTTGGCTTGGCATGTGGGGCCAAGGGTTTGCCATAGGCGCATGGCGTGACTAGCTTGGGCTAGGTGAGCTTTTGGCTTGGCATGTGGGGACAAGGGTTTGCCATGGGCGTATGACGTGGTTAGGGCCAAGGAAAGGGAATTTGGCTTGGCATGATGTGACTAGCATGGCTAGGGCCAAGGCAAAGTGCGTTTGGCATGTCGCGACTAGCTTGTCTAGGTTTGGTTTGGATTGGCATGTGGGGCCAAGGGTTTTCCATGGGTGTATGGCGTGGTTAGGGCCAAGGCAAGGGCGTTTGGCTTGGCATGGTGTGACTAGCATAGCTAGGGCCAAGGCAGAGTGCGTTTGGCATGGCGCGGTAGGTGTGGCTGACATGATTTTCCATTGGCATGGAGGTGCGACTAGCATGGTTGGCATGCTTTGGCGCTGTTGATGTGGCTGACATGATTTTCCATTGGCATAAAGGTGCATCTAGCATGGTTGGCATGCTTTGGCGCAGTTGGCGTGGATGGCATGATTTTCCATTGTCACATAGGTGCGGATTGCATGGTTGGCATGCTTTGGAGCGGTTGGTGTGGCTGGCATGATTTTCCATTGGCACAGAGGTGCGGCTAGCATGGATGGCATGCTTTGGCGCGGTCGGTGTGGATGTCATGATTTTCCATTGGCACAGAGGTGCGGCTAGCATGGTTGGCATGCTTTGGCATGGTTGGTGTGGCTGGCATGATTTGCCATTGGCACAGAGGTGTGGATAGCACAGTTGGCATGCTTTGGCGCGGTTGGTGTGGCTGGCATGATTTTCCATCGGCACAGAGGTGCGGCTAGCAATGGTTGGCATGCTTTGGCGCGGTCGGTGTGGCTGGCATGATTTGACATTAGCACAGAGGTGCGGCTAGCACGGTTGGCAAGCTTTGGCGCGGTCGGTGTGGCTGGCATGATTTTCCGTTGGCCCAAAGGTGCGGCTAGCATGGTTGGCATGCTTTGGCGCGGTCGGTATGGCTGGCATGATTTTCCATTGGCACATAGGGGAATTAGGGTTTGTCTTGTCGTAACCCTAACAGAGGTGCGGCTAGCATGGTTGGCATGCTTTAGAGACGCATTAAAGGTTTCAGTAAATGTGCCTAGTAAATGCTTGTTATCTTAAATGCTGTGACATCACTGTCTGCTAGGGTTTAGTGTTTTACGATATTAACCCTAAGCTAAAAACCACCATCAACATTAAGTCCCTTGATTAGCTCGGAACAAGTGCCTTGTTGCGAGGTAAGCATATGATGGTGACAGACAAGGACGGAATCTATGCGTAAATCATTGCAAAGATGGTCAGGAGAATCTGACTAACCTTTTTGAGTGGTAAAGAGAGTTTTGGCTTCCCGTGCTGGTAACCCTGCATGAGTTGTACTGGGGATGCAGACCGTGGAGAGGTGAGATGAAAGTTTCCGGCTTGGTCTGGCCGTACATCACCGAGGCACATCAGGCGCGGTCTTGGAGGTCAAAGCAAGCGGACGGCTTGGCTCGTGGGGCCAAGGGGGTAGAAAATGGTGACAAAATAGGATAGAACTGAGACAGTAAGTCATGAAAGAGGGCCAAGGAGATTTGTCTGACCTTTTTCGAGATATAAGTAGAATCCGCAATCCTTACATCCGATAACCTTGCACAAATCCCAGTATGACTAGGTGTCTTTGGGGCCAGGCTTTGGAACGCGAGGCGGAGCTGCTAGCATAGACTTGGCATGAAAGGGATTTGTCAGCACCAATGGGCTTGGAATGGGCATGGGCCGCTTGGAAAATCATAGCTTCGGTAATGGAAGCGCGGCAAGGGGAAACGCAGGCTACTGGCAAGGCTCTGACATGGTCATGGAAAGCGCGGATTGTCCTGGATGGCGCGGAGCATTGGCGTTGGCTGGCATTAGCATGAAAGGCGCATATTGTTGCAAAAACTGAACGTGGAGCGCTGGCAAGACTGACACTGGCAAGGAAAGCGCGGATATCTTGGGAGTGGCAATGCTTGCTCTCGTGGGACCGATTGCCTTTCTTCATGCACGTCTTTAACATGAAATTCTTTCCTTATTCAAAATTATTTTTCGAGAGGTAGGTAGCATCCGCAATTCTTTCATCAGGTAGCTTTGCGCAAATCCCGGTATGATTGGGTATTGTTCAAGGCTAGGCTTTGGAACGCGAGGCGGAGCTGCTAGCATGGACTTGGTATGAAGGGGACCCATTAGCACTGACGGGCATGAAACGGGTGCGGGCCGCTCTGTAAAGCGCTTGGCAACGCATGACACTGGTAAGGGAAGCGCTTTGGAAGGGAAGCGCTTGCGGTTTAGGGTTTGACACGCTGAAACCCTAATTAGCGCCCTTTACTAGAATCGCTGTAGAATACGCGTACGGACTCGGATTTTGATGGTCCGCCCCTTTATCGGACACGAAACAGAATTTTGTATCTCTCTAATCGGGAATATTTAGGTTTCGGGCTCGCTTGGGAGGTGAAAACGACTCGACAGTGAAAATCAAGAAGAAGTCAGGAGGGATGTTACAGGCCCGGGGTGGCACAGCCGCGCGTCAGTCACCTATTCTCGTTCATGGATCAAGAAGGAATATTCATTTTGTTCAAGCTCTAAAAATTCTACCCGCATGAAAAGAGGTATCGACCTTTTTCTATTTTTCTGTGGTTCGTCTGGATCCGTGTTTCCGTCTGCAGTGTCTCTCCAGTGGATTCCAAAATTTTACCAAAACTCCGCTATATTCTTAGGATGGATGGATAAAATATATGTTAGGAAACGATCATGTCAGGGATAATCTTGGAGATTGTGGTTGCATTGTCGGTCCTTCCTCGACCTTAGGTTGTTCAGTGGACCTTATGATCGTGATAATGATGTGTTGTCAATACTTGCATGGTCGAAAACTTCTAGCGCCCCTGGATGAAATAGGGAGACGTTCAATTGCTGATGCGCTGTTATCAAGTCTCCCGAAACTTTGTTCAAGTTTACATCCTTTGAACCATCTTCTGAATCTTGGACTATCGTATGGAATGGGATGCGGTGAGTAGTCCACAATTATACTTCGGTTTGATATGATGGCATGGATGAATATGTGAATGTAGCCTTCTGGCGTGCTTTTGGAGTCTTTGGTGCACATGTACTGCTTCATGTTGAGAAATTCCCGCGGCTCGTAAAACCTCGACAGTGATGGTGTCGAAATCAGTAATAACTTGGTTAAGCGGAGTGAAAGCGTCTCATGATGGTAGTCCCCATGCGTAACCTTCTTTCATTACATCGCCTTGAATCCCCATCCACGGGATTTGATATAAGCCTATCGTGCTCTTCTGGGTGTGACACTGGGATGCTCAAAAATTACATGATGAAATGTTCTGGATAGTGCAGGCTTGGGATCCTCCGCGGCCTCGTAAAGTGTTGAAGGCGTCTTCTAGATAGAGAAGTGATGATATTCTTGCATTGCACCCCTTGAAGAGTAGATGACCTTGTTGTGGGTATGGTTTTTTGGTTGACTGAGTATTCTGAGCTTTGATAGTGAAGGGATTATGTGCATACCCTCAGTCTCCAAGTATGGTTTACATGTTTCCATAATGTATGGTCAGTGGGTTTACCATGATAAAGACGTCACCATCATGCATTTGTACTGGTAATTTTGTTACTTCTTCCACATGAAACTTAGAACATGGAGGAGTATGGGTTACCTTTGTAGTGATTGCTATTATGGTGAAGCTATGACCGGTATCAACAAATGAGCATCAACATCACTTGGTAGAGGATGTAATCAGAAGAGACTATATTGTCGCGGTAACGAAGTAAGTTGGCTGAAATTGTATGGGAATCCATGAAAGTAAAAGGATTGGCTGGATGCGTAAGTGAGCAAGCTGTCCACGATCACGAGATTTGGCGGGATAGATCAGAGCGCGGCAATGACTACTAAGATTGGCTGGATGCGATCATGATCCTTGACATGGGGAGAGTGGTGGCATGATCCTTTGCAGGAAGGAGTGGTGTTGAAGCGAACGTTGAAGCGGAGCCGCTGCTGGATAACATTGAAGCGGAGCCACTCCTGGAGATAACGTTGAAACGATGCCTTACAGCTCTCAGAGCGTTGATGGTTACCATATTGAAGACGGAGGCTATGTCACGTTCTGTCAAAATCGACATCCCTCTGTTTATGGGTAAAAACTACTTCTGCTGGTTTTGGTAATTTGGGGTGTGTGGATGAGAAGTAAATCTAAACCCTAAACAAATGCACTGCACGGGAGTGTTTTTGATTCGAGAGATAAATCTATACAATTCTGGCCTAAACCAAGAAATGGTCGTTCCAGACTTGTTTCGGTCACAAAGTGAAGGAGATGGGGTTGATATTAGGGAGGGAAACGAAGAAGGTGTTGAGATTTTGAAGGTGTAGGCTGTTTAGGACTTGTAACAGAAAGGTGAGCAGGCTTACGAATAATGTAAGCAGGCTCTGGGTGTTTGAATAAGTGTTGTATTAACACTTGGTTTTTGTGTTGTGTTCTCTTGTCGTGTGGAAATAGGGCGAAGAACCTATTTATACAAGTCATTTGAGCCTTATTCACGTCTCTCATGGGAAGTGGAGGAAGTGGAGTGATGGAGTAGTGGAGTTGTGTGTTAGCGACACAAGATCAGTCTTGCCCACTTCTCCCATCATCACTAACCGTCCATGTCTTCCTGACACGTTCTTGTGATGGCGCGTTGCACGCTGCACACTGTAAACCGCCAGACCAATACCCCAGTATGTATCCCCCAGTTTGTGATATGATTGATGTCTCGAGTGTGTGGATCGTGGGACCCATATAAGGTAGCATGTAATGCTAGTTAAATAACTAAATTATTTAGAAAGTCGATACTTGTAAAGTATCGTGTGTATTCTATGCATGTTATGCATCGAATGTATTCGGCATATATGAAGCATCATTGTTGAGCATTATGCCCTGCCTACTTCATGTGATGGTTTGGAGGCTGCGCTAGCAAGCCCTCCCTTGGCCGACCACGTGGTGTGGTAGAGTGGCAGACGGTGATCACGGTGATACCTCACTAGTCGTCTAACTCCTATCCTAGGCCGTCCGTCCAAGCTGGCGAAGTTGGACGGACGAGATGACTTGCGACCCACATCTGCGACCGTCATATTAGGGTTTAGGAGGTGCGCGAGTGCACCCTTTCAGCTTGGTCGAATCCAAGCATAGGAGGAATTTCATGGAGGACCGATCAGGCATGCATGTAGACGGCATGCTGATGTCCATGTCCATGCTTCACTGTCCCACGAAGGTTTGATCTAGGCCACTCAAATTTCATGGTGAAGTTGAGTGGTTGAGATCGATTTGCGACAGAAATCCTATACCGCAAAGGATTCCTAAAGGGCGCGGTATGTCACTTTCAAGGCGCGCGTTTCGAGACGACCAAGCTTGGTCGGTCTTGGCCGATTGGTCCGGTGTGTAGGTGGTAGGATGATATATTCACGCCTATACCTCACTGTCCCATGAAAACGTGATCTAAGCCACTCAATTTGTTTGGCGAAGTTGAGTGGTCGAGATCAGTTTGTGATTTGGGAAGCATGCCCACGCTAGTTTGGGCGTGCGATTTGGAAAAACCAAGCATGATATGCCTTGGTCGGTCGGGAGAGGAGATATATGGGTCCACGGTGATCATGTTGATGCTCACTGGACCTGTTCAATTGTCCCCTAAGCCCTTCATTCGATCAGGAGAAATCAGACGGTTGTGATCGTTACAAACCCTAATTAGGGTTTTGGCCGGTCGTGCGTTATACTTGGTTTTGTGCGCACGAATTGGGACAACCAACCATGGTTGGTCCTGACCGACTGGTCATGTGTGTAGACGGTCATACGGTGATTGTGTTGACATGCTCTGGGCCCTTTGAATCTACATCCACACCCTCCATTTATGCCTGCGAAGATGGATGGTTGAGATCGTTTTGCGACACATGTAATGTTCCGCAAACCCTAATTTAGGGTTTCTTGTCCATTCCGCTTGGTTTGGACGGATTGGAAAGCTTTGCCACCCCTTTTGGGGAGGCCGACCATGCGGGGCCCGCGTTGGGTCAGCAGTGAATATTCCAATACCTGCTTGGGGGTATTGGATTTGATCTGGGCTATCCAATCATGCTGGTGAAGTTGGATGATCGTGATCGTTTCTAGATTGCTATGGACAGTCTAGATGCTCAATTGGGCTAGTATAACACATCGAGAGTTATATGCTTAATCGGGTTAGTATAACACACCGAGAGTTATATGCTCAATCGGGCTAGTATAACACACCGAGATTTATATGCTCAATCGGGCTAGTATAACACACCGAGAGTTACAGCCTGTACATGCATTTCGTGCATGCCTCACTGTTGGTACTTGGATATTCATGCTACTCTGCTGCGAGTAACAATTAGTCATCATGTCGCACCAACAATAAGAGTTATGCTAGGAACAACACAGGAAATACAAGGCGTTTTATGCATTAATCAATAATGCTAAAATTGACAGAATACTCGGGGGATTGTTGCTACATGCTCCATTCTAGGTGAATTAATAAAGTGAAGAAGTATTCATTACTTATAAAATAATCTCATCCTCTGCAGGATGGTTATACAAAATATTGGTTTTACAACTTTAGCCATGAACTAAAATCCACCATCAACACCCTCAAGTGTACAGAGTTTAGGAGTCCCCTGTTTCATCTATCGATTATGCTTTCCAAGAGAGGTTGGGGTTTGGGAAAAACTTCCCTGGTTGGAAACGCCTGCTTTCCCTGATGTAGTGTGGTAGAGGAATGAAAATATGTCTTGACGTTATGCCTTGGAGAAATATAGAATCTCACATAATTGTTTCTTCATAGATCATACGACTTTGTGGGCCAAGTTCTCATCGTGTAGGTCCTGACGGGAAGAGGGTCTCTGTGAACTCATGAGGGTTGATTATTTCCTTTGCTTTCGATTTTGGAGAAGTCGTTCCTGATCTTTATGTGTGATGAAATTGGATCGCTTATCCCCTTCTACCGGGGGTTCAAGAGCAACGCGAGCCTCTTCAGTCCTGCATAAGTGTCTTTTGTCATCAAATCAACAGTGGTAAAAGGAGGTCGGCTTCTTCCGGCTCTTCCAGTATCTTGCCCTGATTGTGGAGTAACATTTCTGGTGACGGTTGGAGCTGCCACGCTTGAAGAACCGTTTGGGTGGCGGAAGCGGCTCTGGTTCTAGTGATCATAAGTGTATCGTGCAGGGTGGCACGATTTTGATCACGAAGTGCTGGATCCATAGCGTTGTTTTGAAGGGTGAGGATGGCGCTGCTTTGGCCGGTTGTGGAGCGGGAAATATGGCGCTGGAAGGGCGTAAGACGTTAGTGCTGGAAGGATACAAGTTGTTAGCGCAGGGTGTGGTATTGCGGTTGGCGTGTGCGTGCGGCATGTGTGCCTGGCATGTGCATCTGGTAAGCATATATTTCAAGCGCGCCTAGTAAGCTCGTTTGGGAAACCCTTCTGGCAAGCGCGTCTGGGAAGCGCATCTAGTAAGCGCGTTTGGTAAGCACGTCTAGCATACGCGTCTGGTAAGCGCTGGATCGGCTTGGAATGGGCGCTGGCTTGACGTGGACGCTGGTAGGCATGGACGCTGGCTTGGATTTTGGTATGGCGTAGACCATTGGCTGGGCATGGCGCGGACTGTTGGCTCAGCACGGTGCTATCTTGGCACGACGCTGGCTTGGCGTGACGCATATTTGTTCTTGCGGGCCCAGTTGCTTCTTCCCATACGTAGCTCAAACAGGAAATCCTTTCCTTATTCAAATTCCAAAAAGTGTTATGCTTATGAAAGGGTTGGCTCCCCTTTTTATCTCATATCTTTATTATCACATCCTGGTGTTAGCGGTAGCGTGGTAGTGATAAAGTGGGCAAGCATATCCCAACTATGTACTCCAACGTTTCTCTTTTAATTTGTTTTCTTGTTTTCTTGTGCTGGTGCAAACCATATCCATAAGTATGCCTTCCATAAGTCTGTAGAAACATTTTTCTTCTGAACTGGTGTAAACCCTAGCCATGGGTATCCCTTTCATAAACTTGAGGAAATACTTCATCATAAACAATTCTTCGAATGTCACACGTAGTAACGTCTGCTAATAGTGATGGGTAATCATTGTTGTGCAAAGTAGGCACTGGATTTCTTGGGTTAATAGATAAATGTTACCTTGACGGTTTTGGGTTATTTTTTTTTGAATGAATTGTTTAGGATTAATTGTTTTGGTTATGTTTGAAAGTGACACAGACATCCCAGGAAAAACCTTAGAACCGTGTGTTGGTAGATGACATGGGGTAAACTATGTATCTTGTATTGAAAACTTGAAATATCTTGTCTAGGTAAGACTTACTCAGTTTTTAGTTCTCCTGATGAAAAGTGAACCTTCCGGGTGTAAGACCGAGTTTTATGGGAAACACTGCCATCGAAAGTCCCTAGTCGTTAGTGAGCCGTCTGATAACCGAGTCGTTGATCCTTGGGCGGATCGTCTGCTTCTATCCTTTTGGAAGTCCCCAGTCATTACTCGATTTTTAGGTCTCCTGATGAAAAGTGAACCTTCCGGGTGTAAGACCGAGTTTTATGGGAAACACCGCCATGAAAAGTTCCCAGTCGTTACTGAGCCGTCTAATAACCGAGCCGTTGATCCTTGGGCGGATCGTCTGCTTCTATCCTCTGAGAAGTCCCCAGTAATTACTCGGTTTTTAGGTCTCCTGATGAAAAGTGAACCTTCCGGGTATAAGACCGAATTTTATGGGAAACACCGCCATGGAAAGTCCCCAGTCGTTACTGAGCCGTCTGATAACCGAGCCGTTGATCCTTGGGCGGATCGTCTTCTTCTATCCTCTGGGAAGTCCCCAGTCATCCCTTGTCGTGTCATGATTGATAATCGAGCCGTCGAGTAACTAAGTCTGAGTGGATCGCCTTCCTCTACTATCTTGACCTCTGGGTCGAAGAATGAGATCGCTGGTTGAAAATTGACATTGTAACCGAAAGATCGAACCTCCCACTGTGGTCGCCAATTATTTGTAGGTGAAAATGGTTTCATCTGATTTCGGTAATTGCAGGTGTGAAAGTGAGAAACAATTTAAACCCTAAACAAATGTACTGCAATGGAGTACTTTAGATTCAAGAGATCAATCTGTACAAGTCCAGCCTAAACCAAGAAATGGCCGTTCCAGACTTGCTTCGGTCACAAAGTGGAGGAGAAGGGTTGGTTTAGAGAGGGAAGCGAAGAGAGTGCTGAGACCAGAATAATCCTGGAAGAGTAGTACTTGACTTGTATCAGAAGGTGAAAGATTTGAGAAAGCTAACAAGAGTTGCCTTTCTGAGTGTGGTATCTTTCCCTGACCAAAAACTTGTGTCTCTGGTGGAAATAGGTAAGCCTATTTATACAAGTTTAAAAAGAAACGTACTTTGGCCTCATAAGAAAAGAAAATGGATGAGTTAAATGGGAATAGGTGGTAACTCCTGGTATTGATGGAATTTGATGGAATTGATGTTCCATAATGAAAGAGCGTTTCACCGTTGCTTCTTGCATTTACTAGCCGTCTCATTCTTATTACACTATCTTGAAACGGGCATTTATGTATATTGCACGCTATAGACCACCAAACCAATACCCTAATGAGCATCCCTCAGTTTGTGTTGATGTCTCGAATGTTTTTGGAAAACATGTAGCACGTTGTTGTGGCTTGTAAAGTTAAGCTCGGGAAACTTGCTAGCCTGGTGACCTTCGACGGTCGAGATTTTGCATCTTGAGAGGAGGGTTAACCGTTGATAATTGTACGCCTTCGTTTTAGTAGCCGCGTAGTGAGGGTAAACATGGTGGCGCGGCTAGGTTGGCATGGCATGGTTTGGCTTGGCCAAACTTAGTTTTTCGGGCCAAAGGTTACCATGTGTCGTCTGGTAACCTTGGATGGCTATGATTTTCTCCTGGGATTGAAGGGAAACCGTTGATTATTGCACGCCTTCGTTTTGGTGGCCGCGTAGGGAAGGCTAACAGGTTGGCGCGGCTAGGTTAGGCTTGGCATGTGGGGCCAAGGGTTCGCCTTGGGCTTGGCTAGCTTTGGCTAGGTGCGATTTTGGCTTGGCATATGGGGCCAAGGGTTTTTCATGGGCGTATGGCGTGGTTAGGGCCATGGAAAGGGAATTTGGCTTGGCATGGTGTGACTAGCATAGATAGGGCCAAGGAAGAGTGCGTTTGGCATGGCGCGGTAGGTGTGGCTGGCATGATTTTCCATTGGCACGGAGGTGCGGCTAACATGGTTGGCATGCTTTGGCGTGGTTGGTGTGGCTGGCATGATTTGCCATTGGCACGGAGGTGCGGCTGGCATGGTTGGCATGCTTTGGCGCGATTGGTGTGGCTGGCATGATTTTCCATTGGCACAGAGGTGCGGCTAGCATGGTTGGCATGCTTTGGCGCGGCTGGTGTGGCTGGCATGATTTGCCATTGGCACAGAGGTGCGGCTAGCATGGTTGGCATGCTTTGGCGCGGTCTGTGTGGCTGACATGATTTTCCATTGGCACAGAGGTGCGACTAGCATGGTTGGCATGCTTTGGCGTGGTCGGTATGGCTGGCATGATTTGCCATTGGCACAGAGGTGCGGCTAGCACGGTTGGCATGCTTTGGCGCGGTTGGTGTGGCTGGCATGATTTTACATTGGCACAGATGTGAGGCTAGCATGGTAGGCATGCTTTAGTGTGGCCGGTGTGGCTGACATGATTTGCCATTGGCACAGAGGTGCGGCTATCACGGTTGGCATGCCTTGGCGCGGTTGGTGTGGCTGGCATGATTTTCCATTGGCACAGAGGTGCGTCTAGCATGGTTGGCATGCTTTGGCGCGGTCGGTGTGGCTGGCATGATTTGCCATTGGCACAGAGGGGTTTCATTAGGGTTTCTTGTCGTAACCCTAATTTTAAAAAGATACCCAGGTAATTATTTAGAGACATATTAAAGGTTTCAGTAAATGTGCCTAGTAAATGCTTGTTATCTTAATTATTTAGTGTTTTACGATTTTAATCCTAGGCTAAAAACTACCATCAACAGCTAGAAATGCGGAACAAGATGAAACATGATGTATTAAACAAAATAATATAATGTAAATTTGTTTGATTTTAGGTAAAGCAGACTATGATTATTTGGTGCTGGAAGGATGATACATTTAGGAATATTGTTCTAATTTATGCTTTTGATTAGCTACAAGATCAATTTTTTAGATACCATCATAAATAAGGCTGCACAGGAACCGGCCCGTAACCGGTGTAAAAGACTAGAACCGGAAAAAAGGTCCGGAACCGGAATGGTACCGATATATGGGTACAAGGAACGAGATTAAAAGTAGAACCGATGTAGGAGTGAGTAAAGGTACCGGTTCTAAGTGAATTCTCGGAGGTACATGACCAGAAAAATCGATGAATATAAGCCGTCCAGATATGTTGATCTTAACCATTAATCGTAGGTCTAATATATTTATCTATCGACTACTCTCTTATCTTCTTTTCCATTCTATTCACTCAGGCTCATCTTCTTCTTTTCTCTCAAATCTCAACAGACACGATTCTTCTTTTCTCTCAACTAATCTATTGCTTCACTTCTTCATCATCACCACCTTCTTCACCACCACCACGTACCAGTTGCCATCAACGAAGAAAATCAGTCACTGACTTACTTCTCTTGAATCTTCAATCAACAACAACAAGTCAAGGTAAAAATTTATTCATCTGATTGAGGGGTTGTTCAATTAATTGCAAGTCTATTTAAATTGTTCAATTGATTTTAGATCCATGATCACTACTTGTTCTTCTTCACCATCTCTAATCGTATGGGTTTGTGATTCTATTTCTGCGAGATCTGTATTTGACTATCTGATTGAGATATTAAATTTCGTAAGAGAAGGAATTGAACTTAGGAGAAGCTCTAGAAGTTGAATTACAAAGCAATAGTGAAGATTTGTGGTTTGTTGATACTCGCTTGTTACTGTAATAGAAGAATGATGTTGTTGCCGTTAAAGAAATAATTAAAGGGTTTGGCTACGAATTTGAAGTCAAGAAGGAAATATAGGTTGGGTTGTGTATGGAATTGAAATTTGATTCAGGTGGAGATAGATTTGTGGTGTTCATGAGATGAGGATAGATGGGTTTGTGTTGTTGGTTTGAAGCAAGAAAATGTGTTACTACTAATGTCCATCTAGGACAGTAGATAATGGCCTCCAAGGGGAGATCTAATTGGTTTTTTTGATTTTATCTGTTTGAATTAATTAGAAATTTAGAATAGTCACATATATTTTGTTATCTCTTGATTTTGTTGAATACACATAAAAGTGTGAATTAATTTCACTGTGATTCAATACTTGATCAAAATTATCTCTTAAATTGACTATTCATTGTAATGGATTTGGAATCTAGAACAATTTTTTTTTTTTTTTGAGTATCAATGGTTTTAGATGGAGACATAACTGCAGTGAGTAAAAACCTGGTATGGACTTATACCAGACCGGTCTTACAAGTCCAGGTACAAATATAGGTACCGATCCTTAAAATGAGGTACCAGTCAACTCCAGGTACCAGGTTCATAAGAAACCCGAACCGTATATGCTCATGTGCTACCTTAATCATAACATAATTTTTTTGTATCAGCATAGCATTTCTTTTCAGAAAAAGAAAGGCAAAATTAATAATACCAAACAAATTCCATTTTGTCGTAAAGGATGATCCATTCACACTTTGGACATTGTTTTTTTTTTGAATAAAACATAAACGATAGCGGATTTGAAATTAATATTCTGGGGATATGTTCCTCTTACAGAGCTTCATATACCTTTAAAAAAGTGAGCGCATTATGAAATACCAATTCTCACTATCTACCACTCATAAATTCAACTGTTGAAAACTTGATTTTCAATGGCTGATTTTTACAGTAATAGATGGCTATGTTATAGTCTCAAAATGTGCTAATTTCTAGTAGGTAGCAGAGCTTTGCAAGAGGAACACACTAACAAAATATTACCTCCAAATCCTACGGTATTATTTAAAAAAAAAATGATATCCAAAGTGTGAGATAGTGTAAGAATTACCGTGTGAATGAGTCTGCCCTCATTTGTCATATTGTTTAGAGTAGTTATACACAATTAATTTGAAGCCTTAACTCGACATGACAATTAAAATAAAGATATATAAACCACAAATTGCACCAAATGATGAATAATTGCGACATATAATGACATCAAAGTAAATGATGACAATAATTCATATAATGACATCAAAGTAAATGATGACAACAAAAAATTAAAAGGGAAAAGAAATGACATCGAAGTGTGATGATCTAAATATTTAACAAAAAAATAATAATATAAACATATTTAATCTACCAGAGGTTACTTACATTTTTAAGATATGATTTTCGTACTGGATAAAACTTTTGTAATCCAGTTGCGTGAATTCATTTTTAAACTTGTTTGATACAATACATTATATTATTGTCACAATAATACCAATACTACTTTTGTCATCCAGTAAGTTTAATTTGATTTCATCATTTCATGCATTAAAAAACACTGTCAAATCCATACAATGTGGAGGTATTTACTAATTTTGAGAAAAATAAATATTTTTTATTATTATATTTAAATTAGGAGTAGGATTAATTGACATGGTTATAATGACATAATCTTGACATGGTGACACTTTTTTTTTCAAAAAAATCTAAACAACGATTAACTTAAAGCTAAGATTTTGGTGACATGTTCCTCGTATAAAACTATACATTATTATCAAAAATGAGAATATTCCAAAATACGAAATTTCACTATCCATAAATTTTAATTTCAACCGTTAATCTTTCACGGTTGATATTCAAATGGTAGATGGCGGTCTTATACATCTCGGAATGCTCTCAGTTTTGGTGAGAGTATAGAGTCTTATAAGAAGAACATGTCATCAAAAAATTAGCTTCAAATTCATTGCCAGCTGATTTTGGTTGAAAAATTTGCTTTAAAATGTCAAAATTATGTCATTATAGTCATATCGACGGATCCTACATCAATTCAATTTAAATACATTAATTAAAAATATTTATTTTTCAATATTAGTAAATACCTCCTTGTAGTATGGATTTGACGGTCTTTTTTAACACAAAATTGGTCAAAAAGACCAAAACAAACAATTCCTGGGTGAAATGGATTTCTAGCTTTTTATACTGTTTATATGGACAAAAATCAGAAATATACTGTTCAATTAGCCAATTTGGATATTTCACCCAGGAAAAATAAAATAAAATAATATTTTTTACCTAAAATAACCTTTAACCTTTGATGAATCTGATGATGGTGGTTCGAACTGTGGATATGACCGAGATGGGTATGAATTTTGAAGGGAGGAAACAGAGCTGCGGCTGCTGATTTTCATGGGTGAGTTCGATGGGTTTCTGAAATTGACGAGAAATGGAAGGAGACATAAGTATGGGTTTGATTCTGTGATGGGTATCAGGTTGAATTCAAGAATTAAGGTTCTCTGTGAATGAATATGGCAGAGTTGGAGTTGCTCCAGTTGGTGGTTAAATCGAAGAAGAATTTGTTGATGGTGAAATTAATAGAGAGAGGTTGAAAAAGAATCAAGAAGAATACAGGGTTTGAGCAGTATTGAGATGATTGTTCCGGTGATAAGAGAATTTGAAGAAAAAGCGATGGCTGTCGATTTGAGAGAAGATGATGAATTTGAAGTTCAGTGCTGAGATGAGAAAATGGATTCGAGTACTGGGTATTACAGAGTGATAGTTGCAGCAAGGCACAGTTTCAGTTTAGCATGGTGGTTTTCAGATGGTGATTGAGTTGCAGTTCAGGTGCAGATGCAATTAGGCAGTGAAGAGTTGATGATGTTGTAGTTGTATGTTGCTGGAAGAGAAGATGTTATTGTCAATGTTTTTGGCCTGAGGTGGTGGAAGTAGAATGACAGAGTTACATGAGTCAAGATGGAAGTGTTGGTGCTTACTGGTAGATGGAGGAAATGTGTTAGATCTGTATAAAATGAGATTGTAATGGTGATGTGTGTGTGGGAATTGCAGGAGATAACTGAGTAGAAGGGGAGAATGTGCTGATGGCTGCAAGCTAACGGATAACTGGTGGTGATTTGGTTATGATCAAGAATTACAGTGAAAGAATGGGACTGAAGCTGATTACGTGATGTTGATGTTGTTGTTTGTGACTGGAAGCTGGGTGAGTTGCAGCTGCCCGATTGCAAATAAGGAGAACTGAGTTGTATACAGTAGAGAGCAAGTGCAATGCAGGCTAATGGAGGAAGCTGGCATGATGTGGTTGTGACTGTTTCCAGGAAGAGAGAAATGGTGTCATGTGTTGTTGCAGATGGGAGGATTTTGGTTGCAGTGCAAACTTGGTTGAAATTGTAAGCGTCGACATATGGATCAACTTCCTTATGATCACGTTGTTGTTGTATGGCTTCAACGAACCTTAATGTTTATGAGTACATTAATCTGTATTTCAGTATTTGTTTTGACACATTCAAAAAAGGTGTATCTTAATGACTTTTGTTGGTTGTTTAATTGTAAGTAGACTCTTTTCAATTTTTATGGTAAAAACTTGAATGAGTTCAGAGTATAACAAAGATTAGACTTGGAAGAAACCATTTTTTTATCCTGCATATTCTGGAAAATAATTTTTTTGGCCAGGGTGAAACTGGTTTCATCCTTCATATTATGAGGAAAAAAAACATATCCATCATGCACAAAGTCACAATTTTTTTTTTGCCAGGATGAAACCAGTATCATCATTATATTCTGCAAATGTACATGGTTTCATCCTGCATATTCTGAGACAAGATTATGTTAAATTACTGACAACTCGAAGTATAGGCTAGTTTAAGTAAAAACATTGCATATTTAATTGATTTGCAATTATAATCCTGGCTTGATTGGGGTATACCCAGATTAATTGGGGTATACCCAATTTCAAGGGGACATGGTGTGTCATTATTAAAAAGGGTGATTTTACTTTAATACCCTTGAACTAATTAAATCTTAAAAATAAACTCATTTCTTAATTTCATTAACCCTAAAATTAAAAAACTAACCAACTCTTAATCTTCTCTTCTTCTTCTTCATCTTCATCTTTCATCAACCAAAACCATTAAAAAAAATTCAACATTGATTTTCCAAAAATATTATCGATTTTACGGGAGAAAAGAAGACTATAAATGATGTTTAAACTCAAACCCATCATTGTGTTGTGTGATTTGATTGTTATATTAGGTTAGAAATCGAAAATTGTGATTTCTGTGTTTTTAGCCGGCAAGGTCGTAACATGCATATCTTGCCGACTTTTCATAACAGCCATGGCGTCGACTGTAAAAAATTTCAACAGCCGGCATGGTATTTTTTGAATACCTTGCCGGCAAAAAAACAGCCGGAAGGGTATTTTCTAAATACCTTGCAGCAAAATTTTAAGGGTATTTTCTAAATACCTTGCCGGCCAATATTTTTTTTCAAAGAAATTTACGGGTTTTTTTTTGTTGACCTTGCCGACTAATATTTTTCAATAGCCATCTCCTGTGTGTCAAAAAAATAAAGTCGGCATGTTCTTCATTTAAATACCTTGCCGGTCAAAAAAATGGTCGGCGTTTTGTTCATCCAAGGACCATGCCGGCTAAACCTGGTCGGCATCTTATTCAAACGTATACCATGCCGGCGAATTATAGCCGGCACCTTATTCAAACGTCGACCTTGCCGACCTATCACATTTTTGAAAACCAATTTTTTTGATCTTAATCGAACTCATAAGACGGATTAAAGGTTTAACCTACTGAATTTTCATTTTCAAAATTTTAATCTAAACTCAATTAATTAGCCTAATCAGTTTTTTTTTGTGTTAATTAAACAAGGGCATTTTTGCAATTTTGAAAATATTTGGTTAAGGGGTGACAACTTTTACTTCAAAATGACCCTATTTTGTCTCATTTGGTATACCCCAATTAATCTGGGTATACCCCAATCTCGCCAGGATTATAATACATGCATTCATTATTAAATTCAAAGAAAGTTTTACAAACAAAAAACTTAAGTTTAAATTACATCAATAGGATTTGTAGTAACCTATTTGCTAAACAACTTAATGACGTCAAATGTTTTAGTTATCGTTCAACTTCAAGCAACTGCATATGTTATAAACTTCATTTAGTTCCTTTTTTCTCTAACTTTTTTCATCAATTTTTCCAACCATGGTAACATCATGCATACACCTTATGCTTGATTCACCATCCATGTTAACATCATGCACACACCTTATGCTTGATTCACCATCTACGTTCACATCATGCATATTCTTGGCTCTTACTTCAGCAGTCTTTCTTGCTTTTGCAACCTGCAACAATTTATATAGAAACTAGTTACCACCTTTTTTAAAGCTTTATAAAAACCACTTACATCATATATTAAAGCTATATGAAAACTAGTTACATCTTATAATATCACTGGATGAAAACCAGTTATATCTTATGACAACCAGCAAATAAGCACATAAGATGGGTTACATCTTATGATAGCACTGGATGAAAACCAGTTACATCTTATGATAACCAACTGTTGATGGTGGTTTTTATCTTAGGGTTAAAATCGTAAAACCCTAGTCAAGACAGTGACATCATAGGGTTCGAGTAATAATGTCTCCAATGAATGCATTTATTATACCCTTTAATATGTCTGCGAGGAAACACCAGGGTACCTTCTTTTTTTTAATGCTAATTAGGGTTTCGATAGACCAAACCCTAATTCACGCACCACTATGCCAATGGCAAACCATGACAGCCACAACTATCGCGCCACAGCATGCCAAACATGTTATCCGCACCCCTGTGCCAATGTCAAACCATGCCAGCCACAACTACCGCGCCAAGGCATGCCAACCATGCTAGCCGCACCCCTGTGCCAATGGAAAACCATGCCAGCCACAACTACCGCACCAAGGCATGCCAACCATGCTAGCCGCACCCATGTGCCAATGGCAAGCCGTGCCAACCACACCTACCGCGCCAAGGCATGCCAACCATGCTAGACGCACCATGTGCTAATGGAAAGCCATGCTAGCCACACCTACTGCGCCAAGGTATTCCAACCATGCTAGCCGCACCACTGTGCCAATGGAAAACCATGCCAGCCACAACTACCGCGCCAAGGCATGCCAACCATGCTATCCGCACCACTGTGCCAATGGAAAACCATGCCAGCTACAACTACCGCGCCAAGGCATGCCAACCATGCTAGCCGCACCACTGCGCCAATGGCAAACCATGCCAGCCACAACTACCACGCCAAGGCATGCCAACCATGCTAGCCGCACCACTGTGCCAATAGCAAACCATGCCAGCCACAACTACCGCGCCAAGGCATGCCAACCATGCTAGCCGCACCACTGTGCCAATGGAAAACCATGCCATCCACAACTACCGCGCCAAGGCATGCCAACCATGCTAGATGCACCACTGTGCCAATGGCGAACCATGCCACCCACAACTACCGCGCCAAAGCATGCCAACCATGCTAGCCGCACCACTGTGCCAATGGCAAACCATGCCAACCACACCTACCGCGCCAAGGAATGCCAACCATGCTAGCCGCACCACTGTGCCAATGGAAAACCATGCCAGCCACATCTCCACTCTAAAACATTCCAACCATGCTTGTCGTCCCAACACGCCATGCACAACGCTGGCTGCCAAAACAAAGGTCTGCAATAATCAACGACCACCTTTCCATCTAAGACACAAATCTTAGCCGTCCAAGGTTACCAGACAACACATGATAACCTTTGACCCAAAACCCTAGCTTGGTCACGATCCTAGCTCGGGCATGCCAAACCCTTGGCCCCACCATGCCAACCTAAACCGCACCTTGCCTTGGCCCTAACTATGCTAGCCGCACCATATGCCAACGGCATGCCAAACCCTTGGCCCCACCATGTCAACCCAAACCGCACCTTGCCTTGGGCATAACTATGCTAGCCGCACCATATGCCAACGACATGCCAAACCCTTGGTCCCACCATGCCAAGCCAAACCGCACCTTGCCTTGGCCCTAGCCATGCTAGCCGCACCATATGCCAACGGTATGCCAAACCCTTGGCCCCACCATGCCAAGCCAAACCAAACCTTGCCTTGGCCCTAGCCATGCTAGCCGCACCATGTGCCGACGGCATGCCAAGCCCTTGGCCCCACCATGCCAAACACACCTCTCTATGGCCCCATGCCAACCTAGTCGCGCCACTATGATGGCCTTCCCTATGCGGCTACCAAAGCGAAGGCGTGCGACAATCAACGGTCGCCCTTCAATCACTAGAGCAAATCCTAGCCGTCCAAGGTTACCAGACAACATATGGTAACCTTTGACCCAAAACCCTAGTTTGGCCACGCTATGGCTTTCCATGCCAATGGAATGCCAACCTAGCTACGCCACCATGCTGGCCTTTCCTACGCGGCTACCAAAACGAAGGCATGCGACAATCAACGGTCTCCCTTCAATCCCAGGAGCAAATCCTAGCCGTCCAAGGTTACCAGACAACAACACGGCGACCTTTGACCCGAAACCCTAGTTTGTCCACGCCAAACCGCGCCAATGGCATGCCGACCTAGATGCGCCACCATGATGGCCTTACCTATGCGACCACCAAAAACGAAAGCGTGCGACGATCAACGGATACCTTTCGTCTTACATACAAAATCTCGACCGTCGAAGGTCACCAAGCTAGCAAGTCTCCCAAGTACGACTTGCCAGGCAACAACAATATGCTACATGTTTTCCACAAAAACATTCGAGACATCAACACAAACTGGGGATCCTCTTTGGGTATTGGTTTGGCGGTTTACAGCGTGCGGCGTACACTACGCCCGTCATAAGGAAGTGTCATAAGGATGAGGCTGTTAGTAAATACAGGGAGTTAATGGTGAAACGCTCTTTTATGGGACATCAATTCCATGCGTTAACAGTTTTATGGAACATCAATTCCATGTGTTAACAGTTTTATGGAATATCAATTCCATGAGTTAACTGTTACCACCTCCTCCCATTTACTCACCCATTTTTCCATTCCTTAATGAGACCATGGTACGTTTCACTTCGACTTGTATAAATAGGTCTTACCTATTTCCACCGAACAACAAGTTCAGGGAGAAACATACACCACTCAGAAAACATTTGCTAGCTTTCCATCTGTTAGCTTCCCACTTTCGGATAAAAGTCGTAACACAACTACTCTTCCAAAATTAACTATTCTGGTCTCATCACTTTCCTTGCTTCCCTCCCCAAAACCAACCCATTCTCCTTCACTTTATGACCGAAGTAAGTCTGGAATGACCATTTCTTGGTTTAAGCCAGACTTATACAGATTGATCTCTCGAATCTAAAAGTACTCCCTTGCAGTACATTGTTTAGGGTTTAAATTTGTTTCTCACTTGCACACCTGAAATTACCGAAATCAGCAGAAACCAGTTTCACCCATAAACAATTGGCGACCACAGTAGGAGATCTTTCGGTTACAATGTCAATTTTTGACCATCGTTCTCATGCTTCAACCCAGACATCAAGATGGTACCATCCGCTCGACGACTTAGTTACTCGATTATCAGTCATGACACGACAAGGATGACTATGGACTTCCCAGAGTTTAGAAGCAAACGATCCGCCTGAGAATCGACGACTCGGTTATCAGGTAAATCGGTAATGACTGGGGAATTTCCACAATCACGGCGGTCCTTCCTATGAAGCTCGATTTTACACTCGAAAGTTTTCCTTTCATCAGGAGACCTAAAAAACCAAGTAAGTCCTACCTAAACAAGATATGTGGTTTGGTTTTTCAAGATGTCATGGGAATGATAAAACTAATAGCCATATTATGTTTCACCCCCATGTCAACTACCAAACGCATGGTTCCAGGGTTTTCCTGGGATGCCTGCAACATTTTCAATCGTAACCAAGACAACATCATTTCCAAAAATAATTCATTCCTAAACGATTCATTCCAAAAGAATAATCCAAAACCGTCAAGGTAACATTTATCTATCAACCCAAGAAACCCAAGAAATCAAAACCATGAACTAGGCGTTTCATTGCCTTTCAAAAAAAAAAAAAAAAGTAAACAAATAAGAAGTTCAAAAGACAGAAATGTATTCAAGGAGAGTTTTCCAACAGCGGCTTGCTCCTCTTAGCAAAGGCCTCCCTCGTGCTCTGGATAGCCATCCTTTTTAATTTCAGCTGCCTGCATAACTTCTTGAATTCCGCTTCCTGCTTCTTCACCATGTCTGTGGAAGGACCTTCGACTGCTTCAACCAGCAACTTTTCAACCTCAGAGAAACCTTCAACGAACCAAGGGACATTGAATTCGAATCCCACGCACATGTCACGATGGAACCTCCATCTCGAAATTACATCCTCATAAACCGTATGATCAGTCACGTTGTACATATCATCAATCGAAGACAAGGCCTCCTCCACCCGCTTAACCAGCGCAAATCGACTAGTAATTTGCTTAGTTGTGGCAATATGTCCGTAGTTTTCCCATATCTTGGTGTATAACGCTGCATATTTAGCTGGAACGCTAAATCCGCCGATCAACACATGACCCGAATGAGGGGCCAGGTATGGAGGGTCGAAAGTGGCGCCTACAAGCGAATCAACAACCGGCAAGAGACCCCTAACAATTGCGCCAGCAGTCCCTGGAGTACTCTCCACCACTTGAGCCGTGGAAATACCCTCAAGACGATGAACTTCAATATCCAAGTCACCAGCCGGCATGGTTTCCGCAGTTAGAGTTATGGCTACATCTGCACTTGGGCAGGTTTCCATTTCAAAACCATCATCGGGAACGGTTTCCTCCTTGAATATGAAGACTTGGTTTTTGCTTTAAAAAAAAGGAGAGGTAGAGGAAAGAAAGAAAGCTCACTGATTCACTTACGGACTCGCTGGAAGAAGACTCAATGCTGCTACCAGAAAACTATCCTATCCGACATTGGACTCCGAACTCTCTTCCTTCTCGGATTCCCCTTCACCATGGGTAGGCTCAGCATCGCCACTTCCCGTCTCAAGAGATGTTGTCTTCTGACTACGCGCAAGTTTAGTGAAGGCATTCTCACTGTTTAGACCTTGGGAAAGGCACAAGAATGGACGCTCTAAAACGAGGCAAAGATATACGTAATTCAACTGAAACAAGA
The DNA here is from genome assembly GCA_023529315.1 of Papaver bracteatum. Taxonomy (NCBI): domain Eukaryota; kingdom Viridiplantae; phylum Streptophyta; class Magnoliopsida; order Ranunculales; family Papaveraceae; genus Papaver; species Papaver bracteatum. The sequence goes on along the minus strand of JAJJWX010000618.1, from coordinate 744,313 downwards.
AGAAAATTATACGTACTCGCATATTGGAAGAACTAAAAGTTGGGAGAGCCATCGGACCCGACTGAAAACCACCAGCACGGCTTTTAGATATTCGCTCCTCCACTTGGGTACTATCTGCATTCGGGATAACAGATTTTCGCTTGGTATCCCTTAGCAGTGGATGTTCCACTAAAACCGCAGGAGAAGTCTTACCGCGATGGTTTTCTACCACATCATTCACAAATCCATGGATAGCAAGAAACTCGTCCTGCAAAAATATATTATATTTGGTAGTTGTTGATGGTTTTCGTTCCACAAGCAGAAAAGGGAGACTTTTACCCGACACAAGATCAACATCATCGAGAACAGCCGACAACGGGACTTCTGGGACAACCGGCTGACGAATGAGTGGGACCCCTTGGTCAAAACCCATATGCCGAGCAGCTCTATCGATGTTGTAAGATATTTCCTTGCAAGATCCTCGAAAGAAAGACGGCACATGGCCGGGCGTGCAGCTTTGCATGAACACCATCTCTCCAACACTCGGATCCTCTTCATCAGAAGACAAAGACATGTTCAGAGCAGGAGCAAAGGTACTGATCTGAGTTATAGACGCATGCACCGGAGCCCACGGACGAAAATTAACCGTATACGAGTTGTAAAGAAATCCAACCAGGTTCGAACCAATCTTTGGGCGCCTATTCGAACAGCGCAGTATCCTAGAGCCATTCCAAGATTCTGGAAGTACATCCAACGGTTTCAGTGCATACTTCTCGAAGTTCTCCCACAGACACGCCTGGAGAAAGGCGACATGAATATACGAATCCACTTTCATGTAGCCATTTGAAGCGCGCATATCCGAAGCCAGCTGATCCGAGTGTGCATACAGAGAACCAATGAACAAACCTTCAATGGGGAGAACGACGCCTTTTGTCAATTTTATGGCAAACTTGATAAGTTCCTGCCTTATCTCCTTCTTGCCTGAGCCATCCTCAAAGATATCTCTGGATAACCAAAGAGCCAAGAACGCCGCGACATAAAGCATACTGTTTTTATGATTCGACTCCAACTCGTCAGGAAACCACTGAGACACCCACCAGTCATAGAAGAACTTCGTCTCGTTTTCTTTCAGAACGAATCCTTTTGATTCGCAACCAGGGCGGCGCGCATTTCTTCTTTCTGTGCAGACAACCTAACATCGAGGTTTCTAATTACGGGAAGGTTCAGCAACACAACCACGCTCTCCAAGGAGATGGTAATTTCACCCCACCTACATACGGCTGTGTGGGTGTCCGGACACTATCTGGAAACAAAATCTACCAAGCCTGGAATATATTTCCTAATCTGAAGCACTGCGGAAGCCGCAACAGCTTCAACGATTTGCGCCTTGGTCAAATTGGTTTTTACATGCTCCTGGCTCATCATGAATCACATCCATTTCTCGAAGGGACGCAACGGACTCACAGAGATTTTAAAGTCGATAGGAGAAGCATGATATTCTTTCCTCTGAATACAAAACCTTATTACGCCTCTTGGCCGAACCGACCGGTCTTCTCCCTCACTTTCCAAACCAGACACAAGAATCAACATGTACTTGGGGTGGTTTCTCTTAATCGTGGCCGATGTTGTGAAGAATTCATCACTTATGTTTGGCTTGAAATTTCCAATGTCTTTGATATGGCAGAACTTTTGTCAAGTGACGTCATAATGAAGATTCTCTCACAGTACCTCCACCTTCCAAACAACTACAATAGAACAATACGAAGATAAATTATTACAGAACGTACATGGAAATTATTTTCTCACGGGAAATCCATTCTGGACGCAAGCCAATTTGTTTCAAGGTCATAATACGCACAGGCAAGGAAATGGGGAATGACAGTTACCAGCTCATGCCTACTTTGCGCAGTAAAAGGAGACAATCAACATTGCTACGGTATTCACGCCTAAATGCTACTACAAGCTCGTGCAGAACAGACCTACGGCTAGGATTCATACCAACATAGAAAGACAATATTTTCTACAAGATCATGAAAAGGTACGCTTATGTCTAGGGTTTGCATTAACGGAAAAAAAAACGAGTTAAAAAGGAAGTGCTGGAAGACATACCTGGGATTCACTCGTCCTCTTTACTGTTATCACACGGCCAGAGTAAAAAAACAAAATATGATGAAGATGTAAAGTCAAAGAAGAGGCCGGCCCCCTTTTATAAGCGTGATACTTGGGAGTTTTAATAAGGAAAGGACTTCTTATTTGAGTCAAGTAAGGAAAAGAGGCAACCGGTCCCGCAACATTCCTTCTGAATTCTTCCTGAATTTTACTGTCGAGCTGTTTTCGCCTCCCGAACGAGCTCAAAACCTAAATATTCCCGCGTAGGGAGATAGGAAAGGAAAAAATACGGTTTAGTCCAAAATCTCATCCAAATATACTAGTTAGTCCACACCTATTCAACTAGGTACAAATTAGTCATTTATTTATTTGAAATATGGAAAGTACACTAATAACCCTTCATATTACAATTTAGTCCAAAAATTTTAAGTTTAGTCCATAGTGACTTATAATGACGTCACCAATTTTAAATAATTTAAAAATAATTTAAAAATGATTTATCTTTCAAACCGCTCTTCCAAAATTCACAAAATTATATATTCGGAAAGCTATTTCCGATAGCTACAAAAAGAGTACCCATATGACTATATAATTTTCACTTTTAAAAAAATAATAATTTTCACTTTATTATTTGATGTGTACAAAAAAGTGCACCTGCACGAAATTTTCAAAAGTTTATGTAGTCAGTTTTTCACAAGTGCACCAATTTGTACACACCTACAAACACATGCATGAATTGGACATTCATATCCACTCTCTGACCTACTTTTTCATGGTAAATACACTGGAACACCAATATTTACACCCCTGAAAAACATGCATGAAACTGTTTATTTATAACCTACACACGAACCTACTTTTTCATTGGAATTACACATATGCACCAATATGTACACCCCTAAAAACATTCATATATAAAATCGACCATTCATACCCACACATGGACCTATATTTCATAGAAAATACACCGGTGTACATATATGTACACCCATACAAAGCATGGAACAAACAACCATATTCGCCAACAAACTAATCTATTTCATTGAATTTACATAGGTGCACTAGTATGTACACAGCTACCTATTGTATAAACATAACATGAAAAATCAGATGGATTTGAACCATCAACCTCCACAAACCTTGTGATAGGCTTAGACGCTCTACCATTTTGAGCTTGTGAGTTCCTAAATTAGATGCATAAAACGAAAAAAAAAAATAATGCCAAAGGTGCACCAGGGTATGATATATCACTTACACAAACTCTCATCGATGTTTATGTTATCCCACTATGAAATATTAGAAAATGGAGCAGCAGTAATATTAGTGAAAGCTTGCTTCAGAACTACATAAATATGTGAGCTCACTATCTGAGGACACACAATGGCAGAGAGATGGTCCATTTCTTTTCAATTCATAACTATAATTATTATGTAAATAAATTGGGCTTCAAACAAGATAAAAAAGTGAAGCCCGAGCAAATGAGTATTTTGCTCATATAGGAATATTTTTGAAAGATACCTCATTAATATCCAATACCTGTTCATTATTCTTCTCCACTTTCTTAAGCTCCCTCGAAAAGTACCTAAACACATAATAAGCATGCTATAAAAATGATCTCATGATGCCGAAAAACAATAACTTAGGGTTTCACCAAGAATTAGATTTTTTATATTTTTGAGAGAGCACAATGTTGTACAATTATGTACACACCTACAAAAATCTAACATCCGTACCCACAAAACAAACCATATATTATTGAGTATCACAATGATGTACAACTATGTACACACTTAAAATTCAACTAATCCAACATCATACCCACAAAACAGGTCATATATATTATTGAGATTGTACAATGGTGTACGCACCTATAAAAATCCGACAAATTCAACATACATACCCACAAAAAAGGCCATAAAATCATGAGAGAGCATAATGGTGTACACACTTACAAAAATCCATCATCTATACCTATAAAACATGCATATATTATTGACATAGCACAGTGGTGTACAACTATGTACACACCTATACAAAATTTAAAAAATCCAACATCCATACCTACAAAACAAGTCATATATATTATTGAGATTATAAAATGGTGTACAACTATGTTTACGCCTACAAAAACCAAATAAATCCAACATTCATACCCAAAAAAAATCCAAAAAATAGTGAAAGAGCACAATGATGTACAACTATGTACACACTTATAAAAATCCATCATTTATACCCAAAACATGCATATATTATTGAGGTAATGTACAATGGATGACAAAAATCTAACAAATCCAACAATCATACCTACGAAACAAGTCATATATATATATATATATTATTGAGATTGTACAGTGGTGTACAAACTATGTACACACCTATAAAAAATCAACCAAATCCAAGGCCATAAAATCATGAGAGAACACAATGGTGTACAACAATGTACACACCTATACAAATCCAACATTTATACCACAAAACATGCATATATTATTGAGATAGCACAATGGTGTACAACTATGTACACACCTATAAAAAATCCAACACTTGTACACATTAGTGTTTTCCCTAATTTTTGGTTTGTAATTTTTGCACAAATACAACTATGTACACCTATATCATTAACACGTGGACAACTATGTACACCTAAATAACATAACGTACACATTAGTGCTTCTCCTAATTTCTTAGACATCAAAATGAATAACACGTGTAAAACTATGTACACCTAAATAATCAACATGTGTACAAATATGTACACATTGATAATTCAAAAACAAAATGTGTACAAACTAGTAAAGCAAGTGTTTAAAGTATTTGTAGATTAAGATAAGAACTTGGACTAGAGATCTCTCTAACATTTGATAGTCTCTCTAAATATGTACACATTAATAATTCAAAAAAAAAAAAAAAATCTACACAAACGAGTAAAGCAAGTGTTTAAAAACAAAAGATGCAAACTCAAATCAGATGTTAACGAAGAAAAAATTTGACCTATTAACCTGGTCATAAACAGGTAAGCAAACACTTGTAAATTCATCTGAAAAGTGACAAGAGTATTGGCATTGTTTCTCCAATCAGGTAGCAAAAGTATATACACCCCAGAACAACTTGCTCTAAAAAATTAAGGACATTACATATAATGAAAAATAAAGGTTCAATTTTAACCCCTAAAAAAAAAAAAAAAAAAAAAAAAATATTGATTGTTCCTCCCAGAAAAATCTTTTAATTTATCAGAACATTCATCTTTGTTGGTGTTAAAATCAAACTGTGCTACACTATACATAAAGCGAAATAGAATCTAGTAAAATCCTAACGGAGTAAGTCGAGATACTTACAGGAGTTTGGCACATTTTCATCCAAAAGCTCGGAAAAGGTTTCTTGATTGAACTTAATACCGAAAGAATTGTCTTCCATCGTCGCATGCATAAGTTTATCTATAAGCAGTTTGATAAGAATAATAGGACCATAATTGTATCAAAAGACACAAAACTAAACCCAAACATTTGAACTCGTCGATGAAACCAAATCCGCAATGATTTTCTCCAAAATTAAACCCAAACATCTCGATACAGAGATGAAACCATGTCTGCAATAAGATGATTTTCTCCAAAACTAAACCCAAACATCTCGATACACTAAGCACGCTGAAAAAATATCACAAATACAATCTGGATTCACAAAGGCCTTCATACTAATTCGTCATGGAACAACCAAAAAGACATGGACGACTGGCTTCAAAGATTTGTAATTTTTTCATTAATTCAATGCTCGATAAACCCGCACTCACAAGGGAATTAATTATAAACAAACATGAATTTCGGTCTCATGCTACAAGCGAAAACCTATCTAGATAATTGAACCCTTATACTCGTGCATTAACTAATAATCACACACCTATAATTCCAAGTGTTCTCACTGATGCAAAGTGGACTAAACCGCCATTAATTGGCATATAAAGTAATCAAGACACATTTTATATAATTAAAAAAGTAATCTTGCTGCATTTGGCCTAATAATGACAAATAATGCATGAATGTTCTTGCCAGCTCAAGGGAACCCATCTCGTTTAAAAAACAAACTATAGTGGATGCTTTCTCTAAAGCAATTGAAACTACTAATTAGACTTCTTGATTATTTCTGTAAACTCCTAATTTCCAATTTAACAAAGAAATCCACATTTATCCAAACTGCATAAATCACAAGCACCACTCCATTTTGTCAAACTTTGTTCTAGAATTTCCACTAGATTCCAGTATTTTCAAAGGCAAAATGAAAACTAAATCTCTTACCCACCAAGCTCACAAAATCAATCAAACACAAATAAACAACATCTTATTCAGTCTTCAAGCACCCTAAATGCAAAATCTACACCCGAAATTTATCATCATCAAAAAAACCGCACAATTACTCAAAGTACATAACATCAATGAAACACAAATATTTTCAAATTAAGCAAAAAAAAAGTACAAATACAATCTGGTGTTTATTTGGCAGACTATATTCTAATCCTACATGGAACAATATCAGTCAACCAAAAAGACATAGGTCTGGGAAACATTATTACACTATTTACAGAACATGAATCAAGTTTATAAGCAATACAACAAGTCTCGGTGTTAATTAATCACGCAAACAAGCAATCAAAGGAAAAGAGAAGAAATCACTAAAAATAAAATCGAGAAACGGATCCAACCTAGAAAATCGAAGAAGAAGAAATCAATCAAATAAACATAAAACTAAAAGCTCAAATGCTAACCTAAGGAACGAATCTTTGTTGAAGAACAACACTGAATCGCGTTTGTCTCTCTTTCTCTCCAAAAAAATTTCTCGATCTGGAAGATGGAAAGGGTAATGAGAGTAATAAGAAAAAGTCGTATTTTCTGAATCAGCTAAAATTTGGTTTAACCCGTTCTAATTTGGACTGAACGGTATGCTCGTTTAAAAATTTGGACTAGAGTGCACCGGGCTTGAGAGGGTAGGATTAAAGTGTCCAAATCCCAAGTAGTTTGGGAGTAAACATTAATTCCTACGATAGGAAATTCTTTTCCGTCAATAATGGAGGGGCGGACCGTCAAAATCCGAGTTCGTACGAGAATTTTACAGTGATTCCAATAAAGGGCGCTAATTAGGGTTTCAGCACGCCAAACTTAGAAAAATTTGCCATCCTTCCACGGAACTAAAGCCGGTCTTCATCCTTCTGAGGAACTTAAGATAGCTCCACTTCAAGGAAAGCGGCTCCACTCCAAGGCAAGCGGCTCCATTCCAAGACGACCCAGGCTGACGGTTTCATTCCAAGCCGACCAATGATGATAGCTTCATTCCAAACTGACCCACACCAGCGACGCCGTTTCAAGTCGCACCATGCCAATGGCCTGTCAAGCCAAACTGGCAACACCGACAACTCGCCGAGCCGGCGTCATGATGTTCCCTAACCCAGCCAAGATAACGTATGGCCATACTGAACCGATCATTCTCGTCTCAGCACTTCACGGTCTACACCACAAATGGAATCTATGCAAGGCCGCCAAACACGGGATCATGAACCTTCCTTACTACTCGAAAAAGTTTAGTCGGACTTTTCTGATCATATTCGCATGATTTACGTTTCGATTATGTCATTGTCTGTCACCATCCTATGCTTACCACGCTACAATGCCCCTGTTCCGAGCTAAGCAGGGGACTTAATGTTGATGGTGGTTTTTAGCTTAGGGTTAAAATCCTAAAACCCCAGTCAAGACAGCGACGTCATAGGGTTCGAGTAATAATGTCTCCAATGAATGCATTTATTGTACCCTTTAATATGTCTGCGAGGAAACATCAGGGTACCTTTTTTTCTTAATGCTAATTAGGGTTTCGATAGACCAAACCCTAATTCTTGCACCACTATGCTAATGGCAAACCATGTCAGCCACAACTACCGCGCCACCACATGCCAAACATGCTAGTCGCACCCCTGTGCCAATGGCAAACCATGCCAGCCATGCTAACCGCACCCATGTGCCAATGGAAAACCATGCTAGTCGCACCCATGTTCCAATGGCAAACCATGCCAGCTACAACTACCGCGCCAATGCATGCCAACCATGCTAGCAACACCCCCGTGCCAATGGTAGGCCATGCCAGCCACACCTACCGCGCTAAGGCATGCCAACCATGCTAGCCACACCATTGTGCCAATAGCAAACCATACCAGCCACAACTACCGCTCCAAGGCATGCCAACTATGCTAGCCGCACCACTGTGCCAATGGCAAACCATGCCAGCCACAACTACTGCGCCAAGGCATGCCAACCATGCTAGCCGCACCACTGTGTCAATGGAAAACCATGTCAGCCACAACTACCGCGCCAAGGCATGCCAACCATGATAGCCGCACCACTGTGCCAATGGCAAACCATGCCAGCCACAACTACCGCGCCAAGGCATGCCAACCATGCTAGACGAACCATTGTGCCAATGGCAAACCATGCCAGCCACAACTACCGCGCCAAGGCATGCCAACCATGCTAGACACACCACTGTGCCAATGACAAACCATGCCAGCCACAACTACTACGCCAAGACATGACAACCATGCTAGCCGCACCACTGTGCCAATAGCAAACCATGCCAGCCACATCTCCACGCTAAAATATGCCAACCATGCTTGCCGTCCTAAGACGCCATGCACATCGATGGCTTCCAAAACAAAGGCCTGCAATAATCAACGGCCACCTTTCCATCTAAGACACAAATCTTAGCCGTCCAAGGTTACCAGGCAACACATGGTAACCTTTGACCCAAAACCCTAGCTTGGCCACGATCCCATCTTGGTCACGATCCTAGCTCGGGCATGCCAAACCCTTGGCCCCACCATGCCAAGCCAAACCGCACCTTGCCTTGGATCTAGCTATGCTAGCCGCATCATATGCCAACGGCATTCCAAACCCTTGGCCCCACCATGCCAAGCCAAAACGCACCTTGCCTTGGCCCTAGCCATGCTAGCCGCACCATATGCCAACGACATGCCAAACCCTTGGCCCCACCATGCCAAGCCAAACCGCACCTTGCCTTGGCCCTAGCCATACTAGCCGCACCATATGCCAACGACATGCCAAACCTTTGGCCCTACCATGCCAAACGCACCTCGCCATGGCCCCATGCCAACCTAGCCGCGCTACCATGATGGCCTTCCCTATACAGCTACCAAAGCGAAGGTGTGCGACAATCAACGATCGCTCTTCAATCACATGAGAAAATCCTAGCCGTCCAAGGTTACCAGACAACACATGGTAACCTTTGACCCAAAACCCTAGTTTGGCCACGCCAAGGCATGCCGTTCCAATGGCATGCCAACCTAGCCACGCCACTATGCTGTCCTTCCTTACGCAGCTACCAAAACGAAGGCATGCGACAATCAACGGTCCCCCTTCGATCCTAGGAGCAAATCCTAGCCGTCCAAGGTTACCAGACAACAACATGGTAACCTTTGACCCAAAACCCTAGTTTGGACACTCCAAACCGCGCCAAGGCATGCCATGCCAATGACATGCCGACCTAGCCGCGCCACCATGATGGCCTTCCCTATGCGGCCACCAAAAACGAAAGCGTGCGACGATCAACAACTACCTTTCGTCTTAAGATACAAAATCTCGACCGTCGAAGGTCACCAAGCTATCAAGTTTCCCAAGTATGACTTTCCAGGCAATAACAATATGCTACATGTTTTCCACAAAAATATTCGAGACATCAACACAAATTGGGGGATCCTCTTTGGGTATTGGTTTGGCGGTTTACAGCGTGTGGCGTACACTACGCCCGTCATAAGGAAGTGTCATAAGGATGAAGCGGTTAGTAAATACAGGGAGTTAATGGTGAAATTCTCTTTTATGGGACATCAATTCCATGTGTTAATAGTTTTATAGAATATCAATTTCATGCGTTAACGGTTTTATTGAACATAAATTCCATGCGTTAACTGTTACCACCTCCTCCCATTTACTCACCCATTTTTCCATTCCTTAATGAGACAAGAGTACGTTTCACTTCGACTTGTATAAATAGGTCTTACCTATTTCCACCGAACAACAAGTTCAGGGAGGAACTTACACCACTCAGAAAACGTTTGCTAGCTTTCCATTGATAGGTGTGATAAACACCTTATTTTACATTTAGTATTTATGCTTTCTTTGCTATTTTTCGTGTGAATTATGTATCTTATGTGTGAGTTTGAGTATATTAGGTGCTTTGGAGTCGTATGGAGCAAAAGAAGGAGAAATTAGCCATTCAGAGCGAAAAGGGCAAAAAGGTCATTTCACTGCCAGAAATATCGGGAGACGAGCCCAGTCAATGTTAAGGGGCAACTCTTTTGGAAGATCACTAAAGATAGACTAGCTGAGGTTAAGGGGCTGCCAGATGGCTATCCCTTATCATAAGTGGCCACCTATTATAAGCACCCAATCTTTGGGTGTATTTCAGCAGTGGGGTGTATCATCCTACCCTTCCTCCTTTACCCTAAATGAGAGATGTGTTCTCTCATTCATCTCATTCCATCACCTGAATTTGAGACGAGAGAAATTAGATGTTGTGAATCCGAGAAACAGAGATGAAGAATAGGAAGAGAGAGATGAATATGTTTGAGACAGAGATGATCGATGATGGTCTGTAACTGGAATTGAATTATGGAGTGATATTGTTGATGTGATTCAGTAGAGATGGATTTAGGGTTGAAATTGAAGAATGGAATTGCAGGATTAGTTGATACAACAAATATAGTCGATGGGTTTTGACTGAATTTGTTGTTGTTGGGTTGTAAAGGGTTTGGCGAAGTTAGAAAACGATGAAGCTGCTGTTGCCGTTGAATCTGTCTGAAGAACAAGAAATCGGAGATTGGGTTCGAATTAAAGGGGATCTGATGGCTGAAATTGACTAAGATCGACTGTGGAGGATGGAAGATTCAGAGAGATGGCGATGCTGCTGTTGAATGGAGTGAAGATAGAGTTGGAACTGGTGGACAAGAAGGTGGATGAATAGAAGATTAGAAAGGTGATTGCAGGGTTGTGAGACAGAATTGAAGGGATAAGTGGTGTTGGTGGTTTAAGAAGGTAAAGCTGGTGCTGCTGGATATGTGTGCAGTGGTGGAGACTCAGGTGCAATGTAACAGTTGGAGCTAGGCCTGAGGTTGTGCTGCGTGTATGGAATAATAGAAGGTGGTGCTGGTTGTATGTGAGATTGTAGTTGAAATGGAAGGTGCCACTGACATTTCGCAGCTGAGTTATGGTTAACTGCAGGATGTAGTCTTAGTCTTGCTGTGTTGTTGCCAGGATTGAATCTGTTTTACAGGGTGGCCGCTGGTAGAAATCGAAAAGCAGTTATGAAGAAATGAAGAAAAAGGGAATTGCAGCTGCTTTATAAATCTCAGAAGTGGCAGTGACTAAGGCGGTACAAGGAGGTGATGCAATTGGATGAGTTATGACATAATTGAGTGAATGGCTTGAACTGTGGTGGTTATAGCTGATGGTGGTATTCCAGTTGAGTTTGAGATGGAATTGAGCTGATATTTCAATAAATGGATTGATGGGTGAATTTGGTGGTGACGGTAAAGCATGACAGCTGAGTTGCTGGTGCAGGAAGCATAGCCATCATGGCTGAAGCACGATGATGCAATTTACAACAGCCTTGGACAAAACCAGTTAGCCAGCTGACTCGGTTCTAACTCAGTGCCTGACTCCTCCTTTTTGACCCGGTTAACTAACGATGACCATTAGTTCAACCTTTAACATTGACGGCGCCGTGACGGAATATTCTATTGACGGAAGAGCATCTCAGGTGGCCGGCGGTGACTTTTCTTTGCCGGATTCCGGCTAACTTCCTACCAAAAACCCAGTTTTCGGTGAGCGTTTTTGGGACATATTTTCTACACGGGTTTTTATTACTGGTGGGCTTGGTGGATTTTCAACTAATGGACTTTGAAGAGAAGACCTAATTTTGGAAGGAGTATCCTTTATGGAAATTGAGAAACATATAAAAGAGAAGACTTTAAGCTAATCTGAATATCATCTTCTACTTTTGTTTCTAGGGTTTGTGAACATGATATGGTTTCTCTTTCTTCTTGTTATGAACTCCATGAACATGAGCTAGAAGTTTATTATTGGTTATGGAATAATTGGATTTCACATAATATGGTTTTTGATATGATAAATTAGTTTTGTCTCCATACTTTATCGTTTATGATTCACATGTTATATTGTTACATGAATTGAATGCTTGTTTGATCGAGTCGCGAATCTGTTGAGTTTGTTTTCATCTCTATTGCTAGATTAGGGTTTGTTATACGTAAAAGTGATAGATTCCTGATTACAAGTAGCATGAATATGGTTATAGCTTGTAGTGATGCATCCTTATAATCATATGTGAACCATAACCTTTGTTAAATCGGATTAGTGCGTTTTCCACGTTCGATTTCTTTGATTGGCCTGATTTCATAGAACTTAATGCATCTAGGGAATTAAACTTGATTAGTGCTTTTACACGTTAGGTTGTTCTCTTAGATAGAACTCATACTCGCATCTTTTAATGTGTTTGTTGATGACAAAAGGAGATTAGCGGGATATTCTTGCGATCAAGGTATCCTAGGGCTTTTGATAAAAGTTGAGATTAAAATACCAATTATAATTATTGTTTTGAAAGCATATTTGTGAATGAAGATGAATCCTTAACCAATATTTTCACATCCTTGAATCTATTTGTTTACTTTTCTTTGTTTTGCTTTTACTTTTATTACTTGCATAAAAATCAGAAAAACCAGTGGGAGTTACTTATAAGGAACCGAAAATATATTGACAACCTAGACCTCTCTGTGGGATCGATCCTTTCTTGCCCTTGCTATATTTATATTTTGAGTAGTAAGAAAGTGTAAATTATTTTTGATGCATACGACAGCGATCATCCATATGTTAGCTTCCCACTTTCGGATACAAGTCGTAACACAACTACTCTTCCAGAATCAACTATTCTGGTCTCATCACTTTCCTTGCTTCCCTCCCCAAAACCAACCCATTCTTCTTCACTTTGTGACCGAAGCAAGTCTGGAACGGCCATTTCTTGGTTTAGGCCAGACTTGTAAAGATTGATCTCTCGAATCTAAAAGTACTCCCCTGCAGTACATTGTTTAGGGTTTAAATTCGTTTCTCACCCTCACACCCGAAATTACCGAAATCAGCAGAAACTATTTTCACCCACAAATACCAGCAAATAAGCACATAAGATTGGGTTATGCTCCTGCATCAACATACACTATAAGATTTCATTAATTTCCAAGGCCATAAGATGGGTTACATCTTATGATATCACTGGATCAAAACCAATTACATCTTATGATAACCAGCAAATAAGCACATAAGATGGAGTTATACTCCTGCATAAACATACACTTTAAGATTTCATTACATTCCAAGGCCATGGAAACTTGGTCACATGACAAGTCCAAGAAAAGTTGCTACTTGCTAGGCTTATTGATATATGCATAACCTAGATGTAGAGATGCTATATGTATCACGTTTAGCTATCTAGGTGATGCTATATGGATCACATTTAGCTATACATATGCTATATATATCATATGCCATAAAAACTCACTCGAGCATTTTTCCAAACACGCTACAAACAAGTTTTACCATAGGCGGATTTTTTGCCAGGGTAAAACTGGTTTCATCCTTCATATTCTGAAGAAAAAAAAAATGGCCAGGGTGAAACTGATTTCATTCTTCATATTCGGAAGAAGAAAAAAAACAACAAATTTTTGGCCAGGGTGAAACAGGTTTCATTATGCATATTATGACAAAAAAACATATCCACAAACACACACTCTAACAAAAATAATTTTGGATTGGATGAAACCAGTTTCGTCTTCTACTTTATTTCTGCATTCTTACAAACACCTGCTGAGCATGACTTCGATAATGGAGAATTAGCTTCTGCTTGTGATTTTTTTTGCTCATACAACACATATAACCAAATGCAAACCAGTTTCATCAAATATTTACAACCATTAAGTTCATTACAACAACCAACTAAAACCAGTTCAATGAAATTTCAACTAATTCAACGAATAAATCAGTACTGAAAATAAAATCAAAACAAAATTAGGGTTTGGGAAAATTACGAGTTCTATGAGAGATTTCATGAAATCGATGGATTCAAATCCTAATTAGAATGTAAATCTTTCATACTGGAGTTGGTGTTGGTGTTGGTGTTTTGAAGACGACGGAGAAACCAATTTCGTCGATGGTGTCTACAACGACGATGATATTGTTGGTAAGCAGAAGGAGAGGGAACTGGTTTCAATGGTTGCGAAGGAGAAACACGGAAGAAAGAGAAAGAGAGACGATGGAGAGAAAAGAAAAAAATCGATGAAAGTGTAATGGAGAAAGGGTATTTGTGTCTGTTTCCATTAAAAATATGCTCTGTCCATTTGACCCAGACCGAATTTTTACCCGTCTATTTGACCCAGAAAAAGTGTCATTTTGGCTATATAGCCCATTTTCTGTTTTTTTAAGGTACGAAATGATGAAATGGTAAACTCGCGGCTGCTCTCAGCCATCCTAAAGGGTTCCGTAGTAGACGTATATCGGGTGATCAACGTGCGCGTGCGGCACTTTTTGGTTGTTGTGAAGAGAATCGGGGTTTTTCTTTTCTTTAATTTTGAAAGTTGATTAGGGCCCCACCCGTCTCCTTCTTTGGGAAATAAAAGACACCCGAATCTCATCACATTTGCGCACACCCACTCTTCAGACTTGAGAGTTAGAGGGGAGTGAGCGTTGGGTTTTATATTTGTGTCTCAGAAAGATACAGAGAGATGGAGAAGTGCAAGGAGAAGAAAGTGTTGTTATTTCATTGCGTTGAGTCTGAAGATCTAGCTAGAAAAGTTGCTTCACAATCAGATTCTATACAACTTCAATCTATTAATTGGAGGTTTGTCTCCCTCCCTCTGTATATAAATCTTTTCGAAAGTTCTTTTAAAACCCTGAATACACATGTAATATTATTATATTTTTAGACAACTTGGTTTTCATTTTCACTTGCTCGGTATTATTATTTGGTGAGGATTGTAGGGTTTAGGGGTTATTTTGAGTGAAGCTGTGTTTTTAATCACTTGGTATTACTGATGATAATCGTATGTTGTACCTCGAGGGGATACTTACCTTAGTGTTAACCAAAAGATCGTATGGAAAGAGCTCATGGCTCTAAACCTCTTGAAAAAAAATGGTGTCTTTTTTGTAATTTTCAATCTGATTGGAGGCTCGAGAAAGGTAAGTTTAGATAAAGTGGTAGATGATGTTTTTCCCCTAAGATTAAAAAATAAAATAAAATTGTGGTTGATAACTCTGGGGAGTTACGGAAAACCCTATCTCAAAAGGGGTTAGGTTTAATTTTTCAATCAAGACACCACGGGACAAGCCAACTAATCTAGTTAATGATTTAGTTTGGGTTGCAAGAACAATAGCCGACTCCTCGGAAACATTGAATGATATCGAAGGTTGATAAACAAGCTTAGCTACAGTACTCTGTCAAGCATTCTATTTTGCTTTTCTGCTACCATATTTCCCCCCCCTAGTTTTTACATGCCTTGTGATGTAAATTTGAAATCTGTTTTGGTTTGTCAGTTTTGCACTCTTTGCATTGTGTGATACTTGCAGTTTTACAATTCAAAGTCATTAATGCAAGTAATTTCTTTCTATTGCATTTTATGAGTGCGACTACAACTATTCTGGTCATGTATAGCTGAACTTAGTGTTTCTTTTCAAAATTATGGGACAACTAATATAATGTTAATGCATCTTTCAGGAGCTTTGACGACGGATTTCCTAATCTTTTCATCAACAATGCACACGACATCCGAGGCCAGCATGTTGCTTTCTTAGCTTCTTTCAGTTCCCCAGCTGTCATCTTTGAGCAACTATCTGTAATTTTTGCTCTCCCTAGGTTATTTGTAGCATCGTTCACGCTTGTTTTACCATTCTTTCCAACCGGTTCTTTTGAACGCATGGAAGAGGAAGGAGATGTTGCAACTGCGTTTACCATGGCAAGGATATTATCTAATATACCCATATCGAGGGGAGGTCCGGCCAGTTTGGTCATCTATGATATACATGCTTTGCAGGTTGGTCCAAATTCAGTACTCACGGTTGAAGATTTTACTTCACCTATGATTTATATTCATTTTGGATAACACATGCTTGTTCTGATTTCTCTATTATTCTCTGTTCTCTCTGTAAACTTTTTCTGATTTCCTAGGTATTGCAAAATCAGTAAACACATATATTAGTTTTACAACAACATCTTCACCAGACGAATCAAGAATTACCGGAATACATGATATTCCCTGATATCTATCCCTGGACATATCAGTGGGTCACATATGGCTTAGTCATCCCCTGGTTTGCCTGAAGTTTATCTAAATAAAACGATTGTAGAAAAAGAATTAAATTTACTATTATATCATCCTTTCTCTGCTTGTTTTATCTTCAACGTAGATCCTTTTCTCAGGGGTGGTGCTTATTTGTTGATTTTAATACAAGGTTCAAGTTTTTCTCAGCAATAGACTTTACACTTCAGATCGAATTCAATACCTTTCACCCTCTTAAACAAATTCGTCTAAAAGACATCAACTTGAATTTTGTTGTGTAACAAAAAGATTTGCACGATAAGTTCAAAAACCATCCAAAATCAAATTCTTAACATTTTTTTACGTGTTGTAATATTTTGCATCTTCACAACATTGCTTCTTATTTGTTGGTTTTAACTATGTGTGTGTTTTCTGCTCATATTTATAATTTAGAACTTTCCTAATTATCATTATTAGTCAAGTTTGTAATTTCTTATGTTGTGTGGTTGTTTTCCTCAGCCATGTTGATTTGATCTTTATCTTGGATTACCATCTTGTTTTACAGGAAAGATTTTACTTCGGAGATCATGTTTTGCCATGTTTCGAGACTGGAATCCCCCTATTGAAGCAACGGCTTGATCAGCTTCCAGACGCAGACAATGTATGCACCTACTTAATCAACCTTCCAGTTTAAAAATAAATAAAAAGCAGTTTCTGTTGGTTCTTTCACCCGAAGCATTATCAGTTGGCCTCTTATGGTTTATCGGTTTCTGGATGAAAAATATGCCTGGGCATCCTAAAGATTTGTTATAATTATCAGTTCCTGTACTCAGTTTCTTATTTTTACCCTCCCATGTCATCGGTTCGACCTAATTTGATCAATCTAACAATCATTTGCTTTCTAGATTGTCGTGGCATTTCCAGATGATGGAGCTTGGAAACGTTTCTACAAGCAGTTGCAGCATTATCCCATGGTTTTTATGTGACATATACATCTATTACATTTCACTAATATTTAGTGTCTCTGTTTGCTCGGTCTAATATATCTTGTTGACAGGTTGTGTGTACTAAAGTTCGCGAAGGTGATAAAAGAATAGTTCGACTCAAAGAAGGAAACCCAGCTGGCCGCCATGTCGTTATAGTTGATGATTTGGTGCAGTCTGGAGGGACCCTCATTGAGTGCCAGGTATGCAATTTTCAAATTAAACAGACACAATATTTTGTTTCATGAAGAATCATTTCATTGATTCATGAAAATTCCTTCAATTTTCTTTTCACTCGTAATCCTGATTTTCTTGCCAACAGCCCTGTTGAGGTTAGACTTAAAAAGTTAAAAGAGGGGCATCTTGAGTATAATTATCTATATCAAATACTGGCATTCCATCCAACTCCAATAATCCTTTTTACGCACACAATTGTAAGGTGGAGGGCTTTATAAACTTCTCTGATAATCGTAAATGACGCCATATATATAGCCATCATTGTTCCATGAATGTATACTGCTACATGGTTGCCACTAAAGGATACACATCACATCCATTGGGTTCCATTGAATGCATTACAGAAAAGTTAGCAACAGTTGGCATATCATATACAAATGGTACACCAAAATACCGTCAAACAACCATTTTTCTTCCGCATAGACAGAATCAGTTTATTAAATGCAACAACTTTTTTAATGTAGAATCTGAATCGCAATGCAAGCACAGAACCAAAGAAGTCTACAACTAGGAAACAAATATGAATATTGGGATTGACCTGCTGTTCAGCAGGTTGTCAAGCTAAACCATCGGCTTGCTGAAGCATTCAGTATCCATTTGAATGTGCAGAAGCAAAACAAAAGGTTGTCCAAGTTCCATGCATAAACATTCTCTACTTTAGTCTTTTACAATCGTTTTGGACATTTGTTAGGGATACAAGCTATGGGTAACATTGTTTGACGACCAAATCACGCGTCTGAGTTTGACTTGGCTGATGTGATATTTGGTCAGATGATGTAGGACTAGTACAGCCCATTCTTTATTCATCAGAATAGACGTTCTTTATTCATCAGAATTGACTTTTATCATGTATAAGACCCCAATGACCTGCTATTGTATTGATGATCGTTGTCTTTGTTTTCTATATGCTCAGAAAGTTTTGGCGGCTCATGGTGCTACTAAGGTCAGTGCGTATGTTACCCATGGTGTGTTCCCTAAGCGTTCATGGGAGCGATTTACATGCTGCAATGAAAGTAAGCACCCTCTTCAGTAGTCTCCACCTTTAATCATTCTGATTTTGCTCATTCAGGACTGTAATTTTTTTTCAACTTTACTTTTACCTTTCAGAGGAGGGGTCACAACGAGCATTTTCTCACTTTTGGATCACGGATTCCTGCTCACACACAGTGAAAGCTATAGGGGACAAGGCTCCTTTTGAGGTTCTGAGTCTGGCTGGGTCTATCGCCGATGCCCTTCAGATCTAGTGACAAAAGCATCTGAACTTAAAGTATCTATATTGGTGTGGAGCAGGGTCCTATGGCTGAGTTTATAAAAGAGGTTAACGCTGAGATCTCTGATGGCTTTCTTTGTCTTGTGTAGTACTAAAGCGGCTCTTTTAAGTTAAATTTTCTGTGTAGAACTGATGGCTTCAATCAAATGGTACTTGAATAATTTACACCATGAAAAAAAGAAAATCTACTGTTATTCTTTCTCCAAGTCCAAACCTTTACAAAAACAAGTTATCTAATGATTCCGCTATTAGGCTGTTTTCATGTACATCGGCCTCCTGTTTCCAAGCCAATAGCATTACCAACAAACACATCCTTTCTTTTGTTTTCCAAGCTACTGTATATTTTCCATTAGGAATGGGCTTGATAGTGCATCAGAGCACTAACACACCCAAGGAATGAGTTCGTTAATGAGATTTTACAATAGGAATGAGTTCGTTCATGAGATTTTCCATAACACGGCAAATCTCAAAATACTCTCAAAACCACACTATTACAATGAGATTTTACAATAGGAATGAGTTCGTTAATGACTAAAGTCCACCAGAGCACCAACACACCTAAGTCTAAACCACTTCAGAAATCATGAGCCACTGATCCATTTTACCAGCCAAAATTTGATTTGTTTTCTAAGTGAGGTACTATGAAACCTATGGGTCACGAATGGGTATGTATTTAGTATGTGTAGAAAACCGAAGATAGCAAATACACAAAGCAATCTGCCATGGGATTCAATCGATGATTAACTTGTCCAAATATCAAAGTAGATGATGTATCATGGGAGAGAGTTTCAATCAAATCAAATCTGTACCACAACACACTGAAGAATTTGAGTGTTGGATGGCCATCAAAAGTGTCCAAACACTGAATTTCTATTGTTAAGGATAGTTTGATGCCAGAGAAAATTCAACAGATTTGATTAGTGATCTTAAGCACATGGGGTACTTTACAACTTACAGACACTATAAACTGGAAATATTAGTTATTAAAGTGTATTGCTACTTCTGGTTATGAGCCTGAAAACAAATCTAAAATACAAGCACCTGTTATATTAACAAAAACTTTACCCGGACAAATCTGAGGGGAGAACTGCCAGTTAGGTTCATATGGAGCGAAGCTTCCGAAAAACATCCCGAGCTTCTGGGAGGATGTTATTGGGTACCCAAAGGACTGGCAGGTACAGATGACTGGCTATTAGGTTGAGCAGTTCCTTGGCTCTACACAGTGAGCAACATGACTTCAACTCGATATTCACATCATAACTATAACAATCATGATAGAATCATGAGCATGAGAAGAGTATTTACAATAGACAGAAGATTTGTTCATATTCATGTAATCCTGGTACTTTTTGGTTGGTGCCGAACCTAACAATTAATGTCGAAGTATGCCCAAATGCTTCCATGATATGTTTGCACAGATAACCCTAAGCCAGTGTAGCATTCAACATGACAGACAAGGAAATTTCACTTACGGAGTAAAAACATTACCTGCTGGTGGTAACTGATTTGGCTCCATGAATGTGTCTGTAGTGGAAATTGCTGAGGTTGCAATTGCAACTGGAGCTGCTGTTGCTGTGGTATTAGAATCTGCTGCATTTGCTGTGGTATTAGAATCTGCTGCTGTTGCTGCGGTACAAGTATCTGCTGTTGTTGCTGCTGTGCAAGAATTTGCTGCTGCTGTAATACAAATTGTTGCTGCTGCAGTTGTTGTGCCTGTGGTAGCTGTTGATGTTGTTGCTGCTGATAATAGTAATGCCACAGCTGATTTATGTATGCCTGACTAGTCTGCATTTGCCCACTTTGAGGTGGATATGAATGAACTTGCGCATGAGAGAAAGAAACGGGTTGGGATCCTGCTTGAGCTGGAGGAGGTTGTACAAACGCGTAACTCTGTTGCTGCACATTTGATACTGGAGATATGCGACTCTTGTTACAATTCAGAATACACACTAGAAACAAAATATTATGAAAGTATTTATACGTATGGTTCTCGATTATGTTGGAGCTAGTGATATAAAAGTATCATGAGTTTTCCAAAAAGTAAATTTTAAGAATCACCATGAAAGCTGGTTATATTTCAACAATCAAACTTAAACAAAGAAGCCAGCCCGCAATTCAACTGTTGCAATGACATTAGATTGAAAGATTGAACTTCGATACCTGGATGCATTTGTTGGTATTGACCGAACGGAGGATAAACTTGATGCATAAAAATTCCTGATTGTGCGACGGATGACTGGTTTTGAGGATAACCTTGCAAGCTACTTCTAGCATCTCCAGGAGTTTGCCGACTAAATTTAATCTGAGACCGATTTCCATCATTAGCAACGGATGAATCGGATAAAATATTTCTCGACCCCGGTGGCTGATTCAGAGATCGAGTTTGTTGAAAACTTGGATTAGCTGACAAACGTGAAGGGTCAGAATCTGCTTGAACATGAACTTGGGACGAGTGATCAGAGTTCGTGCATGTGTAAGCATCATTCTCTGGTTCACTTGCATGTGATGTAGGGTCTGGTTTAGGATCATCACTATCATGAGAAACACTGGGGGTCAAATGTCGGCTTTCTACATCCCGAGGATTTATGGATTTTTTTTTCAGTTCAGGTGGTTTAGAAGCATCCTTTGGCCCAATATCCATATTTTCCTGCTCTTCTTCATGTTCACCTTCCAAAGGATGTTGCGGGGATTTCAAAGTTTCGCACTGCTTACTGACATCACTTACTAAATCATTATCCCCTGAATTATGCTCCATTACACTTTGTTCAGACTGTTCTACAACTTTGGGCGATACCTGTGGTTGCTGAGTCTTCTTTGTATCATCAATACCTTCTGATGGGGTTCCATTAGGGATGTCAGATCCTTTTGGCGATGCTCGTTTCTGGTCAAGCGTCAAACACTCTGTTGATATACCGGAAACTTTATCTTCAGGAGCATTAGAAGGCAAACTAATGATCATATCCTGACCCTCTGTGATACAACATGTACGGCTCATCGTATGTGGAAATAACTTCCTATGCCGTTCCCGTGCCTTCCTAATATCATCAATTGTCCCACATTGGTCCACAAACTGTTGCACGCAAATGTGCATTAACAAAAGGTAAAGGCAGATTGAAACAGGAGAAAGTTATCAATCTAGATTTAAGATATGAGGTTTAGTATAACAAAATATCTCGCTACAAATAAATGACGAGTTCTCTGTGAACTGATGAGGTCGCAATGAAATACTAATCATTGATCATTTGATCAGTCAAGTAAGTGGTAACACCGAACTCTGTGAGTCCAAACATAGATTCCTACTGAAAGAAATGTAAACCATGATTCTGACTAAAGACTAGTGGCTAAAATCCTAGTAACACCCTAGTAAGGGAAACTTAACGTCAACCTCAACAGGCTAACAGATTGGGCCATAAATACGATAAATAACAGAGATAAGACAGGCTCTTGCAAATGGACTGCTCAATGGACATTTTAATCTTTGATTTTGAGCTTCACACGCCTGTAGTTTTGCTGGCCCTATACCTCTTCAATTAAACAGCAGGAATAGAACTGCATCAAATGAATCAAAACTTGAAGAGAAACCTGACCTGTAAATATAAGCTTGAAATATCTTGACAATCTTCAGGGCTCAGAACTTTAGATGAATTAGGCCCAGGGAATACCGACTGTCCAACAATAGAGTCAACCAATTTTACATTCCATGGCCCTCTGTGCATCATCTCAAAGTTCAACAGTCCCTGCATTATATTACAGGGAAAGCTTTTAAACGATGCAATCTGGATAGGTTGAGGCCAATCTTGCTTCATCAAGAAGCATAATATAAAGTATCCGCAAAAATCCAAATGGTAGATGAGTTTTAAGAATAATTAGATTGATACGAAAATCAATAGATAGTAAAAGCAGAACCATCTTCCATATAAGAATCCTATAAAACATCAAAACTGATATAACGGTAACAGATCAAGAAGGATAAATACCTCTAGAAGTAATTTGCAATGAGGCAAAAGATGAAAACCCTGGAGGAGGACAGCTCTAGCGGTATCTATACAACCGTTGACCTATTAGGAAGAAACAAGTTAGAAAGAGAAACCAGTAGGCATCCATTGGAAGCCCATAATAGATAAACATTACTACATCAAAGAAAGCAAACGTAAGTTGACAAATATGATTTCCCCTACCATGTATTTGAATCGACTAAAGTGAACATAAAGAGTGGAAAGGACATGTGCTATTTGCTTTTCTTTTGCAATTTCTAGGGCTTTCTCATATATAATATACGCTGCTTCATTATTTCCCTGAAAAAAAGAACAGAAACTCATCTGGTTAAATCTCTACTTTGACAGACCTGACATAATGCATACTGGATACTACATACCAGACGTTTTTCCATGTTAGCTTCTCTTTTAACTCTTTCAATAAAGTCAGAATCCGACTCCGCACTGCAACTATGAATGGAAGAATGGGCACCTGGAACATCTCCTATTTTCTCCCTGAAGTTTGCAGAAAATAAATGGATAGCTGGTACACCCTGTTAGTAAGGGAAACCATATTTAGCTAGAAGGAAAGGAATAAATAAGTAATAACAGAAGGGAACAAATCTTGAACCATGGGTTCAGACTGCTTAACCTGTTCCAGTTCCATTTGTTGTGATAAGAGAGAGAAATCCAATTGTGTGTAGATATGTAGCAGTATAATAATGTAATGTTTCCAAATGTTTCAAAATTGTTAGGAATGTCTCAGCTAGAATAACTAGGTTTCTCCGTGCAAATGAGTGCCTATTGTTTCAACTGACAAAAACACTCGGATGAAATGAATTAATCTTTGCTAGGACCAACTAAAAATATTCTTTACAGACTGTTGGATATATCTCAAGCAAACTGTCAAATTCTTTGCAATGTGTTTTTCCTAATGTGGAACAAAAATGTACATATCCCATAACACTAATATTAACTTAAACATACATATCTCAAATAATTCAAATGTCTGCATAAAAATCAGATTGAAAGCCCCTTACAGTAAATCCAGAAAGGTAAAGTTCAAGTTACAAATGATTCTCACCTGGTAAAACTAATGAACGTACAACTACAACTTAGTAACTGATGATGTTGACAGTAATTCTCTTGTAAGTAGCTTTCACGGAGAAAAAAGACAGAGAAAAAAAGAAGACAATTACTACCTTCACAAAAATATTTGTTGCCCGATCAAGAGCAAATTTTGCTATTTCTCTTCCTCCGTTACTTTCCATGAGCTCCACATAGCGTATCCAAAATTCCGGATAATTAGCACATGGAATTAAGCATTTCTCATAAAGTTTTACGGTCTGTTAAAAACATATGGGTGTTAGATATTTTTCAATAATGAAAAAAAAAAAAAAAACTTGAGCTAAACACTAAGATAGGAGACGAATCCGTACCCAGTCAAAATCCCCTTGCATCTCAACAAAGTCTAGATAGTAATGCCAGTTTTCTAGCTGACTAAGGTCAAGCGGTTTCACATGGAAATAAGGCCTCTTGACACAACCCTCAAAGCATCGGATATCTGCATCTATCTGACTAGCATTGTGATAGAACTGTTCTCCAACTGACAAATACTTCTCCAAAGCATTAAGCCTACGCATGCCAAGTGCAGGATCTAGAAGGTCTTTAATCACACCAAGGATATCTTCGTCCTCATAAGCTGCTACATCAGTGATCTCAAAATCAGCTTCTGGTTGTATGTCTGTGACAGCAGTACCTTGAGATACTATTTCTTCTTTCCAAATGGTGGAGAACTTTTTAAAACTGAGGAAAATTGCGAAACAAATTTCAAGAAGCTATAATTAATTTGGCCGTACACACAGTTTAGATGCTAGAAGACTGATGTGAAACTTGAACACTATTAATAATGAAAAAAATGGAAAGATTGACTAATACATTTGCACAAAGTCCGCGAGACGGGTGCAAGCAACAAACGACATATCCAAGATAACACATCAACACCACATTCATTTGAGAGAAAAATCACTGGGACTGCTTAATATAGGATCATACCTAAGCTTCACTATAATCGAAAAGGCATATACTGCAGCAGAAACAACCCAAGACGATCAGAGAATTACCTGTCATAGTAGCTATTCAGCTTTTTGGTTGGGATTTTCAGAGATAGGATAAAGATATGAGCTAGGGAACTCCACTGCTTCTGTGAATATTCGAATTCAATGTATTTATCCCACAAGAGATGGCACAAATAGTCTTTGTGAACAAATGACATTCCTCTTTCAAATAATCTGTTAAACAATTTCAAACAGAATAATATTAATAACATTAGTACAACAATAGAGATCTAACTTTCACCTTTAAGGATATAAAATATTTAAGAGCAGATAGTAATCTCTAAATCCTATTACTACTCATCCAGCATTCTAAGAAGACAGGAAACAAAGAATCCACTTTTACATCGTTTAATAAAATTACTCCGAATACTAGTTTTACAAAATTTTACGTCAAAAAAGAAACTATTTAAACCAAAAGAAAGGATAGCAAAAACAGGGTTCTAAAACACTATGTTTTAGGTTCCAAATTCCAGAAAACAAACCGAGGATACTTCCAACATAAGCTGGAGGTCTTAGCTTCTTTTTGTCACTGAAAGTATATTCGATTCACTACCTTAAAAATCTCCTAAACTGGAAATAATTTTCAGAACTAAAGTTCTTTGGAGAATAGCATTTATCACCTTCGAACATCATTTGGATCTTCAAATAACAACATGCCGAAGGTACAATAGTCGACCCATAGATGAACAGAGTAGGTCGCAAATTCTAATGCTCGTTCATAAACTTCAACAACCCTGTTAATGGTGCACAGGTTTGCCATGTGATTAGCATACTTTTTCCAATAACCATAGCACAAAGGGTAATGAGACAAGAAAGTGTCGTATACTAGGCAGATCTTCTCCAAGTCAACCTGTAAATGCAGAAAAATAAACATCAGGGGCTTCCAGAAACACCAAGAAACTGGAGCACATGCATAAAAAAAAAGACATATCTGCAGAATTGTAGCTAACAGTGGGAATATAGAGGTAACTAACTGGGTGCAAAGAATTTTCTTATGGTGTAGATCCCTAAATAGAGTTCAGCACTTGACTGTGATTCATCATGGTGCAGGTACTGCCATATTGGTCAGACGGGAAGTCAACTGCGCTAAAATGGTGCAGGTACCGCCATACCTTACTTTCTGACTGCTTAGTGCTGATGGAGCTTAGTGCATGACAGGTGGCTTAAATTCTGCCCACCATCTAAGTGAATGACAGTTTAGTCATCGTGGTGCAGTAAGAAATTGGAAGGATAGAGACAAAGTAAGGTATCAAGAACAAAGGTCCAGAGCAGTAAATAACGGTACACAGGTAGCTGTAGGACTAGAATCACATGATATTCTAACACTGAAGTTGCTTCATCAGCTTACAGAAAATAGCAATATTCAAGGGACCAGCGTGCGAGGAATATCCCTATTGTCTCAAAACCTTGGTCAGAAGAATTTTCAATCGGTAGAGTCAGAGTAACGTAGTAATGAATATTTCCAAGGGAAAGATGAATTTGTGTCATGCCTCATTCATCGTAAGTGTCCAACAGATGACTTGGTCAGACACTTGGTGGTTGTACCAAGAGGTCTAGGGTGAATCCCATTTGCACCGGGGTGGGGGGATTCTTCCATCTTTCTTTGCCTAACTGCTATTGAAATGGAACAGGAAGTGAGACAAAGATCAACTGCATAGAGTACCATACTGGCAGTGTCCCTCAGATATGGCCGTTGAGAAGCACTGTTGTGGAAAGGCATCAGACATGTTGAAGTACAATGTCAGTATCAGTGCTGCATTAAGAAAAATCTGTCATGGCCATTTGACATGAATGATGAAACAAGTACTTGCCACTAATCGGAAATGCACCTACGACAAAACAGACAAGAAGTGCTGACACACAGTGTTGATCATATACTAATGAACGATATCCGTAATTGACAGCTTACACCATAGTTTGCATCTGAAGGGTATCAGGTTGGATAAATGTGGCCATCACTGTAAAGTTTACACTCATTGCATCAAAACATTGAATACCACTATGACAATACAAATTGTTAACTTTACCACTTACAGGTGATGTCTTTTCAGTCTTTGCTATAAGAGCAGTCCATGCACCGAACTCTGTTGCGCTTGGCAAACCAGATCCCTGTAGTATGGCCTCATTAGTTTTGGCTGCACCATAAAAACATGTCTAACCATAATAAGTCACGATCCGAGGATGGATGCATAAAGTACCACAAATCAAGTAATGTTAACTAACTGCAAATAATCCAATCTCAAAACAATAAATTCACATCTAATGTTAACAAACTGCAAATAATAAAGAGAGACTTGGGAACTAAAATCAGTGTGATAAAAAAAATTGAAAGTAGGACAAAAAACCAATTTAGTTTGATTAAAATGAAACTGATACAAGAAATTGAGCACTTGACTGCTAAACCAATGCTAATATTTTTCAAACAACTTCCACTTCATAGTGGATACACAAATCCTCATGATGGTATATTCATCACATTTATATAAAAATCCTAGATACCAAATACCAACTATTTTACATACTAATAATACTATACCGTCTAAATTTTCCTAGAACCCTAATTTCATTAACTCGATTTTTCCCCTTTTCAGTGTGAACTACACAAAAGTTAATATAATTAAACAGAGTGAAAAGTAATTGGTAACTTACTTGGATGATTAGGAATCTCTAACTGATTTAACACAGCCATTCTTAGGATGAACTGGGAATATAGTAATTATTAGCGTTACAACAAACCCTAGTTATTCCGAGCGGGAATTAATCACACAACGGCTTCATTCTTTGAAGGAAGAGCTCGAGTCAAGTCTTCAGTCTTGAGTAATTTTTGTGTTAGGTTACGGAATTTGGAACGTGGGATTTATGAGATTTTGGTATTCGGTTGGATTACCATCCCCCTAGGTCGGTTCATACGCACCGGTGGCCTGGCAAACTAGCCGCCACTATAGGAAAACGGCTCAGCGATGGAGTTGTATCGAACGATATTGACTGCACGCTAGCAATAGAGTCTTCATCGCTGGCTATCGTTGGCGATTTTGTCTATAACTCTATATAGCCAACGGTCAACTTTATATCGCAAACATTATTTATTTATTTTTGAGAAGAAAGGATATATATCGCAAACATTATGTTACGCCTATAAATATCCACGCCTTTCACCATTCTGTTTTACACCTTCTCTTCTTTTCTAACTTCTTTTCTAATTTTTCTGAAACAAAAATCTTTGATATGTGGTAATTTATTTTCAGAAGTTTGTTGTACCAATTTTTTCTGCAAAATGAAATTAAAAAATCAAAGGACCAGCCAGCCCTCGACTGAATTGAATTATGAGCAAGATAAAGAATATGAGTTTCAAAATGTTAGACAACTAGCTAGTTATGGTATACTACCTGTGCACTTATCTAGTCATCCAAGAACGAGTTAATCCAGCCGCTCTAAGAGGTGGGTGGTCTGAGTTCAATATGGTGTTCAACTACCTTCCCCATGTTGTTCAAGAAATAGTTTGAAGATATCCTTAGTGGCGTCTATATTTTATGCAACCTAGAAACCAAATGACTCGAATTCTTCAAGTTACATTAGAAGGTTCGTAGAAGATTGCAAATACGTTCGTTTCCAAAGATTTTGAATGTGGTATGTTTGTTTTTCTTGTAATTCAAGTTTTAGATTTAGTTTTTAGTTTTATGAACATTCAACCAACTTTAATTATGAATATGTTGTTTATAGGAGTTACGTCAACAGATTTACACATTTTGACGGGAATTACATGTGAAGGGAACGTAATTCCATTTGACAAATCAAAGTGAGAGTCAAAAGGAATACATAAAGACTGACTTCAATTATTCAAGTGGATCCATAAGGAAATCCAGATTATAGAAAACTAAAAGCCCAGGGATTAAAGGTGTCTAGGTTGAAAAGTTTTTTATAAGCTAGCAAAATGAATAGAAAAAGGATAGCAAAAACACCCTATTTTTTTCCCTTAACATTATAAGGAGCTCGAACATGTGTTTGTGTTGTGGGCGCCAATGTTTATTTCCTAATGCTAGCTCAGTGACATTACTTGGTTTTGTCGAATCGTTGAAAGATTTAGAGTTTGCATCAACATATGACTGGGGGTCTCCAATCAGAACTTTACATGACCCTCGATCAATACTCGTCATGTTTGAAAGAAAACCTGAATGGTTTTTGGGGAGTGTTGGAGGTAAGAACCTTTTTTTCCAATCATTTATTTATTATCATCAAATATTTGAAATGGTAAATATACTTACCAAACAATGTTATTATTTTCACTATTGATGGTATGCTTACTTCTGTATTTGTGACCCTTATCTTCACAAAAGCACTGTTATTTTTCCAGACATACAGAAGCACACTGCCAATTGGACAAACGGTCGTATTGAAGATGGTCAACATGCTGCCGTTGTTCAGAAAACTCAACAGTTGTGTAGAACAATTAATAATATTGTTGCCATGTCGTATGAATCAATCCCTAAGTTCTAAGATGTGGAAGCCTAGAGTATGTTACAACTAAGACTTAAGTGAATCATGTTATACAGTCCTATTTCTGATTAGGGTGATTGGTATTATGGCGTAGGACACCTTCTTCAGTTGCTAGGAAGAAAGGTGAAAGCCACTAACCCATATCCAAGTGGATATATTTCCCTTGATGACTGAGACAAATTGGTAAGGGATGGTCCATATTGGGAACAAGCTAAAGATTTGGTCAATGAGGTTCATGATGACGTTGCTTACCTTTCTTGATTTAATATGATTTACAAGCCAAATATTATTACACAACCGCAAAATTTTGATTGGGTGGATTTCCGCTTTAGGTGGGATGCTTGATGAATATGTTTCTTCCCAACCTCCACCACAGACGGCCGACACATTTTCATATCCTAATAGTCTATTGGGTTCATAGACGGTTATGCCACCATTTAAATGGGAAGTACATACTATATCTCCGCAAGGAAATATTATTACAGTTCCAATTAATAATGAAGTTCGAATGAACTTATACATATTGGGGGATAGAAGCTACATCGGAGCAGTATCAGAGGAAGCTGAACTATATGTTATAACCTTTTAGTATGGGGAGTTCAGAAATTCCACTCATAAGATATGCCAATAATGACAGAAAACTTGATGTATGACATCATTATTCCAGTCATGGAGGTTCAAGTCATGGTGGTGTACGTTCAAGTCTCAGTAGTGCAGGAGGTTCAAGTGATGGTGGTGGAAGTCGGCGAAGTTTGAGAAGTCGTTGAAGTTATGAAAGTCAAAGAAGTTTGAAAAGTCATTTTATGCACGATGTAGATACTCAAGTACGCGCAGGTGATGAAGTTATTGACATGGAAACAATTCTTGGAGGTTTGTTTAAACGATTCCCAACTGACACTATGACTCTTGTGGTGGCTTAAACGTTGAAGCAGTTAGGAAATCTACTTTATACCCCAATTGCCTCAACTACATCAGCATTTCTACTATTTCAAGGTTGCTATCGTCTTCCCCTCCAGAAGAATGATCCCCATCATGTTACTTTTCAATGTTTAATTTGGCGATTCTGATGAGACTCAACCACCAAGTGAGTCTCAAACTGGTGAGATCTCTACTATGTTGAACAACACCCTTCATCCATAAAACCTGACCAATTGCATCTTAATGGTCAAGGAAATCTGTAGATTATGGATGTAATTTAATTTTAATCTTTCTAATATAATTGTTTTACTTTTATTAATGAAAACTATCTCAAAATTAATGTTTAAATCCAAACTGGTTTTACATTTCATGAAATTTTAATTAAAGCAACATTTAATTGAAAAAACCACAATCGCGTTAGGTAATACTTAATCAAAATTAAATCCTTGAACATGAATCTTATAGAGTTTGTAGCATTCATCATGCTTAAACTCTTCTTGTTATTTATCTTTCAAGATACGAATTCAAAAAGAACGAGTCTCGTAATTGATCACAATTAATATGGACTTATCTACTAGGGTTAATTACATATTACTTGTGTTATTCCTATGACCTAGTCCAGATTTGAGTTTTGTTAGCAAGGAAAACTACACCTAGAGAAAAACCCCATGACCTAGTCCATATTTGAGCATCGAATTGTATTAATCCGTTACAAATACTAGTTTACTATCAAACTTCAGACTATAATGTAGCGCAGACAGCAGACCAAATTCAGCCTCCTGGAAATTCATTTGTAGTCGTGCTTATGTCTCTCGAACCACACAAGGCTCTACACAATTGATTCCTTTAGCTGGTGTCATTTACAGCCTAAGAGTCTTTTCAACTTAGGTGATGACTTTTGGTTACAATATGTTTCTAACAGATAAGCCTATTTGAGTTCCCTTTAAATCGAACAAATCAAGGCTTGGAAATCTGTTTGCAATAGACAAAGTTAGCAAACTTTACAAATCTGGAACACTTATACCCGGCTAGCTGAGAAACCTGGATTATTAACCAATTCTTAAGAACAATCTTAAACTGATCAATAGAGAAGAGTTTTAGATATCTCTATCTTGGGGAATCACAAAGTCTAAGATGAAGAGAAATTTGTTATTTATTGTTATCTCATTCCTAAAGGAGATTGACGAAAACCTCGACAACAGACAGAACAAGATCAGGATACACGTAATATCAAGTTAAAGATAGTCGGACCTGGATTCACAAATCCTTAAGTGAAGTCTTTAATTCGTAAACCTAATTATGTTTCTTGGAGGAAACCTAGGTTAAGCATACTAATAGACACATTTTTGTGTCTGATTTATCTCAATTCTATATATTGTTAAGTGCTCATTTTTGTACTTATTATGTTATTTTTATGTCTTTGTAGATATTTTTGGAGAAATAAGCTTTAGAGGAAAAATTGGCTTAAAAAATAGTGTTTGCACCCCCAAAGAAAATTATTAAAGGCACCCCAGATATATGTTAAAGGCACCCATGAAAATTACTAATTACGCCCAAAAATTACTATTTGCACCCACCGTGGCATGCGCTAAAGAGACTCCCACTTTGGATAAGGGGAACCTCAATTGTTAAGGGGCATCCACCTGTTATTCGCACCCCGCCAATGGTTATGGGCACTCATCTTCGACAATTCAAAACTTGGATTTTTGGCGGGAAATTTTGGCAGCAGTGAACCAGATTAGGGTTTGATTTTGAGGGACTTCTAGGGAGAATCTCGCTGGAATATATTGGATTGTACTCTAATTAACTAAACATGCCTGATATATGTGATCGATTCAACTAGATTGGGATATATTATTGATTTGAAGCATACAGGGAGATAGATATTCACGGGAATTTCAGGCGAGATTGATAGGAAATTTAGTCGGATAAAATTGTTGGATTTTACTGGGATTGGCCTATCACGATCAAGCAAGCTAGGTACAAGACATGGAATCGAAGAAAAAGGAGTGTGCTGCACACAAGCAGACATAAAAGTATCCCAGGTTTTCAAGTTATTTCCCGAGTTATCTAACCTATTTTTGGAAATTGCGTGAGCCATAATAGAACAAGAGAGATGTATTCCATGTATTCCGTGAGTTTGAATGAAGTTAGACAGCTATAAGACACGTGATGAAGTTAAACCGGGAAATTATTTCCCGTGTTGGTGCAAATAAAGAAAGGGAATGATTAGGAGTTATGAGGGAGATTTTAGGTGTCTGTAGTATATATAAAGGTTGCTAGAGACACATAAGGGATCATCAAGAGTTTGCAGAGGCTAGATAGGGTTAGAAATCGAAGAATCAAGGTTGCAGGAATATTGCTTCTGCTGCTGCACGAAGAACATAAGTGTCGTACTTCTATAGTGAAAACGACAGTTTTCTATAACAGAATAAGTTCAAATTTGCAACACTTAATTCAAATCTGCAATGTTTGTTAAAGTTTTTTTTATAACAGTGGGTTCTGCAACACTTATATTTGTTGCGAATTCACTGCTTTATAACTTTATCTTCTTTTAATCAACCTTTTGTGCTATAAACATGTATTTTGAGCAAGTAATTAATATGAGGAGTTAAACCCCTTTGCTAAGGCGACAGAGGAAACTATTTTTCCAACAATTATGTGGTAATATCTATTTAATTAATTAATTTTTGTAATTCTTATTTATGATTTTTTGCATTGAATCAAAAACTGAAATATTGATGGTGCATGCTTAACTTAGGGCTCTTGATGTTCCATGCTTGAGATTAACAACTAGTATTTTGAAAATATACTATTAGAAATACTTTAGAATCACAATTTCTTTTGTTGAATCTATATTGTCTAGAATTGCATGATAATTATTAATATTAAATAACATAAAAATTTGGAAAATTATGGAATCCTAGCCTCAGTGTTCTCAATTTTCTTGATACAAACTTTTAATTAAATTTGATACTTTTAATTTTAGAATTTAAATCTAGAATCGAATCTTTATAAGTATGAGAATCGAATCACTTTTCTTATCACTATCTACAAGATATCAACTTTTTGGCACCGGCGATGCAGACTTGTATTTAGGTTTATTTTATTTTTTACTTTTTTTAGGTTTTGTATTTTTTCAATTTTATTT
This sequence comes from Papaver bracteatum, assembly GCA_023529315.1. NCBI lineage: Eukaryota > Viridiplantae > Streptophyta > Magnoliopsida > Ranunculales > Papaveraceae > Papaver > Papaver bracteatum. The sequence goes on along the minus strand of JAJJWX010000618.1, from coordinate 710,716 downwards.
TTTATTATTTTTTTCCAGATTATTTTATTCTATTTTACGCCTTTGGTCTTTTTGTTTTTATTGTGCAGGATTGACCCGGAGCTAAAAGTGAAAAGTTGAACTTGCCAAAAGAAAAAGGAGAAACCGAAGATATTATTTTTGGACTTTTATTTTTATTAGTTTCTTTATTTCCTTTTTGGACTTGTAAATTTTTTTTATTTGTTTGTTTATTTTTAATATTTTATTTATTGCAAATAAAAATCATACACCAATTGCATCTTCGTCTGACACCGATTTTAGGAAAACACGTGGTTTAGTTCGGCGATTCCTCTGGGCGTTATCATCTGAAACACCCCTAAACCTCAGCCTTGTACCTGTGACTAGTCTTTGACTGTGGTATATTTTGTTGTAGGTAACCCAAGCTTACCTAAATTAGTGAGATCATCATTTTCATGTGAACAATGTTTGTTGAATTCTTGTATGCTAGAACATAAGAGAGAAGCTCTAAGTCGATTTATCAGTGAGAAACCTATGAGTTTTATTTTAGGAAACAAGAATCTTGAATACCTTAATCTAGAGAGTCTTGTTTCTGGACATTCTTCTTACAGTGAGGAAAGTATCCCTAGTACTCATATAGTGCTAGCAATCACAACTGTGAGAGATTATATGTACCCATCTAGGTCCAACCGACCATCGAGTATAAGATTACCTGCCACTACAACAAATTATGAGTTGAAACCTGGTACTATTCAGATGATCATTGTATTTTCAGGGGAAGATGAGGAGAACTCATACTTTCATGTAAGGGATTTTGAAGAAATTTGTGGAACAGTTAGAATTAAAGACCTTAGTGATAAAATTTTAAAACTTAGATTGTTCCCTTTTTCTTTGAGAGATAAGGCTAATCATGGCTTCATAATTTACCATAAGAGTCTATAACAACTATGGTTGAACTTATTGCTGCTTTCTTCCAAAAGTTTTACCCAAAACATAAAATCGCCTATATAGGCAGAAGATTAGTGACAGTATGCAATAGGAAGGAGAGTCTCTTTATATATTTTTAGAAAAATTCAATGATCTCTTGGCGCAGTGTCCCCATCATGGGTTTGAGAAAATGAAACTAGTGCGGATTCTTTATGACGGGTTAGACTACTCGACCAAAGCCATGGTTGAGTCATTATGTGTTGGTGGGTTCTTGAACAAAACTGTTGATCAAGCATATTCCTTTTTAGAAGAAGTAGCTGAAAAATCCCAACAGTGGGAATCATGTGTGGGACCCCTAAAAGACTTTTGCTAAATAGAAATAGCACCAATATGGTAGACTCAATCTTTGAGTCATATGCTAAGTTTGCTGCCTTATCTAGACGGTTAAAAGCTTTAGAATTGATTCAGTCTAAACGCAAGTCTTTTGTTGAAACTAATGATAGGATTATAACCTCTCAAGTCTCTAGTTGCAGAATAGAGTCCAATAGCTCATTTTAGAAATGACGGATTAGTGAAGAGCATGCCCGTGCTATTTATAACAACTATAGATTTGATAATCGTCGAAAGTTTGATCCATATTCAGAGACCTATAATCCAGGTTGGAAAAAGCACCCGAATTTATCATGGTCCCTGGGTTAAAACCTAGTAATCCTAAGAACTCGTTAGAGCCAACTTACTCTCAAAACCCTTTCGAGAACAGGATGACTCGCTTAGAGGAATCTTTTAGTATGTTAACATAGACCCAAATTTTTTTAACAACGAGCCATATTAGTTTTCAAAAGAAAACCGAGCAAAATTTTCAAACTAATGATAAGACTCTAACTAAGTTAGAATTTCAAATATGTCAAATAGCTCATATTCTAAGTGAGAGAGAAAATAGAAAGTTCCCTAGTCAAATCAATCCTAATCTCAAGGGAGATAAAACATTTAATCAAGTTAATTCTGTCACAACCCTTAGGAGTGGAAAAACGGTAGACAACAAGGTAGCCAAGCCTAATAGTGGACATATTGTAGATCTGCCTTACAGTTCCCAAGAGGATCCACTAACTGAAGTGAATGACAAAGTTTTTAGTGATGTCAATGCGGTTCCGGATAGGTCCGAATTTGTGCCTAGAGCCCCATATCCACAGTTGTTAGCTCCAACAAAGAAAGAGTCAACATTCAACGATATAATGGAAACATTTAAGCAGGTGAACATTAATATCCCATAATTAGACAAATGCATGTTTATGCTAAGTTCCTTAAGGATCTTTGTACACGAAAGCGTAAGCTTAATGTCAATAAAAAATTCTTTTTAGTTGGTCAAGTAAGTTCAATCCTTTTAAACCAAACATCCCCTAAGTATAAAAACCCTGGATGCCCCACTATATCCTATGTAATTGGTAATCACTCAGTTTATAAGGCATTTCTTCAGTTGGGAGCTAGTGTTAACTTACTCCCATATCATGTTTACAACCAACTATGTTTTGGAAAGTTGAAATCAACTAAAATGACCCTACAGTTAGCTGATAGGTCTATCAAAATACCTTGTGGTATCATAAAGGATATTTTAATTGTGGTTGATAAGTTTATTTATCCCGTGGATTTCGTTTTTCTATATACCCAGTCTGTTTAGGATCATAATGCTCAAATACCGGTGATTTTAGGTAGCCCATTTTTAGCCACAGCTAACGTCGTCATCAATTGTAGGACCGTACTTATGAACATATCCTTTAGTAATATGACCACTGAACTAAATATTGTTAATATTACTAGACAACCTTATGATGACTCATAGGAAGTGAATATGATTAGAACTGTAGTTCAGGATCTAGTTCAAGATAATTGAGACAACACTTTTTCTTTGGATGAATTTGATGAGACAATTCTTTTAAGTCAGTTAGGTGACCAAACTGTAGAACTAAAAGAAACTCTCAAGTACTTTAAAGACTCCGCGCACCCTGAAATTCAAGACATGGTGCTAGGTCTTACAGAGAGTAATGATGACCCTAAGTTTGGGGGTAATGATCTAGAATAGGCTCTTGAGTATTTTAAAGACTCCGAAGATCCTGAAATTCAAGCAATAGTTAGAGGTTTGTCTGAAAATACCGACTACCCTAAGTTTGGGGGTAATGATGGTCAAATAGCTCTTAGTGGCTGCCCTGGGGTGCCCTTATCCAAAGTGATTGTCAAGTATCCCTATTAGAAGTCCCTAACTTTGGAATCGAGCCTAGTGTGCCTAAGGTATTACTTGAGTCTCTTCCGACTCCACAACTTGATCATCCTGATACTGTTCAGGAGGAAATCCATCTATTAAAGACCCTTTGTTCGGATGAATATATTTGTCAAGACACTCATATGATTCCCAAGTGGGCATCGCAGAAAAACCCAGTTGTCTTGCAAGAAATTTTAGATCAGGTTGTGCCCTGTCTGTTCATTTTTCGGATCCGGTGCAGTTGTCTCATAATTGTGGCAGTTTTATTTGGTTTTATTGACCCATAGTTATTTCGGCTATTGATATATAAACTTAACACTACTTGGCAGGTAACCCATGTGTTAGAGCATTGCTCGGTTTAACTATCTCAAACTTGTTTGTCAAGTTTAATTGTCAAAACTATAAGTCTTGATTTCTAGTCTACTTACAGCTATGTCTAGGATTAGGATAAAATGTGTAGTTGAGATTTAGACTTCACGGCGTTCATCGATTAAAGACGAAGAACTACTAAGGGGAGCTTGTGGAACTTCGTCAACAAAAGGTATGTGGAGACTTGAACTCATCTATCACCCAGAAGTCTATTAAATTCTATCTCCTATTGAGACAAAGTCGTATAGTTATATAGACTTTACATTATACATATTTGATATTTCGAGCTGAGTTTAACTTGCTTATATATTTCTCGAAATATGTGTTGTAAAACTTTTTGCTTTAACTATGTTCATCATTATTCTTGACGAAAGTCAAAAGATGATCTCATGTGAAAATTACCACGTAACATCTTACATGATTTGTGTGAGATAGTCATTTGATGTAGGCTCATAATGTTTCTTATTGATCATTCGATCACCTGAAAATTGCTTATAAGCTAATAGTTTGTGTGAGACAACTATTGTCGTCTTCTAAGAATGTTTCAATGATTAAAATAGGAGTTAAGAGTTAAACCCCATGTCTGGATACATTACGGTTTGTGTACTTAGTGTACGAACTGTTTTGACGGAATTCCGGATCGGAAGTTTGCATACCCTTTCGCAAAATCATTCAACTATTTGAGTCAGGGTACTTAAGTTTGCATACCCGTTCGCAAACATATTTAACTGTCGAAGTCCGGGAACCAAGTTTGCGTACCCATTCGCAAACGGTTTCAACTGAGTTCGGTCCAAAGCTAAAGTTTGCGTACTCATTTGCAAACTGTCGGCTTGTGACCAATGTCCGGAACTTAAGTTTGCGTACCCGCTTGCAAACTTAAGTGGTTCAAGTTCTTAAATTGGTTAAGTATGATTTCATACTCATGAACAAATACATTTATATATTAAGGAATGCAATCTTTGCAAACCGTGGAAAAAATGTTCATGAATTCTTTTGAATCAATCCTATTTTGTTTCAATTGTGTCTTATATACTTCTATGAGAATATAAACAATTGAACAACTCTATGAGTAACACAATTAGATTTATTTAATTATCAATTGATCTAGAAGTGTTAAGATGAACATGGTGTTAGAGCATTGCTCGGTCCAACTCGCAAGCGTTGATATCTCAAGCTTGTTTGTCAAGTTTAGTTGCCAAAACTATATATAAGTCTTGATTTCTAGTCTATCTAAGTCTCGGATCAGGATAGATTGTGTAGTTGAGCTTTAGACTTCATGCCGTTCATCAATTGAAGACGAAGAACTACTAAGGCAAGCTTGTGGAACTTCATAAACAAAAGGTATGTGAAGACTTGAACTCATTTATGCCTCAGAAAGTCTATTTCTACTCTATCTCCTTCTTGAGGCAAAAGTCGTATAACGATATAGTTTTCAGTTTATACACTTTTGATATTTCGAGATGAGTTTAACTCGCTTACATATTTCTTGAAATATGTGTTGGTAAGCTTTTGCATTAACCAAGTTCATCTTATGTTCTTGACGCAAGTCAAAAGATAATCATGTGGAAATCGCCTTGTAACATATTACATGATTTGTGTGAGACAGTCATTTGATGTAGACTCGGAATGTTTCGTATTGATCATTCGATTACTTGAAAATTGCTTTGAAGCTAATAGTTTGTGTGAGACAGCTATTCCCGTCTTCCGTGAATGTTTCAATGATTTAAAATAGAGTTTAGAACGATTAACCATGATTGGATATAGCATAGTGTGCGTACTTTCATGTATGTTATCCATATCTAAAAACCATGGTATGCATACCCGTATACGTACTGCTTGGTTTGGTGAAAGTCCGAGAACCATGATATGCGTACCGGTATGCGTACTGATTGGTTTTGTGAAAGTCCGGGAACTTAAGTATGCATACCGGTATGTGTACTGTCGTAAGTTTCAGGTTACGGAATTTCAACTGAGGTTGGTGCCTTGGTGGTATGCGTACTGGTGAACCCAAACTCAGTCCGGCTACTTAGGTATGCGAACCTGAGTAGGTTAAGTTCTAAAATCAGTTTATTCATGAACTAATACATTTATATATTAAGGAATGCAATCTTTTGAAAACCGTGGCTATAATGTTCATGAATTGATGCTTCAATTGTGTCTTGTATACTTCTACGAGAATATAAACAATTAAACAACTCCATAACTAGTTTTATTTGAACTAGTTGTGATTGAGATGAACAAGGTTAATAAGAAAGTATTCATATGGCTAACTTCGGTTGACTATTGTTGAACCAATCATGTGCACATGTTTAGGTATGGTTACCCTTATCTATAATAAATCACATTTCATTTGTGTATAACAAGCTAAGTTTGATCTAACGGTTGAAAGATATTAGCTTGAATCTAATCAGGTTTTCATCTAATGGTGTGTAGATGGGGCAAAACGAGTTACTGGTTTTTATGGAATTGAGGAGACGACCGTGTGGAGGAAACTCCTTGAACCGAGCAAACTGTTAAACCTCACACAGATGCACTGCAAGACGGGAGTGCTTTTAATTCGAGGGATCAATCTGTAGTACTCCGGCCTAAACCAAGACAATGGACATACCAGAGTAAATTCGGTCACAAGAGAGGATAGGTCAATCTGTAGGAGGGAAGCTGGGAAATATGTGAGATCAATGGTAATCGAAGATCGTAGGTGTGTTGTGTATTCTGAATATAAGGTGATTTATGAATGATTGAATTTTACTCTGTTGAGAGAAATTGCTCAGACGTTGAGTTGTTGATCTCGTGTTGTCTGTTTGACGTGAGATTGTCTTGTTTTTAATCATGATTCAGAGACTTATTTATATTGCTAGAATTATAAACACCATGATCCCATAAAGTGTGACAGTTGATGTAATCAAAAAGTGGAGAAGTGGAAATCGTGTTAAAACCAGTTGCTCAACGTGCGGAGACTTGGTTGATTTTCCATCCACTACTTTGTTAACTCCTCCAACTGATTGCACGACTTGCTCACATTCTCATCGTGTATATGAACACACGTGTCGTAGACCTCCAGACCAAAACCCTAGTTAATATCCCCCATGTGACACGGTTAATGTCTCGTGATTGTGGAGTCTACAAGGCAGACGTATATTTTGTTATTCAGTTGCTGACTTCATGGGACGATGAGTCCTTGTATTGTTGATTCGAACATGATTTGAAAATGTTCTGAGACTCACGAATTGAGACAGAGGTATAATGTATGAATAAACATAGTTAACGTGAGCAAATATTGCTCATTCGATGATTTATTGAATATTGATAGTTGAACCAATATTCCTTGGTTTGAGCAAATATTGATCATCTGAGCAAATATTGCTCGTTTGATGAATTATTGGTAGCATGACCAAATAAAATATTAATTTAAATACTAGCAACTGAGCCAAATATAATTAATAAAATGTTGACCATGAGATCATCGTAAAATTATTAGCGTTTGAATATGGAATTATGAACCTTGGACTAAAAACCCTAATTTGATCAATTGATGGTTTATTGAAAATTAACCACAGAGTAAAGGAGGGACTGGCTACATGGGATCATGGGTCGACCTTATAGCGCCCAGATTCTCAAGTGAGCAAAATTCCAAAGTTTCTTGAAGAACAGTTGTTGAAAGGATGATTAAATGTTGGTTTAATCATTTATTAAAGTAATGCTCATATGAGCCTTAGGTGATAAAACCTAATTAATTATGAAGAGATGAGGTACTGACCAAGGGATCATGAAACCAGCCATGGGTGGTCATGGGATCGACTGACGATCATTTTATGAAGTTCCAAATTGTTTGGAAGAGTTTGAACCTAATATGAATAAATTATGTCAAATGATGAAAATATATGGGACCGGCCTCTTGCAAGCCAAAGATACAACCTTGGTCGGTCAAGGTAATATGCTCATGTCACTAATGTGTTCGTGTCTCAGTCCTGAGAATTTTGATATTTTCTGATGTGCGTTTGAGCAACCATTTTAGAAAATATGAAGAAATCGAGGATTTTGCTGAAACTGATGAAACTTCATGAGATGAAGGAAAAATAATAATAAAATGAAGAAATCATGAAGTGTGGGATCGGCTATGGTCAATGCATGGACGGCCGGCCAATGACCCCAGTCCCATAGCATTTTCCCAATTTTATTATATTTTTTCATGATTTTATGGAAATATCATAAAATCAAGGAGTTTGTTGAAACTAAGGAATTTTGTTGAAATCAAGGAGTTTCCTTGAAGTGAAGGAGTTTCCATGAGATGAAGGAAACAAATAATATTAATAATAATAAAATAAGGGCGTGTGGGACCGGCTTGGGCATGGTCGGCCGGCTAGGGCCCGATCCCGCGAGTTTTCCCTAATTTTATGTTTTATTTCCATGATTTGAAGGAATTTTCATAATTTGAAGGAAATATCATGAAATCAAGGAATTTCATGTAATCAAGGAAACATTAAAAAAAAAGGCGTGTGGGACCTGCTAGGGCATGACCGGACAGCTGGGCCTGGTCCGACGAGTTTCTCTAATTTTATATTATTTTTCATGATTTGAAGGAAATATCATGAAATTAAGGAGTTTTCATGAGATTAGGGAAATAATAATAAAATATTGAGGAATCATGAGGTGTGGGACCGTCCATGACTAGGGCATAGCCGGACGGCTACTACACGGTCCCACGACACCTTTCCCAATTTTATATTATTTCCTTGATGCGAAGGAAACACCAAGAAACTGAGGAGTTTCCTTAAAGCGAAAGATATTTGTTCAAATGAAGATATTTTCATGAGATCTAGGAAAATAATAAAAATATGATAAAATATAAAATTTGGGTGTGGGACTGGTCATGGCGTGGCTGGCCGGCCGGTGAGCCCAGTCCCCTAGCGGCTTGACTAATATTTTATTATTTTCTTCTTATTTTGCATAGGTTCATCGTTCTTTCGTATTTTGGAATTCTCGTTCGTGCATTCAGGTGCTCGTTGGTGTATTATTGTTGAGTACACTTGCACCATTTTAGTCGTGGCTTACTCGATAGTTGCTCAGATGCCCGTGTGTTGAATATTTATTACTAACCCATGGAATTCTGCTGGGAATAACCATAAATTGAAGTAACGAAATATTATAAAAATCATTAAATATTTTCCAGGGATTCAGTTAATGAATCTAATGATTTAAGAATAATTAATTGATGGCTCTATACTAGTACTAGTACGATCATCTAGGAGCATTAATTATTCAGGAATTGAGCGATATGAGCTTGTTGAAGCATCATATTTCTTTTATATAGTCAGGGAAAACAATGTTACATCATGAAGACATTATTGCTCTATACTAGCAGGCAAGCTGTCTAGGAGTCGTCCAATCTTTCGATCCTATATAGAAGTAATTACGGAAATTGGTCAGTATTCATGAGATATGTCGTTGCATCAGCTGAGAGACTACATATCTACATATACTCTGAGAGACAATATTCTCAGTCAGAGATTCTTGTGGCATGAGATTTCATTCTTTCGATAAGAGACATGAGCCTTAATACTCATCTGATTGATGGATAAGGAGTACATACAATTATGGGTTTACAATTTTAGCCCTTGTCGAAAATCCATCATCTACACGGTGAATATTGAATACTTTGTTACCAAGGTAACTTAGAATGCAAACCCTGATTTGAAAACTATATAAAGGAGAACTCTAGCAACTGGGAAACCTTAGTTGCGACTAGAGTCGATTCTCCTTTAACCTTAGTTTTTTTTTCCAAAACCTTGTAGGTTAACGACTTGAATACTTCATTGGGATTGTGAAGCCAGACCCAGCTATTTTATCTGTAGTTGAGTGTTCTGATCTTGCTTTATTCTATCGTGATTGAGTACTATCTTCTCTAAGATTTGCTCGAGATTTATTCTCTGATAGGCAAGATAAAAAGTAGTCACAAACATATTCGTCTCATCTTTTGTGATTCCACAATATATTATTTATCTATCATACGATTAAGATTATTATGAGGTGATTGATATTACTAGGATATTCTTCGGGAATATAAGACCGGTGTATCAATTGGTTCTTGTTCACCTTGATTTATCAAAAGATGGAACAAAACTCATAGGTATTTATGAGGGAGATAGATTTATCTATTCAATAGAATTTTCTGTGTGAGACAAATTTGTTTATTAAAGTCTTCGACTTTGGAACGTAGCAACTCTTAGTTGTCGGTGTGATCAGCTAAGGGAATCAAGTGCGCAGAGTCCTACTGGGATTCAAAGGCGTAAGGAGCGTAATTATACCTTGATCAGTGTGAGATTGATTAGGGCTCAACTACATTCCAGTCTGAAGTTAACTTGGAGTAGGATAGTGTCTGTAGCGGCTTAATACAATATGGTGTTCAAATCTGGACTAGGTCCCGAGGTTTTTATGTATTTGTAGTTTCCTCGCTAACAAAATTTCTGGTGTCTGTGTTATTTCTTTTCCGCGTTATATTTGTTTATATAATTGAAATATCACAGGTTGTGTGTAAGTTCAATAAATTAGATAATCCAACCTTTTGTTGTTGATATAAATTGATTGACACTTGAACATTGGTCTTTGGTACCGTTCAAGTTATTTCTCAATATTCAATCGGGCTCGCAAATTCATATTTGTTTGATTGCGGATTGAATTGAGAAATTGAGATACAACTCTTGGATATACTTTTCTTAAGATTGAGTCTGACTGTCTAGTTGATTCTCTTGAAAGTATATTGGAGTTTGTCTATACAGATTGCTAAACAAATTATTGAGTGTGGTTGTTATACCCCCAGTTTTTCAATTGGTATCAGAGCAGACAAACACGTTTAAAACCTCATAAGTCTGTGTTTCTAGTGATATGACTCTATGGATAGTAAAGTCTCAATAAACGCTTCACCAAGATCTAACTATGATCCTAGAGAAAGTTCTGAAAAGCTGGTTATTCTCCAGAAGAAGCTGGATGAACAAATCTGTATCAATTCTGATCTTATTGCACAAATTGCAAAGTATAAGGATTTGAAGCATGTCAAAGTTCCTTCAACGAATTTGAATAACTCCTTTAATTCTTCTACGAAAAATTGTCGCAAGTCAGGGGATAAACGAGGTTTAGGCTTTGTGAAACCTGGTGGATCTCAGAACTACTCAGATGAGATTAAAGATGTTGGTCCATGTATGTTCTGTGATTCTCACAATAATTTTCAACATACATGTACATATTTCAGGAAAAGTTTAAAAGTTGCGAATAATCTTCATAAAAAAGCTGAACAACTGTTTACTTCTCTGAAAAGGTGTACAAGTCTAACAAGAAATCCCAAACGGGATAATAGTGTTAGTATGGGAGATTTTGCTCTAAAATCAACATCACCCTTTCAATGGTTTCTTGATAGTGGATGTAGCTGACATGTGACTGGAGATCTTTCATGGTTTGCGAATTCAAGCAACTTTGAAGGAGGACCTATAATATTCGGAGATGGGAGTTGTTGCTACATAAGCAAGAAGGGGACGATCAAATTTCCTGGCGTTCCTGAAATCCGTGATGTAGTATACGTTAAAGGTATGACTGCAAACATTCTTTCTACTAGTCAAATTTGTGACAAAGGCCATAAAGTTGTCTTCAATGCGAATGGATGTGACATTGTAGACAAAACTGGAAAAGTAAATTTTCAGGGTACTCATGGTATAAATAACTGTTATCTTCTTGATACTCAATTTAGTAATTGTTGCAATTTGACTAAGGTGGAATCTACACATCTTTGGCATGAGTATTTTGGTTACATTAATTATCGCCTTCTAACTAAGATCACTAACAAAGAACTTGTTAGAGGCGTTCCCAAAATCAATACAAAGATTGATGGTGTCTGTGGTGCCTGTCAAAAGGGTAAACAAATGAAAGTTCCACATAAATCATCTCGAGATATTCTTACTAAAGCTCCACTTGATTTAATTCATATGGATCTCTTCGGTCCTATTCAACAACCTACGATTGCTGGGAAGAAGTATGCTTTAGTTATGGTAGATGATTACACCATATTCACTTTTGGGTGGCATTTTTAGCTCATGAGAATGAAACCCTTGGTGAATTCAAGATTATTGTTAATATAATCCATAATGAACAAGGTCGCAAACTAAAGAAAATTAAAAGCGACCGTGGAACTAAATTCAAGGATACTAAAGTATTTGAATTTTGTGACAAACTGGGAATTATTCAACAATACTCACCACCCATTACTCCTCAAGCTAATGGAGTTGCAGAAAGGAATAAAATGAACATTCAGGAAATGGCCAGGGTAATGCTCTATAACTAAAACTTACCATTAAGGTTTTGGGGAGAAGCTGTTTTCATAACATGTTATTTGATCAACCATGTATACCTACGGTCGAAAACCTTAAACACTCCTTATGAATTGTGGTACGGTAGGAAGCCCAACTTACATTATCTCAGAGTGTTTGAAAGTAAGTGTTACATTCTGAAAGACCGAGCACAAAAAGGGAAATCTGATTCTAAAGCGATAAAGGTATCTTTCTTGGCTATGCGTCTGATAATCGTGGTTTTCGAGTATTTAATCTCAGATCCCAAGTTATGATGGAATTTGCAAATGTCATCATTGATGATCTGAGCAATTTTCATCGTGATAATCCTCCTGCTGAATTGCATCCAACTGAGACAATTGAGAAAGTCAAAGAAATCCCAGAATCAGTTGAAGTTGTTCCAACAGTGACTGATTCTGATATTTCCAGTAACGAGGAGAAGAGCACTGATCAGGCTATTCATGTTGAACAAGAACGTGTTCCTCCATGACACCTCAGGGTTCAAAAGGAATCATGATACTAATAGTATTATTGGAGCAAAAGATTTTACAGCTAAGACAAGAGGACAACTTCAAAATATTTATAATTTTATTTGTTATCTTTCGCAAGTAGAACCCAAAAATATTGATGAAGCTCTTAGCGATACCTTTTGGGGGAATGCAATGCATATAGAGTTAAATCAATTTCAAAGACAAGATATATGGGAGCTCGTACCTTGTACCTCCAATATCAATATTGTTGGTACCAAATGGATATTCAAGAACAAGTCTGATGAATTTGGCACCATTGTCAAAAACAAAGCCAAACTTGTCGCTCAAGGATATTCCCAGATTGAAGGTATTGACTTTTATGAAACCTTTGCTCCTGTGGCACGCCTTGAGTCCATTTGGTTACTATTATCTCATGCTTGTTTTCTTAAGGTTATGCTATCTCAAATGGACATAAAATCCGCGTTCCTAAACGGAAATTTAAAGGAAGAGGTCTATGTTGCTCAACTAAAGGGATTTGAAAATTCTGACTTCCCAGATCATGTCCTTAAGATCAAAAATGCATTATATGGGTTGAAACAAACACCTCGTGCTTGGTTCGAAAAACTAACTACTTCTCTTCTCAGGATAGGTTTTTCGAGAGGTTGAGTTGATAAAACTTTGTTTACCAAGTGGAGTGGGAAAGATGTTGTCATTGATCAAGTTTATGAAGATGATATCATATATGGATCGACTTCAGAGAAACTTGTAAAAGATTTTCAAGTCTCTCTTGGTAAGGAGTTTGAAATGAGCAATGTTGATAAATTAAAATTCTTTTTAGGATTACAGATTCAACAACATAAGGATAGAATTTACTTATCTCAAGAAAAATATGATAAGGATCTTGTGACAAGGTTTAGTCTTGATAAGTCAACTCCAAATTTAACACCTATGCCCACTACTGGTAAACTACATCGAGATGGAAAAGGAGTAAATGTTTATCAAAAACTTTATCGATCTATCATTGGAAGCCTATAATATCTTACAGCTACTAGACCTGATATTGCTTTTAGTATTGGTTGTTATGCCAGATTTAAGGCGAATCCAAAGGAGTCTCATCTTGAAACGGTGAAGAGGATCATGCGATATATCCAACACACTATCGGGTATGGTCTATCATATTCTTTTGATACTAACATTGATCTTACTGCCTATTCAGATGCAGATTGGGCAGGATATGTAGAAGACAAAAAAGAGTACTTCGGGGGGTTTATACTATGTTGGGTTGAATCTTGTGGCATGGCATAGCAAGAAACAAAACTCACAATCCATGTCTACATGCGAAGAAGAATACATTGATGTAGGTTCATGTTGTACTTAACTTCTATGGATGAAACAAATGCTTGCTGATTATGGAATTGACACTGGTGTAATGAAGATATTTTGTGATAACTCAAGCGTGATTCGCATCACTGAGAATCATGTTGAGCACTCAAGAACTAAGCACATTGACATAAGGTATCATTTTATTAGAGATATCTATGAAAATGTTATCATCAATATGGAATTTGTGCCTTCAGAACAATAATTGGCTAATATTCTCACCAAACCTTTAAATACTGCTACGTTTTAACACTTGCGGATGTCTATTGGTGTTGTTTTGGTTTATTAGTTCTCTATCCTTTTGCCCCTGAATTTATTCATATATTTTGGGCAATCAAGGCTTAGAACGTCAGTGTAGTGTTGTTTCAATTTCATATTTATTTTTCCTTAGATAATAGTTTTGTTAGGATTCAAAGTATACTTTTAAATCATTCGTTTCTCATAAAAGTAAGGTCGCTCTTGTTGTTCTTTCGGGAATGACATTTAATGGGGGAGAGTTCTTAATTGAACTTGTGCTTAATTGCCAAATTTTTGTGGGGAGTGCGGCTGCGGAATATAATAGGGGTTATCTTGTATCTTTATAAACTCCTTGATGAAAGCATTTAGTTTCAGCTATATGATTGCATCTAAACAAAGTTGATATGTTCTCTTTTGGTCATGAAGTATCTCTATGAAAATTTCATTAGGATCCCACTAGTTTTCATACCTTTGCCAATTTTTTTTGACAAAAATGGGGAGAATTAATGTGTAGTTCACACTACAAATACATATGGTTTACGGATCATTATGTAAGGGGAAGTGGTTTTCATGTGAGATGAAGTATTGACTAAGGGGGAGTGATACATATCACCATAGTGTTATTGTCAAAGTTGTGATACAATTGAACTTTAATGTTGTGTAATAATACTATGACATTGTATGACAATACGAAAACATCTTGTTTTTATATATTTTTATAGCTACGGATCTTCAACAACTATGATGCTGAGTTGAACACCTTTAGAATCATGGATTACTTGGAAGTGACGAAGATTTCGAGTAATGTTGAAGAACCAAGGAGATCAAGCATTTGGATGAGAAGCTACAAAGTTTATTTATTTTGTAATCCACATGTATTAATAGTTTTGTCACTAAAATTGACAAAGGGGGAGATTGTTAGAGCATTTATCGGTCGAACTCATAAGAATTGCTATCTCAAGCTTGTTTGTCAAGTTTAGTTGCCAAAGTCTTGATTTCTAGTCTATATACGGCTAAGTCTCGGATTAGGATAGATTGTGTAGTTGAACTTTAAACTTCACGGTATTCATCTATTGAAGATGAGGAAGTACTAAGGCAAGCTTGTGGAACAAAAGATATGTGAAGACTTGAACTCATCTATCACTCATAAAGTCTATTTCCAATCTGCCTCCTTCTTAGAAAAAAGTCATATAACGATATAGTTTTCAGTTTATACACTTCTGATATTTTGAGACGAGTTTAACTCGATTACATATTTCTCGAAATATGTGTTGGTAAGATTTTGCTTTAACCAAGTTCACCGTATGTTCTTGACGCGAGTCAAAAGATGATTATGTGTAAATCTCCTTGTAATATCTTACATGATTTGTGTGAGACAGTCATTTGATGTAGACTCGGAATGTTTCGTATTGATCATTCAATCACTTGAAAATTGCTTTGAAGCTAATAGTTTGTGTGAGACATCTATTACCGTCTTCCGATAATGTTTCAATGGTTGGAAATGGATTTTAGAATGATTAACCATGAAACCATGGTATGCATACCCGTATGTGTACTGATTGGTTTTGTGAAAGTCCGGGAACTTAAGTATGCATACCGGTATGCGTATTATCGTAAGTTTCAAATTCCGAAATTTCAACTGTGGTTGATTAGGGCTCAATTACATTCCATTCCGAAGTTAACTTGGAGTATGCTAGTGTCTGTAGAGGCTTAATACAGTGTGGTGTTCAAATCTGGACTAGGTCCCGGGGTTTTTCTGCATTTGCGGTTTCCTCGTTAACAAAATTTCTGGTGTCTGTGTTATTTCTTTTATGTATTATATTTGTTTATATAATTGAAATATCACAGGTTGTGCATAAGTTCAATCAATTAAATAATCTAACCTTTGGTTGTTGATATAAATTTATTGACACTTGAACATTGGTCTTTGGTACCGTTTAATTATTTCTCAATATTCAATCGGGCTCGAAAATTCATATTTGTTTGATTGCTGATTGAATTGAGAAATTGAGATACAAATCTTGGATATACTTTTCTTAAGATTAAGTCTGACTATCCAGTTAGTTCTCTTGAAAGTATATTGGAGTTTGTCCATACAAATTGCTAAACGAATTATTGGGTGTGGTCGTTGTAGGTACCGAATATCACAAGGCATTAGTTTACGAACATCAAGACAAATATAAGAGGAAAGAGTTACAAAACAATACGAATATAGAGGAAGCATAGGGAAGTATGAAGATTTGCGAAGATAGAATAATCGCACGAAGATGTGTTGCGATACTTCGCAACACATATACAGCTGTATAAAATTCATTATAAATAGGAGTTCAAATGTAAAATTCGAGAGCTTCTTTTAGTGAGTGTAAGAAATTATCTTAGGAGAGAGAATAGAAAAAGTTGTAACTATTCTAATTCCATTTTGATAATTCTATATAATCAACTAAGAGAATTAATAAGAAAGTTATCATTCACCATCAAGAACTTCTTGAGCTTTTACTAATTCTATTGAGGGTGTAGTTGTAGGTAATTCTGCAACTACATAATTGGCGCTAGAAATAGGGATTTGAAGAATTTCTGTACCAGAAAAATGACAAGAAGAAGAAATACATCAGAACCATTAACTGAAGTAAGAAGAAGTGTAAGACTCGCAGGAGGAGAAGCAAATATAACAGGAGAACCTAGTATGAGAAGGAGTAATCGAAGAAGTCAAGCTCAACAAATAATAGATCATGATCGAGTGAGTATACACACTTGGAGAAATGAAGAAGAAGATAGAGAAACACAAATCAGAGAAAATGGGAGGTTGATGGGAGGAACAATTCTTGAAAGAGAAAGGGAAATGTTAGAAACATTGAGACAAGGAATTCAAGAAGAACGAATGATCGAAGCTGAAGAACGTGCCAATTTAACAAGACAAAATCAAGAATTGAGGATGGAAAATGAGATGTTACAAAGAAGGAAATCTCAAAGTGTTGCAAGATCAAATGTTAGAACAGAAAGAGAAGGACAAAATTCACCAATAATCAATAATGAAAATAATATGCAAGAACAAGCGCAGAATCAAGGTGAAAGAAATCGAGGGAATCGTTTCATTCTAATACCAAACCACGAACAAAACATTGAGAATTTACGAACAAGGCCAAATCCTAGAGAAAACAATCAGACTCGAGAGGAAGAACAACAACTTATGGAAGAAACTGAGAGACAACAAGCAGTACATCAAAACAATCACGAGAATGGAGTAAGAAGATATGAAGAGGCTCGTAACAAACAAAATGTTGAGTATGAAAGAATTAAGAGAAGAATTGTAAATCATCAAACAGAAATGGAGAGGAATGAACCAAACTCTCGAATTAGAGTACAAGCAAATCAAGAAGAAATAAATCACAGAAGGAGGAGAAATAAAGAAGAAGAAATTCCCGATATTCGCATGAGAAGAATGAGAAGAATAGAAAGGGAAGAACAAGAATTCCAAGATGCTCTGCGACTAAACAATTATGATAATTTAGAAAGAAGATATTTGCAAAATTATGTAAATGAAAACATTAATGAAGAATATGATAGCATGCGAAGGATAGCAAGGGAGGAAGCGCAAGAACGCAGAAGAAGAGAAGCTGCATTAAAAAGACCAATGGATGAGAATTCTGAGGCAAATGCACGGATCTTTTGAGAATTAGCAGAAATGAGAGGGATGATAAACAATAGAAGAGGAGAAGATAAAAGGCAATTAGATGAAGCAATAGAAGAAGCTGCGAGGACTCCATTTGCTAGAGAAGTACAATTGGAAGGAATTCCACCAAAATGCAATTTACCCACACTTACCAGTATCTTTGATGGGACTTCATGTGCTATTCAGCACATTAAAGCATACATAAGATGCATGTTACAATGGGAGAATCATGATGCTGTGTTATGCAAGTACTTCGCATCAAGTTTAACAGGGGAAGCTTTAAAGTGGTTCGAAGGACTCCCTAAGAACACTATTATGTCATTCAGTCATTTGCAAGCAACTTTCCTTGGAGCATATATCACAAATCACTCCTCACGGCTTGGTATTGAAGATGTATTTGGTTTAAAATAAAGATTGGGTGAAATTTTGAAGCATTTGGTAAGACGATGGAAGACTATGTGCAGTGATATGGCAGGGCGCGTGGATGAGAGATACTTGATTCTGTCCTTCATAAATGCGATGTTCGCAACTGAACAATTATATGTTCAAATCTTCAGAAGAAAGAATTCCATAATGATGGCAGAGTTACGAGAATTGCAAGAAGAATACATTACACTAGAGGAAAAGCAAAATAGTATGGAGTCATATCCAGTAACAAATACTAGCAATCAAGATGGAAGAGCAAATTTACTTCCCAAAATAATCAATGTAGTAGCAGGTACTTCGCAAACATCCTCACAAACTTCTTCGCAAATTTCAGAAGAGAAGAAAATCAATGATAACCAGCCAAAAATGGTAGCAATGGGTAGTAGAGATCAAGAAGAGTATGATAGAGAGAGGAATTTCTATAATCAAATAGGAAATAACCAAATTCCAAGATTAGATCAGCAACAAGAAAATTATGGGGGACAAAGGCAAAATTATTTTGGACAAGGGAACCAGAGACAAAATTATAACAACGGTCAAGGAGGTCAAAGAATGGCGAGGGAAAAGATAAAATTGCCACCTTTGAATACAAGTGTAGAAAAGATATGGCAGGCAATTATCCTGGTAGAGCATATACCAACTCCATGGAACATGGGAAAGGAACCACCAATGGGTCCAAGAAGTCATGAATTTTGTTCATATCATCATTTTCATGGACATTCTACAAATAATTGCCATAATGTCAAGAGGATAATCTTGTGAATGATTGATCAAGGAAAACTAAATCAATTTTTACTTAAGCAGACACAGTCGCAACAATTACCACAAGCTCCAGCCATAACTCGCAGGGAGAACACAACACAAGAAAAGGGAGAAGAAACCCTACATATAGAAGTGGGATCAAAAGCAAGGAATGTCTTCTGTAATTCCATTGTTCATTCATATAAAACCATAGAGGATTTTCATGATAATGTGATAAGCAGGGTATATGCGAGGGATGGTGAAGGAAAGGAAGTAATGAACATCGCAAAAATTTCACGACTTGAAGATTGGCAGAAGCGTGAAATTTCTTTTGAAGCCACTGAAATTCCAGAAGGTTGTGAAGCACATGATAATCCATTGGTAGTAAGATTAGCAATCTACATGAATATGGAAGAAAACGAAGATGATATGGAGGAAGAATCAATTAGTCTTAATAGGATTTTGATTGATACGGGAAGTTCTGTCAATATTCTCTTCTATTCTGCTTACAAAACTATGGGGGGGAAAAGATGCAGATTTAATACCTTCTACCTACAGAATTTATGGTTTCAATGGAACTGCTAACAAGCCCAAAGGAGAAGTGAGCATGCGAATTCCATTAAGTTGAATGCGAACTGAAATTCTGTTTTGCGTTGTCGATGTCGAATCACCGTATAATGCTTTGATAGGAAGACCATGGCTTCATGGAATTCTAGGCATTGCTTACACTCTACATCAGTGCATAAAGTTTCCTCATATGAAGGGTGTTGGAATTATCAAGGGTGATTGGGCTGAAGGAAAGAAATGTTACGATACAGAAGTAGAAGTTTGCGAAGGAAAAATAATTGAGAAGGAAAATTGGAGAAAAAGAGCAAAGGCTGTGAAAAGAAGTAAAAATTTAATGGCGGAGGATTAAGGTAAAAGAGAATAAAATTACAATGATAATCATACAAGAAATTTACGATGATAATGAGGGGTTATGATTTGCGAAGAAAGAAGAAGGAAAGTAATAAAACAAGAAGGTAATCAGTATGTTTGCTCGTGGAAATGAGGTATGCTACAAAACAAAAATCTTATTTCGTGGTAAATTTTACGAATATTGTTTACTCGCAGGAAATTGGGAAAAGTTACGAGTTTCAAAATTTATATTGTGATTAAAATTTCATTAATTTGCGAATAAAAGACCGTAATCTGTGATCAGCCTCCAAAAAAGAAAGAGAGCCGCAGAAAATTTTATACAGGCAAACCTTTGTGGAGTACACCCTAGTTCGCGAAGCTATATTTCGTAAGAGGCAAAGTCCTAAAGTACGTCATTTAAGGGGGTACCTATAAACGTGGCTAAGGGTAACCGGAACACCACCAAGGGCCCTTAGTACATGGTAAAAATTTAGGGGTACAACCCAATAATGGGGTACCTATCCGAGTTAGACACCTTGGATTCTCACCTAATCTAACGACATTACGCAATATAAAATGCGATGTAAGAGGATTTGGGTTGGGCGACTAAGGCATACTGTCTTTCCCAAGAAGTGCAGAAAACGATCAAGGCGCCGAGGTACACGGTTGAGTCAAGAGTGCCGGGTGAGGTTGAACCACATCTGCCATTTTTGACAAGTCTTGGCAAATGATGCACTTGGCCCAAAGATACCCCATAGGGTGCAACCTCGTAACTATAAGCCCTATAGGCAAAAAGGATAAGAGGTTGCGATCAAAAGCTGGTTGTTGGTAGAACCGGATGGGAAGAGCTAACCTTGTATGGTCGATGTACGCTTCCTTGAAGGGGAAACCAGGGGGAAGATAAAGGGCAGCACCCTCCATTAGGGAGCTGATACGTTCTATAAGACGCAAATGTCACGAGGCTTCTTGTTTGCGAAAACATAAAGGCTTGTCATATTTGTGCAACAAATGAAGTTCTGCGAGCATTCTAAAAAAAAAAAAAAAAAAAAAAAAAAAAAGAAGGAAAACATACAAAAAGAACTCGCAGAATGAAACAAAGAAGTTAAGATGAGATCAATGGGTTATTACATGAAAGTGTAAAAACGTCCTGCGATTTCATCGCAAGACGATAATGTCACGAGGTTGTATGTTCGCAAGAATGTTCAGACTTGTCATATTATCGCAAAAATTATTACAAAAGTGGTGGCAAAATAAGACCTTTACTTAGGAAGGCATGATAAGACCACAACAATTAATGAAATTCATTACATCAATATCATTGAAGAAATTTTACAAGAATATACATCATGAAGCCTTGAAGAGAAGACAACTTCGTCAATATCATTGAAGAATTTTTACAAGAAGTCCTATCAAAGAAGACAACCTCATTGAAGAATTTTCACGAAGAATAAACAAAAGATGCGATTTTGATAGCAATCAAATACAGATAAGTTCATATTCGTAAAATTTTACGAGAATTACATACTTCTTATACTTCTCCATATATTGAATATTTTTCCAAAGTTGAATCCTTCTTATAATTCTTCAACAATATCTCATATTTTTTTATACTTATTCAACGGATATTTCATTTGGTGAAGGTTAAGTAATCATTATATTTCTTCATATGATATGTAATTATTCACAGATTGAATACTTCTTATATCTCTTCATTTGGTGGATTGAGTACTTCTTATATCTATTTATTTGACGGATTGAGTACTTCTAATACTTTTTCAAAGGTATTGTATATGTAGTATACTTCTTAAGGATATTTCATATATTTTATTTCTTATACTTCAAAGGAAGGATTTCTTATTTACAATCGTAACAAGTTGAAACTTCGTAAGATAAACAGAAGCAACAATGTTTAATCATTTGAAGAGAAATAATAGGGGGAAAAGAAGATACTAAGCTTTATCTGTGAGTTATATATCATTTCTCTCCACATGATCAAGTTATGCGAATAAGGGAAACAATCAATTAAAGAAAGTGTAATTCAAATTAAGCTTTGAAAAAGAAATTGTTGGATTGATTAAAAGTGCAATCAAGAAGAAAGTGTTGTACTGAAAAGAAATAGAACAGACATACAAAAAAGAGTGAAGTTACAGAACAGATATACAAAAAAGAGTGAAGTTATTTTTCAGGCGATTTATTCCCATCAAAATGATCTTCTTCTTCAACTTCACTATCATCTTCAACTTCACTCTCAGAGATTTCCAAATATGGAGTATCTTCAGGAATTTCTTCGGAAAGGAGCGTATGGTACTTCTTGAGCGGAATTTCATTATCTTCGCAAATCTTGCGAGTCATCTTAGCTCGAAAACGCTTGACATATAAACTATGGTTATGCTGGGAAATTAGAAGCTGAGATCTCAAATCAGAAATTTTCTTATTACGGTTAGCAAGGATAGTTTCCAGATTGTCATTCATCTTCACATAATTTTCTGCAACAAGGAGAGAAATTAAGGAATCGGTTAGCAAATTACGAAGGAAAAGTGATCAAAAATAATTACCATCGCAAAGAATTTACCTTCTAATTGCTTCTTATCATTACGAAGAGAAGAATTTTCAAGCTTTAATTGATTATTCTCTTCAAGAAGAGAAGAATTATCAATTGCGATACTCGCAGATTGTGAATTATCTTCGTGACGGGATGTTAATTCTGCATTATCAATACTTAAATCCTCTATTTTTTGACGGAGATTTGAATTTTCAACCTCTAACTTCTTACAACGATTCAAAGTTTTCTTCTCAGCAATAGAATGACGTCTTTCCCAATCGAAGCAAATTGACAACTAACTCTTCCAACCTAAACAAGAAAAAAGGGTTAGAAATCAACAAAATAAGGGAAATAAACAAGGAATAGAGAAGAAACTTACCATGCTACCTAAAGAATATAATGAAGCATGAGAGACGAATCTCGAAATGCCTATGAGGGAATTATTATCAATTACAGTAGGAACTTTACAAGCCTTCGCAATAAGTTTGCGAGCATTCGCTGTAGGAGAATTTCCTAATCCACGAGAAGAATGAAGGAAAGCCTCAGATATGCTAACCATTGCTGAGGCAAAAGTCTCTGGAATACTGCAATCTTCATTTTCACCCTCATCAACATCATTATCATCATCTCCTTCGTCAGAAAGGGTATCGGAATTAGAACCAAAGTCCTTCTCAGGAAATTTATCATCTTCATCACCAAGATCTTCCTCAATATTCTCATTAGAAGAGATTACATTGGAATGAGGCTTGGTTGAGAGTTTCTTCTTTTTCTTCCTCTCGTAAACAACATCTTGAAGTTTCCTTTTCCCTTTGCGAAGAGCATCATCTTGACTACCAGAAGCTTGAGTAACCTTCGCAGAACGAAGAGTTTGTTGTCTCGTAGTCAACCTTTTAGAAGAAGTAGAACTCTTATTTTCACTCGCAGCAATCTCAGGAAGAAGTGGAATCTGCAAATTCAAATAAGGATAAGAAACAGAGGCAACAATATATTGTTTAGAAAAATACGAGAGTGTTTCTTACCTCATTTGAAATTAAAGGGTAACAAAAAGATAAGGAGATGGAAGTACATACATTTCTATAAACCCAAGGTTGATAATTGCGATTACGAAGGTTCGCAGGAAGTTCTACTATCCCAGTAATATAAGAACCCGATAACATTAAAGGGTACTTATACCAATCTTCATCATTAGAACGATGAGGTGTCTTATTATTCCCTGAAGCATAATCAATATCGTGCATGAGAAGATCATCTGATGCGATATTAGCTTTACGATGAAGACGAACACCCCAACGATTATCTTCTTTCCTCGCAGGAATTAGTGTGTAATTTTTGAAGAAACCCTCAACTGTATAATTTGCAGCAACAATTTCCATATCTTCAAATCCAGGTTTCCTAAGATCAACTGAATACAAAGATTTCCCAAAAGTGGCACGATTTTGCGAATTCAACTAAGAGGCGAATACAATCACCAGTCAATTGGTAAATGGCACAAGAAAAATTGGGGTGGGAAATAATTTCATAGAATAGAGGAAAGTTAACATCATAAAGAGGAAGAGGAAGACCTGCGAGGATTTGACCTCGTGAGATTAAAATTTTCTGATCATCCCAAACATAGTTGGTAAAAAGCTTCACACAGAGAGAAGATTTATTATCATAACCATCAATCTCAGAGAGAATGAGGTCTATATCAGCAAGTTCTGCATTAATCTGTTCAATAGTTTTCTTCTTTGGTGCCATTGAATATAAGATGGAAAATAGAAAGGGAAAAAGATAAAAAAGATTGCAGAGGCAGAAGTGATGGAGAAGACGAATAAGATAAGAGAATAAAAAGAAAAAACTAAGGATTATATTTATAAAGAAGAGAGAATTCGATGAAGATAGAAACTCATCAATGCGATTAAACGTGAACGGTTGAAAAGAACGGTTACGAAGAAACGTGTCAAAAAGGTAATGGAAAAGAAAAAAGACGTGTTGCGAATTTAACAGGCGGTGATAACTATATTAAATTCACGAGAATAGAGATTCTCATGACATTCCTTCTTCGTAGAATTGACATGAGAAGAGGCAAGATGTAGGTACCGAATATCACAAGGCATTAGTTTACGAACATCAAGACAAATACAAGAGGAAAGAGTTACAAAACAATACGAAGATAGAGGAAGCATATGGAAGTATGAAGATTTGCGAAGATAGAATAATCGCACGAAGATGTGTTGCGATACTTCGCAACACATATACAGCTGTATAAAATTCATTATAAATAGGAGTTCAAATGTAAAATTCGAGAGGTTCTTTTAGTGAGTGTAAAAAATTATCTTAGGAGAGAGAATAGAAAAAGTTGTAACTATTCTAATTCCATTTTGATAATTCTATATAATCAACTAAGAGAATTAATAAGAAAGTTATCATTCACCATCAATAACTTCTTGAGCTTTTACTAATTCTATTGAGGGTGTAGTTGTAGGTAATTCTGCAACTACAGTCGTTATACCCCATGTTTTCACATTGTTAAGAGAAAAACGTTCATATGGCAAACTTCGGTTAACTGTTATTTAGCCAACTCAATATACATGTTTAGGTACAGTTACCCATATCTAAATGAAGATATATTTTATTTGTGTGTAACAAGTTAAGACCATCTAACAACGGAAAGATGTTAGATTGAATCTTAAATCAGGTTTCATCTAATGGTGAATATTGATTGCTTTGTTCCAAAGTTATCAAACCCTGATTTGAAGACTATATAAGGGAGAACTCTAGCAGCTGGGAAACCTAATCCCCACACGTCCTATGTGATACTAGTTGAGACTAGAGTCGATTCTCCTTTAACCTAGGTTTTTCCTAAAACCATTATAGGTTAACGACTTAAAGACTTCATTGGGATTCTGAAGCCAGACCCAACTATTTTCTCTGTAGTTCCGTTTTCTGATCTTACTTTTTTCTATCGTATTGAGTACTATCTTCTCTAAGATTTGCTCGATATTTATCTCTGATACGTAATATATAAAAAGTAATCACAAAGCTCTTTGTCTCATTCTTTGTGATTCCACAATAACTTGTTCTACTACCATATAGTTAAGTTATTGTGAGGTGATTGATATTTCTAGGTTATTTTTCGGGAGTATAAGACCGGATTATTGACGAGTTCATGTTCACCTTGATTTATCAAAAGACATAACAAACTCGGTGGGTATTTATGTGGGAGACAGATTTATCTATTAAAATAGAGTTTTCTGTTTGAGACAGATTTGTTTATCAAGTCTTCGACTTTGGGTCATAGTGACTCTTAGTTGTGGGTGAGATCAACTAAAGAAATCAAGTGCGTAAAGTCCTACTGGGATTCAGAGGCATAAGGAACGTGATTGTACCTTAATTAGTGTGAGATTGGTTAGGTCTCAACTACATTCCATTTCAAAGTTAACTTGTAGTAGGCTAGAGTCTGTAGTAGCTTAATACAATATGGTGTTCAAATTTGGACTAGGTCCCAGGGTTTTTCTGTATTTGCAGTTTCCTCATTAACAAACCTTCGGGTGTCTGTGTTATTTCTTTTTCACATTATATTTTCTATATAATTGAAATATCAGATGTTGTGCGTAGTTCAATCAATTGGTAAATCCAACCTTTGGTTGTTGATTGAAATTGATTGACACTTGAACATTGGTCTTTGGTATCGTTCAAGTTGTTTCTCATAATGATCAGGCTCGTGGATTTTTATCTGTTTGATTTGTTGATTACATTGAGAAATAGAGATATAACTATTGGTTATATATTCCTTGATAGAGTCTGACTGTCTAGTTGATTCTCTTGGAATTATATTGGAGTTATTCAATACAGATTGCCTAAATTTTTTTATTGGGTGTGGTTGTTAGACCCCCGCTTTTTCAATTGGTATCTGTATGGGCTGTCGTAGGCTCAACAAATTAATAAATATAATTCCCACTAATTAACTGGTAATATAGCGGTAGTAAGAGATCGTTCCCACATAGAGTTGTGCAATTGATAGGTTATTTGAAATAACAAGATAAAGTAAATAACAAAGGGGGGTTTTGGTTTATAAGATGAATATAAATATAAAGACAATAATAAAGAAAAAAGATGATTAAGGAATCCTTCGTCGTTACCAAGCGATTACTTGATTAGAATAGTTATCTATCTTCCATTAGAACCATTCATCACCAACCGTAGAATAGCAGGTACGCTTAGATATCCCCCAAACTCCTTGTATCATCGGATAATAGGTACGCTTGGTCACTGGATTCTATCCAACTGAGTCACCTTGAGGTACGCTTACAAGGTGTAACTCGATCGAATGCTTTAGGGTTTGTGAATTTAGGTTTGATTCCAACAGTTAAACTCGGTGCACTTAGTTCACTTACTGGTGTTGTTTCCACACATAATTGCTTTACAGGATCCCTCTGCAAGGTCTAATGTTTTCTACTTGTGTAGGAGATGCACGATAATTACGGATCTTTCAACTCTCTACTAGCAATAGAATGATCAATAGACTAATCTGGTTGCGTACCCAAACCAATATAAAAATCAATCATAAACCCTAGATATAATGAAAACAAACGATGATAGTTAAAACCTCAAATAGACTTGTATTATTAATAAAGCTTCATGCTTAAAACATTGAATTCATCCTTAATCAACAAAGGATTTAGCTACTCATATTACAAAGAAGATAAATAATGGTGGTTTCCCCCTAAAGGGGTAAACCCTAGGTTTCTGATGTACAAGTTGTGATATGAGTCGATAGATTCATATTCTTTTACATAACCTAATACCTTTTTATAGGTTTACATTACTTGGCTTCCAAGTATTTAGTTTGGTTCAAGATCCCGACCCGAAAACACGAACTAGCGATCCCAAACATGCCCTTAGGCCTTCCAAGGAGTTTATACACGTTTTCCACTTGATAAGTTCGCAAACCCAATCCGCGAACTTCAAATTCCAGCATAAATTTTCGGAATTAAAGTATGAAACCTGTCCGCGAACTTTACTGTCTTCGGTATTTGATAAAAACTATTTTGGCCACAACTTCTTCATCCGAACTCGGAATGACCTCATTATTTTTGTATTCTTTTTATATTTCAATTATATTTAAGATGGTGATGAGAAATCCTTAATTTGAATGAGTTAAGATCAGTCTTTGGCCCATCTCTTGATTTTGAGCGTTTTGCTCCTTTTCGTCGCACTTCTTCCATTTTTCTTGGACTTGGGCGCTTGGATACTTGGAATACTTTTCTTCTTAGATATTTTCAGCACTTTGCAGATCCTTTTTGGATGATTCACCTATTAGAGTCAAATAAGAGAAAACAATAGTAATAATACGAATATATGCAAGAATAATAGCTAAAACAAGTATAGAATGGACACTAAAATCATATGAATGATGCACTTATCAGTATCAGATCAGGAAAATACGTTTAAGACCTCATAATTTTGTATTTGTAGCAATCTGACTCTATGGAAAATTGTGCTATCTCTGACAAACGCATTGATAGGTATCTAAAACACCGTATTATTTATCTATTGTTTGTTTATGCTTTCTCTACTAGTTTTCTTGTAAATTATGTATCTTATGTTTTGTTTTTGAGTATTTAGGTACTTTGGAGTCATTCGGATCAAAAGAAGAGGAAACATGGCAAAAGCGTAGGAGGCAGAGTGTGTCTCATTATTTGCTTTTATTTCTTCATCTCTGTCTGAAAAGTATGCCAGCTTTAGTGATGCGAATTATGTCTGAAAAGCATGGCGGCTTTAATGATGTTAAGACATTGAAGAGAAGAAGTGGACTTGAGATGCAAGTGGCGGATGCAGCTGGTGGAAGAGCATTCAATTGGAGAAAAAGGAGGCGCACCTTGTTTGAATATCGTATTTCTTCTCATCACGGTGAAGTGAACGAAAGGACAAAGCCACCGGTGAAAGAATGACGCAACTACGACGTCATACAAGAAAGTTACGAGTGAAAGTATTGACGAAGCTTGTCAGTTCCTTGAAACTGACATGACATAGATGAACTGGGTGTGACCCTTATCGACTGGACCTGAGTGGATATATCCATTTACCTCTTGCCCAACCCTAAGACCGGGAAACGTTTTTCCCCCTTTTCATTGCTTTTTCCCTGAAAGTTAGAGAGAACAGAAATTGAGAAGAAAATAAAAGCTGATGTCGAGAGAAATGAAAGAGGGTCTGATTTTCAGTCAATTGAGAAACTTAAAGATGAAATTGAAGTGGATTTAAAGCATAAATCCATGATTTTTAGGGCTCTCTGTGTATGATTGGTGTTCTTGAAGATTATAGATGGGGTTTTAAGGAGGTGAAATTGAGAGCAGATCTGGGTTTGTGGCCGAACATCAAGACATGGAAGTTAGGGTTTGAAACAAAATTTGGGGGTCCTGAAAATGGGTTTTGAACTGATGAGAAAGTTGGTGCTATAAATTACAGGGTATGAAGTAGAACAATTGGTGGCTGCTGTGTTATGGGTTTGTCTCAGGTGAGCTGATGAAGCTCAGGTGGTGACTTTGTGAGAATTGGTCTGTATTGGTAGATGCAGTGTGATGTTGGAGATTCAAGCTAATGGAGTAGAGCTTGGAAATGGAGCTGTAGCTCTGAACTGGTGATTACTGAATGGAGCCATGGCCTGGAATTATTCCAGGGTTAGCTGCTGATTGAGCTCAAGCTGAATTGGTGATGAGTTGGTTGTGAACTCTGCTGAAATGATTGTGTGGAGTTGGAAATGGGTATTGCCACTGAGTTGGACTTTGAGATGGAATTGAATGGCAGAAGTGGTACTAGTAGTTGAACTTGTAGCTGGTGGTGAGTGAATTAAAGAAGAGATGACAAGGCTGCAGAGGATAGTTGTTGGTACACAGAAGCTAAAGGAAGCAGTGGTGCTAAATGGATTGTTGAGCTTAGATGTATGTTAGGTCATGGCAGTTGCAGTTGGGGAAGCAAAGCAGTTAATGGCCTGGAGTTGCAGCTGCAATAGGATATGGAAAGAAGATATATGGAGGAGATGTGCAGTGGCAGAGTCTTGTGATGGGCTGTAGTTGATGTTGTTAGATGCTGATGCTTTGAGCATAGCAGATGCAGTGAATAGCCTTAGCTCATATTTCAGGTGGAGATGCAGAAGGAATGGGTGGTCTGGTGCTGATGTAGTGCAGTTGAGTTGCTGTTGGATTACAGGGTGCGGTGGCACTGGAGCTCGAGTATTGAACTGTTGATGGGAATGGGATTTGAAACTAGTGTAGCTACAGGTGCAGTTTGAGATGGAATTGGTGCTGGTTCAGTGGCTAGGTGGCGATGCTGGTGTGCAGCTGTGCAGGGCAAGATTTCTGGAGATGAATGCAAGACAAGTTGAGCTGCAATGAGTTGTTTGGCCTGGAAACTGGGATAGTGTTGAGTTCAGAGAACAAGTGGATTACAGGTAGCATCTGGAGTTGTAGCTACAAGATGGTGCTTGCTGCTTGGCATAGAAGCTGCTATTATGTTAATGTTGCTGGTACTGTGACAGTCAAGGAAGGTTTGAGAAAGCTGGTGAAGCACATGGGAAGCTGCAGCTGTGAGAAATCCACAGCCAACATGGCTGGGTGTGGAGTTGGCTTATGCAAGATTGCAAATGGCCTGGGCCGAGTTGACTCACACTTTGACCCAGTCAACCGTTAAAGATCGTTAGTCAACAGTCAAAGATAACAGAATCTCTCAACGGAATATTCCTTCGACGGGATATATTTTCAGGTGGCCGGCGACGACTTTCCGACGCCGGATTCCGGCCAAAAAACCCAATTTTCCGTAGAGCGTTTTTGGGACAGATTTTCTACATGGGGTTTCTCTCACACGTGGGCTTGGTGGATTTCCAACTAATGGACTTTGAAGACAAAACCTATTTTTGGAAGGAGAAAAAAAGCTATAAAAAGGAAGTTTTCTACACAATTTTATATATAACGTTTTATTATATTCTTGGAGCTTTTGCAGAGAACTACTTCTAGGGTTTGCTTTCTTTTATGTTTCATCTTATTTCTTTGAATATTATGATGATGAACTCCATGAATATGAGTAGCTAAATACAATAATTGGTTATGGGTTAAAAGTTGATTTCTTCAAGCATGTTATTTGATTCTATGAATTAGTTTTGTCTCAATTTTATCGTTTATGATTCATCGTTTGTATTATCATATGATTTGAATGCTAGTTTGGTTGAGTCCGGAATCAGTTGGATTTGTTTTCATCTCTATAACTATATTAGGGTTTTCAATACGTAAAAGTTGTTATCTCTGATTTCTAGTAGCATCTTGTGGTTAATACTTGTAGTGATACATCTTTTTAATCGCATATGAATCATAACCTTTGTTAAAACGAATTAGTGCTTTTACACGTTTGTTTGCATCGATTAGTCTTATTTCATAGAACTTATTGCTCTTAGGGAGTTAAATCTAATTGTGCTTTTACACTTTAGGTTGCTTTTTAAGAAGATTTCACAATAGCATCTTTTAATGTTGTTTGTGATAAAATCAGGAAATAAACGAGATACTCTTGCGATCAAGATATCCTAGGACTTTTGATAATTGAGAGATTAAATACCAATTCTAATCATAGATGAAAAATACATGTTTATGAATGATACTATCCCGTGACCAATATCTTCTCCTTATTGATTATTCCTATTATTTACTTTGCTTTATTTAGTTTTATTACTTTGATAAAAACAAAAACACACCCCGGGTTAATTGGTTAATTAAGAATCTGAAAATTGCATAACAACAATCGCCTCTCTGTGGATACGAACTCTTTCTTATCGAATACTATATTAATAAATAGTAAAGTGAGGAAGTAAATTATTTTTGACGCATACGACAACAATCAAATTTTGGCGCCGTTTCCGGGGAGGCATTCGGCTTGTTATCTAGTTTTTAGTTTCTTTTTATTATTTTTCTGCTTGCATACTTGTGTTTCGTTTCTTGTCTTGTTTCTCACTTTTTGCGAGAATTGTTTTTCAGGTACCTAATATCTGGCTTCTAAAGATTGGAATTATCCAAGGTGCGGGATAGCTACTCGAAAGGGCACAATACTCCAACCAAGGCAAGGCACAACGGAAGAACACAACTTGGAAGTAGAACACGAAGCTCTTCGGCAAGAAGGAGAAGGAGTAGAACACGAGATTCCTTTTGAAGAAGAAGTTGAAGAAGAAGAAGCAATGGGTGATCCTGCAAATCATTCACTTAAAGACTTAGCTTCTCACAAGCTGGATATACAACAGGGTTGCATTCAAACCGACTCCACTTTTGAAATCAAGCCGGGACTTCTTAGAGAATTACCAAAGTTCCATGGTTTGGTGAATGAAGATCCAAACAAGCATCTTATGGATTCCCACACCATTGTCATAGATATGCTCCCATCAAATATGGAGGCGGATGGTGCTATGTTGAAGGTTTTTCGATTCTCATTGGAAGGTAATGCTAAGGATTGGTTATACTACTTGCCTTCCGGGAGTGTTACAACTTGGAATGGGCTCAAGAAACTCTTTTTAGAGAGATATTTTCCTGCATCTAAGGCTACTCAAATTTGCAAGGAGATTTGCGGAATGAAGCAAAACGTGGGAGAATCGTTATATGATTGTTGGGAACGATACAAGAGGTTGGTGGCAAGCTGTCCTCATCACCAATTTAGTGACGCTATGATCATCCAATACTTCTATGAAGGACTCTAATCAAGTGATAGGAATCTTATCGACGCAGCGGGTGGTGGTGCACTAGTGAGCAAGACGGTGGTACAAGCTAGAGAGTTGATTGAAAACATGGCAGCAAACTCTCAACAATTCTTGAGTCGTGGTTCAGATGTGCTTCTTCGGCGAGTCAATGAAGTGAGCGAGGTGGAGGAACTTCGTCAACAAATGGGAAACATCACAGCAATGCTACAACAAGTTTCAGCCGCTGTGATACCAAGTTCTCATGGGTATGAAGACGTCAATGAGAAAGCTAATGTGGTTTTTCCAAATCAGCCAAGACGGTATGATCCTTATTCCAATACTTACAATCCGGGATGGAGAGATCACCCCAATTTTAGCTATGCGAACAAGCAAGGAGCGGTTCAACAACCCAATTTCAACAATTCGGGTGGATTTCAACCTCAACAACAACAATTCCAGCCGCGTCAACAATTTCAACAACAACAACCTCAAAATCAGGGGTCAAGTATGGAAGACTTGATGAAATCTTTTATGCAAAGAACGGAGAGCACAATGAAAGAGTTGCAAACCCAAGTTGGTTTTATGGCTGTTGAGATGAACCAAATGAAGGCACAAAATAGTGGGAAACTCCATTCTCAACCTATTAACCCAAAAGAGGGTGTCAATGCGATTACGTTGAGAAGTGGTACACAACTTGTGCAACCCGAAGTTGCTGATTCGGGCGAGGTGGAAACACCAAAGGAACCTGTTTTGGAGGAGAAGAATGAGGATTTTCCCCAAACTTCTGAGGTACCTATTCTTAACTCTAAAACTCCTATTCCTACTTATGTTCCTCCTTTACCTTTTTCTCGCAGATTTGCAAATTCTAAGAAGGAGGCACTAGAAAAGGAGATTTTAGACGTTCTTAAGAAGATTCATGTGAACATACCACTCATTGATGCTATTAAGCAAGTTCCAAAGTATGCAAAAGTGTTGAAGTACTTGTGTACCAATAAGCAAAGGCTAAAAGGTAATGAAGTTCTTAGTGTGGGGGAGAATGCTTCGGCAATCTTACAACACAAACTCCCACTGAAATGCAAAGACCCGGGCAGCTTTGACATCCCCGTCACAATTGGTAACACTACATTTAACAAAGCAATGTTAGACTTAGGTGCATCCGTCTGCAACTATGTATAAGTCGCTTAATTTAGGTCCTCTCAAAAAGGCTGAAATTGTGTTGCAATTAGCCGATCGCTCTAATGTCTACCCTATGGGTATTGTTGAGGATGTTCTTGTGCAGGTTAATCAATTAGTATTTCCTGCAGATTTTTGTGTTTTAGAGATGGATGAAGGTTCACCGGACTCGTCTCTTCCATTGCTACTTGGGCGTCCCTTCATGAAAACGGTGAAGACCATTATTAATGTGGATAAGGGAACGCTAAGTATGGAGTTTGATGGGGAAGTAATACGTTTCAACATTTTTGAGATGATGAGATATCCTAGTGATGTCCACTCTTGCTTCTCCGTTGATATTATGGATACATTGCCACAACAAATGTTTGAATTGAATGGTGAATATGCTTTGGAAATCGTTCTAACTACATCTATTGATAATGGTGTAGAGTGTGGTATTGAGGTTAAAGAAGCCCTTGGTGATCTCAACTCACTACAAGGATGCCCGGAAACTCATAATATTTCTTTTATTTCTTTACCATGCAGTGATGAAAAACTTTTACCTTCTATTGTTAAATCTCCAAAGTTAGAATTGAAACCTCTTCCTAGTCACTTAAAGTACTTGTACTTGGGTGACAATGAAGAGTTACCTGTGATTGTTTCTAACGAGCTTAGTGAATTACAGGAGCAAAAACTTCTAAGGGTGCTAAGGAAGCACAAGACGGCCATAGGATGGACAATTGCCGATATCAAGGGTATAAGCCATGCCGTTTGTATGCACAAGATAGTTTGGAGGACGATGCAAAGCCTACAAGGGAAGCGCAACGTCGTTTGAACCCACCAATGATGGAAGTTGTGAAAAAGGAGATACTCAAGCTTTTGGAAGTGGGTGTTATCTACCCCATATCCGATAGCAAGTGGGTGAGCCGGTACAAGTTGTACCAAAGAAATCAGGTGTGACCGTGGTGGAGAATGATGAGAATGAACTTGTCCCAACTCGTGTGCAAACTGGTTGGAGGGTTTGTATTGATTATAGGAAATTGAATGCCACTACTAGAAAAGATCACTTTCCATTACCTTTTATTGATCAAATGCTTGAACGTTTAGCTGGACACTCTTATTATTGCTTTCTTGATGGCTATTCAGGTTATAATCAGATTGTGATAGCGCTGGAGGATCAAGAGAAAACCACTTTCACTTGTCCTTTTGGTACTTTTGCTTATCGAAGGATGCCTTTTGGCTTGTGCAATGCTCCAGCTACTTTTCAAAGGTGTATGGTAAGTATATTTTCAGAATATGTTGAAAACATAATCGAAGTGTTCATGGACGACTTTAGTGTATTTGGTGATTCATTTGACCTTTGTTTGGACAATTTGTCACTAATCCTTGAACGATGTGTTGAAACAAATCTTGTGCTTAATTGGGAGAAGTGCCATTTTATGGTAACTCATGGCATAGTTTTAGGCCATATAGTATCTTCAAAAGGCTTGGAAGTTGATAAATCTAAGATAGACCTTATTCGTGCTCTAAACCCTCCCACTACGGTGAGGGAGATACGTTCATTCCTTGGTCATGCAGGTTTTTATCGTAGATTCATCAAGGATTTTTCCAAGATAGCATCACCACTTTGTACCTTATTGCAAAAAGATGTGGTTTTTAACTTTGACGAAAAGTGTGTGGCGGCATTCAATCGTTTGAAAGAACTTTTGATTTCATCCCCTATCATTAAAACACCGGATTGGAGCAAGACTTTTGAGCTCATGTGTGATGCAAGTGACTATGTGGTTGGTGCGGTGCTTTGGCAGCGTGTGGGGAAGATACCTCATGCTATTTATTATGCTTCTAGAATGTTAAATGAAGCCCAACAAAACTACACTACCACTGAAAAAGAGTTATTAGCTATTGTTTTTTCTTTGGAAAAGTTTCTCTCTTATCTAATTGGTACAAAAGTTGTTGTCTTTTCAGATCATGCAGCACTTAGGTACTTGCTTACAAAGAAAGAGGCGAAACCGAGGCTCATACGATGGATTTTGCTCTTGCAAGAGTTTGATATTGAAATCAAAGACAAGAAAGGAATTGAGAACACCATTGCGGATCATTTGAGCCGTCTTGCTGTGGACAAGGAAGCTATCCCATTGCGTGAAAGTTTCCCGGATGAGAAACTATTCTCAATTGCATTTGCGGAACCATGGTATGCGGATATTGTTAATTACTTGGTGTCTAAACAAATCCCAAAGAACTTGTCTCGTGATGAGAGGGACAAACTTAAGAGGTTAGGGAACCAATATATATGGGATGATCCATACTTATGGAAACATGGCAGCGACCAAGTCATACGAAGGTGTGTTCCCGAATCTGAATTTAACTCTATCTTGTCTTTTTGTCACTCTTATGCTTGCGGAGGACATTTTGGGAGTAAAAGAACAGATCACAAGGTACTTGAAAGCGGTTTTTATTGGCCAACTTTATTTAAGGATGCACACATATTTTGCACAACTTGTGATAGGTGCCAAAGGACAGGCAATCTAGGTGCCCGAAATCAAATGCCACAAACTTTTATTCAATTTATTGAAGTTTTTGATGTATGGGGTATTGGTTTTATGGGTCCTTTTGTCAACTCTCATGGGAATTTTGATATCTTACTTGCTGTTGATTATTTCTCGAAATGGGTGGAAGCTCAAGCAACCCCAACTAATGATTCTAAAGTGGTTTCAGATTTTGTGCAAGCTAACATTTTTGCAAGGTTTGGAATTCCAAGAGCCATAATTAGCGATGGGGGATCTCACTTCAAAAATAATTTCTTACAAGGATTGTTGAAGAAGTACAATGTGTCGCACAAGATTGCAACATCATATCATCCCCAAACCAATGGACAAGTCGAGGTGTCGAACCGAGAGGTGAAATCCATACTAGAGAAGACGGTGAATCCAACGAGGAAGGATTGGAGCATGCAACTTAATGATGCTTTGTGGGCTTATAGAACCGCATACAAAACACCTATTGGGATGTCTCCTTTTAGGATTGTGTACGGTAAACCTTGTCACTTACCCGTTGAGATTGAACATAAGGCGTTTTGGGCTATTAAGCAATGCAATATGGAGCTAGATGGTGCTGGAAAACAAAGGAAGTTACAACTCCAAGAGCTAGAAGAGTTACGCAATGATGCATTTGAAAGCTCGCGCATTTACAAGGAGAAAACTAAGGCATTTCATGATTCTATGATTTCTAGAAAACAATTTTGTGTTGGGCAGAAAGTGCTTTTGTTTAATTCTCATTTGCAATTATTTCCGAGTAAATTAAGGTCACGTTGGATCGGACCTTTTGTTGTTACTAATGTGTTTTCTCATGGTGCAGTAGAAATTCGTAGCATAGCTACAGGAAAGGAGTTTAAAGTGAATGGACACCGGTTGAAACCATATTATGAGAACTTTACTTCCGAAGTTGTGGAAGGTGTGAACTTTGTGGATGCACTCTCGCCGGAGGAGTCTTAGCAAACAAGGAGTACGTCGGGCTGACGACTTTAAACCAAGCGCTAAGTGGGAGGCAACCCACCGGTTTTGTATCTTTACCTTTATCTTTTTATTTTTAAGCATTTTATTTTGATTTTCTTTGTTTTTGCATATCATTTGCGGAATTTCCCACCTTGAACTTTCTTTGGATGATTCAATTTTACATTGAGGACAATGTAAAGTTTAAGTGTGGGGGAGCATTTATATGTTTGTATAGTTTGTTTTAGTGTGTTTTATGCCTTTAGTAAAAAAAAAAAAAAAAAAAATCAGAAAAATAGAAAAACCAAGAAACAAATTTGTGCTTTTTGAACTCCGAAATCTAGAAACTTGTGCCTTTAGGATGACACCATTAGTGGATGTAACCATTTTGAATGCAGGAGTTGAGGAACCGATTAACTAAAAGGGACGAACATAGCTCAGAAAATCACAATTAACATGATAGTTGTTACCATATCTCGGAATATCACCATATCACATTCTATTTTTATTTTTCCATATTTATCTATTGTTCTTTAAGTGCTTTGGTGGGTCACTAAACATCGACGTGTTATTACTGCTAGGATGAAATAGAGTGATTGAGTTACTAGAAAAAGAAAAAAAAAGAAGAAAAAAAAACAAAAAAGAAAAACAATAGAGACCGACCAATTAGACCAAAACGGAATAAAATGACACTTGGGAATAGAAGTATGTGTGAAACGTAGTCCCTGTCTCCGTCGCCTAAACAAGCGTGGAATGCAGGATCCAAGGCAACTATCATGTACTTGCTGACAAGAATCATGCGCTTGGATCCAGTTTGATCCAATCATGTTGTCTAAAAAAAAGAAAAAAAAAAGTGAAAAGAAAAAAAAAGTATTATTTTGGTTGAATAAAGTCACTTCTGGTTCCCTTGTATATGCCAGTGAGTTGATGTAGAATTCAGCCAAGTAGCTCAATCCAATAGGAAAAGGTTCATCTTGGCAGTGACCTTCAGACAGATATGGTAAACATCGATCACTTGTGAACATTCGCCAACATCTACATCTATATCCATCTTCTTAATCTTTTCATTGTGATTTGGTGGGCTCTTAAAGATGTTTAGTTTTGTGCCCACATGTTATAACCGCAAGTGCACAGTGTTGTTGTAGTATACATGTGCAAGAACAGGTCGAACCACAGAGACTTGTGGTGCAAAGCTTGAGCTAAGGAAAATGTTAATCTGATTTTCTAGCTAAGGTATGTAACTTGTGACAAAACAGTTTTGGTTGCCAAAATGGCCAGTTGAGTTGCAAGTGACAGATAAAATTAAAGTAAAGGCAAGTGAAATGGAGGTGTTGCTAGGGTGTTGAATCCACCTGTTAAGCTTTGCTAAAGCATTCCAACCTCAGTTATGATCTTACTTTTCCAGAGAAACTACATTGACTGGTTGATCACTTAATCTACCTAATTCATTCCTAATATGGCCTGTCTTCTTACAGTACAACCCATCACAAACTCCTTAGGTTGATTAACTAAGTACCAATTCTAAGTCAGTTGGAGTTCAGTTCTCTAATTGATGATTTGCCACCTAGTTTTCCTAATTCATTTCTAGTACGGACTGTCTTCTTACAGTACAATCCATCACAAACTCCTTAGTGAACTAGCTAAACACCATTCATACACATTATCACACAACAAGAACATAATCTGAAATTTGCATAACTTTAACATGGCATTACAAGCTTCATCTTCTACCCTAGCATTCAAAGTTTAGAACATGATGAAATTAAGAACAACAGAAAGTGAAACTACAAGTGAAGCACCGGAAAGCCCGGGCATAGCTTTCAATTACAATTGCCTCTCAATTTATACCAAATTCTTCCCAATTTCTCAACCCTAATTTCCAACGAATTTCAAATAGAAAATTCGTATTTTTGTTGCTTTTGAGAACTCACCACGTTGTGTTCTTCAATTGTCATCCCACGCCCCTGCTTTCACTTATCATACCACAATGCTGCTCGTTCATCTCATCCACTAGCTGCTGTCGAATTCATTGAGAGCTCGAGAACTCAAACATCGTGCCTGTCGTTGAATGACCTAACAACTAGGGTTTAATTGAATTGAATAAGGGGAAAAGTAGACATGGGTATTGGAGATGAGGAAGAAGAGGTTGAGTGTGTGAGATGGTGGAGGTATCGGCAGTGGTGGAGGTTGTCGGGGTGATGATGGTGAGAGTATGGGTTCTGCAAAGATGATGGTGGTGCTGTCGGGCGTGTAGAAGAAAAGAATGGTAGGGGAGTGTTTGGTTGCCGCTCGGTTAGGGGAATGTGATAGATGCTAGGGTGTGTGGCGGGTGTAGCGAACGTTGATACACCGAGTGAGGACACCGTTGGATGCAACTCCTTGATTCGATCCAATGGTGCAGGAAGGAGGCGGGTTTGGATTCGGGTATGGGCTCGGATATGGGTATCTCAAGCCCATATGGTTCTAAACAGGTTGTAACCGACGCGCACGCGGGTTGCAACTTCTCTTCCGCAGTCGCTAGTCTCCAATTCTCTGCTCTTTTGGCTCCGCAATTCATCTAAGCTTTATTTAGTACCTAAAAACACAAAATTAATTAGTACAAATATTTTTTATTGAAAACAAAGAAAATACAGAATCTGGGATAATATATGATTTTAAAGCGCAAAAGATGAGTTAAATGCCAATAAAAAGGTGTAGAAATATGCACTATTTGGCACTCATCAAATACCCCCAAACCTGAATTTTACTTGTCCTCAAGTGAAAAAGAAATTAAGAAATCCTAACTATACCACTGTCGCTGGTCTCTCGAATGCATTTAGCGTATGCACTAAGCCTTTAAACCCCTAGGTGTCCCTAGTGGACGAGTTGTAGTCTCGTGAGGGCCTAGCAGAGATGTACCCACAAAACCTTCTCCAATTTCATAGTGTAAAAGAGTCCCAAGCATCCAAGGAGCTATGAGGACATAGAGTTTCTGCATGCTAGTAACACGAAGTTAGAACTACCAAAGAACGCATTCTCATCCTTAAGAGTTGAGCGAGAAATAACCATACCATATGAAAGAATTCAGGTTCGAGAATAATCATAAGCCTCGACTTCTGCCTAACCAGTAGGGTTTTATGATAATTGCACTCAAAAAGACCGCTTTTTTAGTCTCTCATGTGTGCAGACATGAATAAAGAGAGAAATCCTGCACGCGTTGATGGTGGGAAGGAGAACCTTCCGAAATAATTTCTGGAGACTCCACAGAATTGTGGACAAAAATAATCTTTTTCTGATGATCTCTAAGAAAGGAAATCAACCATTAGCAAGGATGTGAGTACTCACTTACCTTCACATCCAATTGGCAATCAACACCACTCTCACAGCATCCATAGAAATATCTTCAATCTTCGGTCTTCGGTCTTCAACTGTTGATGATGAACTTCTGAACTTCAAAAACTTGACAATCTGTAACTTTTCTCTTCAATTTCCTTGTTGCTTGGAATTTTCTTCTTTACCATGGTGGTATCAAAACTAAACTAAGAAAATAAACTATAAATTATTATTATTTTTAATTTTTTTTTTTTAACAATAATATGAAAATAACAACAAAAACAATGAAACTACTAACTCCATGGATGAAGGACTTTATCACTCTATTCTTCACAACTTGAATTATCTTGATTTCATAAACTTCACTAATTCTCATCTTATTTTCTTTTCTTTGCTCTTGTAAAATACCTCTTCAAATGTATATAATTCTGCTCTTTGTACTGTATTGTTGTATGTAAACCTTGGGCTGACTTTTGATGTTGCTCTGCTCATTGATGATGTGTTTCTATAGATATGTTGATGTTGTTGAGAGAGAGAGAGTGATGCTAATTGCTCATAGAACTACAAGAAGGAGTTTTCATCTTTAAACGTCACCCTCATGATTGAAAAAATTAGCACTCAAGAGATCAAAAATAGTGCTGAAAGTGGTGCGAAGTTGGGTAGCTCACCATTCCTACCCGGAATTAACGTACGGTGACACACACTCTAAAAGATTTTTTAGAAAGTCACAAATTGAAGTTCGGTGCCTCGCTTGATGTAAAAATGGGTAGTCTCCACTATGGGTGATCACAATTCTACTACCGAATAACTTTGCAGCACCTAATTCGCCCTCCGGCATGGTTAAATCCAACTTTAACGCTCTAATAACCTAAGAAATCCGATTGTGTTCTCCTGTACTTCCAAGTTCAGCTATTTCGGTCAAACTCTCTATGTAAACATAGGTAGAAGCATACTAGTGACTCTAAGATCTCTAAAAGTTGGAGGTTTTATGCAAATATTTACAAATATTTTTGATTTTTTTTTTTTTTTTTTTATAAAAGACTAAAAACTCTATAT
Source organism: Papaver bracteatum (assembly GCA_023529315.1). Lineage (NCBI taxonomy): Eukaryota > Viridiplantae > Streptophyta > Magnoliopsida > Ranunculales > Papaveraceae > Papaver > Papaver bracteatum. The sequence goes on along the minus strand of JAJJWX010000618.1, from coordinate 669,798 downwards.
GCAAAATACACCCCCAAACCTAAATCTAACATTGTCCTCAATGTTTCAACAGATGAAAAGAATTTAAACAGAAAAGGGGAAGAGATTACCGGTATGTCGGCAAAAGCAAGATTATAGCTTCATTATTCAATGCTAGAATCCAACATTAATTCAGTTGATGTCACATTGGATTAGCACAATATATACAAAAGATTACTCAACCGATTCAAGATAGAAAATATAACATTACCTATTGGATTATATATAGGGAGAATTCACCATACATTAACAATCTAAAAAGTTGAGGATCAACCCAAAAGAAGATATGCAGAAACATCAACAGCCTTACACAATTATAACAGGACAGCAATGCGAGTAAGGCTGCATGTGTGAAAGAGTTACCCCCAAACCTGATGTTGTCAACATATGTGTTTTTGAGCACAAAATCTTGCAATTTTAGAGGTACATCATGCACAAGGTCTAGTTCAAAATGAACTTTGTCAGGGATGGGCAGAAAAACATCGATGCATTCCAACTGTGGCTCTTCAAAGGTATTATATTTAGCTGCAAAATAGTCCAAGAGGACTTGAGAGGCACACAGTTCCAATCCAAAGCTTGGAGTTGTCCACAAAATGGGTTTTACAACCTCTCGTCTGACCCTAAGACAGTCATGTTGTGACTTAAGCATCGAATCATAACTCTCCAAGTTATTTTTATCTGTGTTACTATATGATTCAACTTTAGCTAAGTCAGAAACAAGTACAATATCATGCTCATGTTCATGCTCATAAAACAAATCAATAAGCCCCAGTTCACAATTATCACCTACAACTTCAGTTTCATGCATAAGAATATCACAAGAAACATCACAGTGTGACTTAGGCAGAGAATCAGACACATCAAAGTTATTTTCATGCATAGTATCATTGGTGTCTAAAGAAGATTCAACATTTTCTAAGTCACTATTAAGTTGTGTTGCATGCTCAATTTCACAGAACAATTGCACATGCTCAAGATTAGTAACCACATCACATGTATATGGAACATTAGAAGAAATATCATTCATTAAGGTCGAGGCAGAGAAGCCTAATATCTCTGAACCCAAAGGTTCGACAATATTTTCAGTAAAAACATGTTCTTCTAACATAACATCATCATCATCATCACAGAAATGCATTTCCCTATTCAAAATTGTAGTATTTCTAATCCTTTCATTTAAAACAGGTTCATATGCAATATCGGCTGCACGAGTAAGACTAGGCATACTATTTTCACATTTTATTTCCTTAGGGAAAGCAAACATTTCATCCTGAAATAACTCCCTTCCTACATTTTGTAAACGAATCATATTCATTTCTATAATTGTATTAAGTTGCTCAATGGAAGGAGAGTCTTCAACAGTAGGAAATTCAGAATCAATGCTATATGGTTTATCATGCAATACACTCCTAGCATTATTTTGTTCGATGAGTCTGAGATTTTCCTCCACAGATTGAGTAGTACAAAATTGTTCAACTTCCCACTGTGGTGGATGATACATGTGTGCATGGTCATTAGGGTACATAAAAGACTGATCGCAACCTTGAAAAGGTTGAGTATGGTCCCAATGACTATCAGCTTTGTATTCTGTCGACATTTCATATTTTATTTTTTCATGATAGTATCTAGATTGCCTAAAATCATGAAAAATATAGCAATTCTCAGTAGGATGGCCTAAGCCTCCACATAAGGTACAAGCATAGATTTCAGATTGCATTTCTAAAGCTGTGATTTTAGCTTCTAACTGATCCAAAAATGATGATTGTGAGAGTTGGGCACTGTAAAGATGTTCATTTTTACCCTGTGATGGATGATACATGTGTTCATAGTTTTTAGGGTTCATGTGTTGATGCTCAGGACTGTTAAAATGTCCATAATAATCCCTATAACTATTGACATCATGGTCTATGGGAGGTTCATTATGTGCAACATGCCCGTAATCAAGCTCTCTGATTGATTTGTTTCCATCCCCACCTGCAGACCAAAATCCTGACATGCTATGGCTATCAGATAACCAAGCAAAACATTTTATATATATATATATATATTTTCAGCAAAAATGAAAACCGATTCAACTCGGTAAATCGCTGAGTTAGGATTGACTCAGCGATTCAGGGAGTCAACTCAACTCGGCCGGTTCAACTCAGTGAACAGTAACCAGTTCACTCACTCAGCTCTCCGCTCAGACTTTTACTCAGCTGAGTCAAAGTTTTCTATTCAGCCCTCACTCAGCTTACTCAGAGTCAACAAGTGCAGTTGATATCAAGCAAAATTTTTGAGATTTTCATCTCACAACTGAGAGCTTCAGTTGCTCAAATCTGGCAGGGGTAAGTCCAGCCAAATCTCAGCCAAATTCTCACAAATCAATCACAAAACACCCACAAAACTCTCAGCTGATTATCAAATTTTTCACTCAGCAAACTCTCAAACTAATCTCACTCAAAGTTTCAGCAATCTCAGCTCAAATGCTGTGATTTTCAATGGTTATTAACTGGTAGAGCTAGACTCAGCTCTAATCAGCCAAAATTTTTTACCAACCTCACACAGATCTCTCCCAAAACTATCAACAATTCTCTCCAAAACCGTCAGCAAAACTCTCCAAGTAATGCAACACAAAGATAGGGTAGATTTAGAGTATGGCTAGGCTAACAGATCAAAAGAATCAGCAATTGGCGGATTTCATAGAACAACATTTACCTAGCTGGTAAATTAAACAATGACAGCACAGTTTGAAAAATTCCAACTAAGAGCATGCAAGAATATAGCAGGGGAGATGTAACACAATATTGCAAGATTGAGATATCACAAGTAAAGTTACAGGGAAATGATAGGGCTTTGCAAAATTCAGATGGTGCACAGATTATGCAAAGTCTCAGGCAAAAGCAAGCTACAGCCCAAAGACTCAAAAACTTAGAATTTGCAAATTCCAGATGTTGGTGATCTATCCTAGTTGCAGGGTGAAATATTAGGCAGGGAAAAATAGGTTCTAAGCACAGTTCAAGCTAAGTCTAATCACAGTTGCAACTTAGAGTTTAAGCAAAGTCTAACCAAGCTACAGTTTAAGTACAGCTGCAAGCAACATCAACTCAGAGCATGCAAATTTCATTCAGCAAGCAAGTTACAGGGCATACATTCAATGACTGGCAAGGCAGATACACAACAGTTGAGTTTAATAATTATAGTACAGATCAAGCAGATTATATTCTCAACTCAGATGTGCACATGGCATATTTTTCAGAGCATGCACAGTTGCAGGACAAATTATCAGTTGTTGATTTTAACAAACAGCACAGTTTAAGCAAGAAAATCTCACTCAGATCATGCAAGATTGCAAGTCAGGTGGAGCAAGATATATATACAACATTTCAGATCATGCAAACATGGCAGCTTAGCATTCAAAATGGAAATTGCAGGTGAAGTCACCAACCTGAAAATCTGTGCAGCCAACTTGGATTTGCTGCTGCAACTATGCTCAGCTGAGCTGTTCTGCTGTTCAGCTACTTTGGCTGATGCTTTGGCTATATCTTGGCACATGCTACTCAACAGAATATGTTAGCGCTTGAAATTACAAAGGGAGAGCAAGCACACAGAGTATGAACTACTGGTTTATTCAACAAAGAAAAACTCGAATACTTTGGATTGAAAAGGGAGTTTGGGTTGATGGGATTGAAAATTTGGATTATCTGGGGTTTGGTTATGCTCAAAAGCCAACCACCAAAGCAAGGGTAGAGTCTCAACAGTTACAAACAATCTACACAGTTAAACTGAGCAAACTGCAAAAAGGCTAGCAAAGGCAGGTAACAAAGCAAGTTAAACAATTTATGAAAATGCAAATATGATATGCAAGATGCAATGCAGGACAGATGAAAATGAAACTAAAAAATTAAAGTTACAACTGCTGCTAAAGTGCAAAGGCAAACTAGCAGAGTAAAAAGCTGATAAAACTCAGCAAAATGCAGAGCAAAAACAGGTGAACTCAACAAACTTGCTGAGCAAAAAGATGGAAAAACAAATATGTTAGCAAATGGAAAAATAGGATGATTACAAGCAAAAATATGCAAACGTAAGATGATGTATGCAAGATGAGACTAAAAACTCAGAAAAATTCAAACCAAAAGCTTAGTTGCACAACCAAGTCCCCGGCAACGGCGCCAAAAACTTGGTGGGCTCTTAAAGATGTTTAGTTTTATGCCCACATGTTATAACCGCAAGTGCATAGTGTTGTTGTAGTATACATGTGCAAGAACAGGTCGAACCACAGAGACTTGTGGTGCAAAGCTTGAGGTAAGGAAAATGTTAATCTGATTTTCTAGCTAAGGTATGTAACTTGTGACAAAACAGTTTTGGTTGCCAAAATGGCCAGTTGAGTTGCAAGTGACAGATAAAATTAAAGTAAAGGCAAGTGAAATGGAGGTGTTGCTAGGGTGTTGAATCCACCTGTTAAGCTTTTCTAAAGCATTCCAACCTCAGTTATGATCTTACTTTTCCAGAGAAACTACATTGACTGGTTGATCACTTAATCTACCTAATTCATTCCTAGTATGGCCTGTCTTCTTACAGTACAACCCATCACAAACTCCTTAGGTTGATTAACTAAGTACCAATTCTAAGTCAGTTGGAGTTCAGTTCTCTAATTGATGATTTTCCACCTAGTTTTCCTAATTCATTCATAGTATGGACTGTCTTCTTATAGTACAATCCATCACAAACTCCTTAGTGAACTAGCTAAACACCATTCATACACATTATCACACAGCAAGAACATAATCTGAAATTTGCATAACTTTAACATGGCATTACAAGCTTCATCTTCTACCCTAGCATTCAAAGTTTAGAACATGATGAAATTAAGAACAACAGAAAGTGAAACTACAAGTGAAGCACCGGAAATCCCGGGCATAGCTTTCAATTACAATTGCCTCTCAATTTATACCAAATTCTTCCCAATTTCTCAACCCTAATTTCCAACGAATTTCAAATAGAAAATTCGTATTTTTGTTGCTTTTGAGAACTCACCACGTTGTGTTCTTCAATTTTAATCCCACGCCTCTGCTTTCACTTATCATCCCACGATGATGCTCGTTCATCTCATCCACTAGCTGCTGTCGAATTCATTGAGAGCTCGAGAACTCAAACATCGTGCCTGTCGTTGAATGACCTAACAACTAGGGTTTAATTGAATTGAATAAGGGGAAAAGTAGACATGGGTATTGGAGATGAGGAAGAAGAGGTTGAGTGTGTGAGATGGTGGAGGTATCGGCAGTGGTGGAGGTTGTCGGGGTGATGATGGTGAGAGTATGGGTTCTGCAAAGATGATGGTGGTGCTGTCGGGCGTGTAGAAGAAAAGAATGGTAGGGGAGTGTTTGGTTGCCGCTCGGTTAGGGTAATGTGATAGATGCTAGGGTGTGTGGCGGGTGTAGCGAACGTTGATGCACCGAGTGAGGACACCGTTGGATGCAGCTCCTTGATTCGATCCAATGGTGCAGGAAGGAGGCTGGTTTGGATTCGGTTATGGGCTCGGATATGGGTATCTCAAGCCCATATGGTTCTAAACAGGTTGTAACCGACGCGCACGCGGGTTGCAACTTCTCTTCCGCAGTCGCTAGTCTCCAATTCTCTGCTCTTTTGGCTCTGCAATTCATCTAAGCTTTATTTAGTACCTAAGAACACAAAATTAATTAGTACAAATATTTATTCTTGAAAACAAAGAAAATACAGAATCTGGGATAATATATGATTTTAAAGCGCAAAAGATGAGTTAAATGCCAATAAAAAGGTGTAGAAATATGCACTATTTGGCACTCATCATGATTGTGGTTTGTTAGTTTCCGAGTATTGTGGCTTGTTCGACTATCTAATTAAAGCTTTATTTACTAATATATGAATTGAATTTGTGCAAGGTACCTCCTCCTGTAGTCATTTTGGATTCGTTCATTGATTTGTCACAAATAGACGGAGTTGGAAATATAGGTTTTGTAGGCAAACCTCTTGTAAACCTTCACGAGACTAAAACTCATCCACTAGGGACACGTAGGGGTTCAAAGGCTTGTTATTTATGCTTAAAGTGACCATAGCCTCGACGAGACGGAGTTGTATGTATGCTTTATAATTATTTTGTTTTATTTGCTCGAGGACTAGCAAAGTATAAGTGTGGGGGAATCTGATAGGTGTCTAAAACACCGTATTATTTATCTATTGTTTGTGCTTTCTCTGCTAGATTTCTTGTAAATTATGTATCTTATGTTTTGTTTTTGAGTATTTAGGTACTTTGGAGTCATTCGGATCAAAAGAAGAGGAAACATGGCAAAAGCGTAGGAGGTGGAGTGTGTCTCATTATTTGCTTTTATTTATTCATCTCTGTCTGAAAAGTATGCCAGCTTTAGTGATGCGAATTATGTCTGAAAAGCATGGCGGCTTTAATGATGTTAAGACATTGAAGAGAAGAAGTGGACTTGAGATGCAAGTGGCGGCTGCAGCTGGTGGAAGAGCATTCAATTGGAGAAAAAGGAGGCACAACTTGTTTGAATATCATATTTCTTCTCATCAAGGTGAAGTGAACGAAAGGACAAATCCACCGGTGAAAGAATGACGCGAATACGACGTCATACAAGAAAGTTACGAGTGAAAGTATTGACGAATCTTGTCAGTTCCTTAAAACTGACATGACATAGATGAACTGGGTGTGGCCCTTATCGACTGGACCTGAGTGGATATATCCATTTACCTATTTCCCAACCCTAAGACCGAGAAACGTTTTTCCCCCTTTTCATTGCTTTTTGCCTGAAATTTAGAGAGAACAGAAATTGAGAAGAAAATAAAAGCTGCTGTCGAGAGAAATGAAAGAGGGTCTGATTTTCAGTCAATTGAGAAACTGAAAGATGAAATTGAAGTGGATTTAAAGCATAAATCCATGATATTTATGGCTCTCTGTGTTTAATTGGTGTTCTTGAAGATTAGAGATGGGGTTTTAAGGAGATGAAATTGAGAGCAGATCTGGGTTTGTGGCCGAACATCAAGACATGGAAGTTAGGGTTTGAAACAAAATTTGGGGGGTCCTGAAAATGGGTTTTGAACAGATGATAAAGTTGGTGCTATAGATTACAGGGTATGAAGGAGAACAATTGGTGGCTGCTGTGTTATGAGTTTGTCTCAGGTGAGCTGATGAAGCTCAGGTGGTGACTTTGTGAGAATTGGTCTATATTGGTAGATGCAGTGTGATATTGGAGATTCAAGCTAATGGAGTAGAGCTTGGAAATGGAGTTGTAGCTCTGAACTGGTGATTACTGAATGGATCCATGTTCTGGAATTATTCCAGGGTTAGCTGCTGATTGAGCTCAAGATGAATTGGTGATGAGTTGGTTGTGAACTCTGCTGAAATGATTGTGTGGAGTTGGAAATGGGTATTGCCACTGAGTTGGACTTTGAGCTGGAATTGAATGGCAGAAGTGGTACTAGTAGTTGGACTTGCAGCTGGTGGTGAATGAATTAAAGAAGAGATGACAAGGCTGCAGAGGATAGTTGTTGGTACATAGAAGCTAAAGGAAGCAGTGGTGCTGAATGGATTGTTGAGCTTAGATGTATGTTAGGTCATGGAAGTTGCAGTTGGGGAAGCAAAGCAGTTAATAGCCTGGAGTTGCAGCTGCAACGGGATATGGAAAGAAGATATATGGAGGAGATGTGCAGTGGCAGAGTCTTGTGATGGACTGTAGTTGATGTTGTTAGATACTGATGCTTTGAGCATAGCAGATGCAGTGAATAGCCTGAGCTCATATTGCAGGTGGAGATGCAGAAGGAATGGGTGGTCTGGTGCTGATGTAGTGCAGTTGAGTTGCTGTTGGATTACAGGGTGCGGTGGCACTGGAGCTCGAGTATTGAACTGTTGATGGGAATGGGATTTGAAACTAGTGTAGCTACAGGAGCAGTTTGAGATGGAATTGGTGCTGGTTCAGTGGGTAGGTGGCGATGCTGGTGTGCAGCTGTGCAGGGCAATATTTCTGGAGATGAATGCAAGACAAGTTGAGCTGCAATGAGTTGTTTGGCCTGGAAACTGGCATAGTGTTGAGTTCAGAGAACAAGTGGATTGCAGGTAGCATCTGGAGTTGTAGCTAGAAGATGCAGCTTGCTGCTTGGCATAGAAGCTGCTATTATGTTAATGTTGCTGGTACTGTGACAGTCAAGGAAGGTTTGAGAAAGCTGGTGAAGCACATGGGAATCTGCAGGGGATGGTGAGAAATCCATACAACCAAACCGAATACCAGACCAACATGGCTGGGTGTGGAGTTGGCTTATGCAAGATTGCAAATGGCCTGGGCCGAGTTGACTCACACTTTGACCCGGTCAACCATTAAAGATCGTTAGTCAACAGTCAAAGATAACAGAATCTCTCAACGGAATATTCCTTCGACGGGATAAATTTTCTATGGAGTTTTTGTTTTCAAAAAAAAAAAAAAAAAACCAGATCAACGGTTTTGGTAATTTATCGCGACTTTCCGACGCCGGATTCCGGCCAAAAACCCAGTTTTTCGGCGAGCGTTTTTGGGACAAATTTTCTACATGGGTTTCTCTCACACGTGGGCTTGGTAGATTTCTAACTAATGGACTTTGAAGACAAAACCTATTTTTGGAAGGAGAAAAAAAGCTATAAAAAGGAAGTTTTCTACACAATTTTATATATAACATTTTATTCTATTCTTGGAGCTTTTGCATAGAACTACTTCTAGGGTTTGCTTTCTTTTATGTTTCATCTTATTTCTTTAAATATTATGATGATGAACTCCATGAATATGAGTAGCTAAATACAATAATTGATTATGGGATAAAAGTTGATTTCTTCAAGCATGTTATTTGATTCTATGAATTAGTTTTGTCTCAATTTTATCGTTTATGATTCATCGTTTGTATTATCATATGATTTGAATGCTAGTTTGGTTGAGTCCGGAATCATTTGGATTTGTTTTCATCTCTATAGATATATTAGGGTTTTCAATACGTAAAAGTTGTTATCTCTGATTTCTAGTATCATCTTGTGGTTAATACTTGTAGTGATACATCTTTTTAATCGCATATGAATCATAACCTTTGTTATAACGAATTAGTGCTTTTACACGTTTGTTTGCATCGATTAGTCTTATTTCATAGAACTTATTGCTCTTAGGGAGTTAAATCTAATTGTGCTTTTACACTTTAGGTTGCTTTTTAAGAAGATTTCACAATAGCATCTTTTAATGTTGTTTGTGATAAAATCAGGAAATAAACGGGATACTCTTGCGATCAAGATATCCTAGGACTTTTGATAATTGAGAGATTAAATACCAATTCTAATCATAGATAAAAAATACATGTTTATGAATGATACTATCCCGTGACCAATATCTTCTCCTTATTGATTATTCCTATTATTTACTTTGCTTTATTTAGTTTTATTACTTTAATAAAAACAAAAACACACCCCGGGTTAATTGGTTACTTAAGAATCTGAAAATTGCATAACAACAATCGCCTCTCTGTGGATACGAACTCTTTATTATCGAATACTATATTAATAATTAGTAAAGTGAGGAAGTGAATTATTTTTGACGCATACGATAGCGATCACGCATCACCAGAGATAAAATTTCTTTTTGGTTGAAATATATGAAAGAGAAAGACTTGTCGATCTCGCATATAGATGAACATGATTTTCACACGAAACAGACAAGTATTGATATGTGTTACCCTTATTATCTTACTGATAAGTTTGACTCTGAAGTAGAAAGGGTAGCATCCCAAGAGAGTGCAACGATTCTAAAACTTGTCAGAATCCTGGTAGTTGAAATCAATAGGCTGAAACACAAGGTCAATGGTTGGCATGGTAAAAGGTCGTGATTCCCAATTAAGGGTTCTTCGTGAGGAAAATGTTATTGTTTGTTCTTCCCGAACCTTACTCGAGGCTAAACTCAAAGAAGATTCCCGTGAAATAGAACGACTACTGAGTAATCTCTATATTCAAGATACAGATTGTTATGAGGATTCTGTCATACCAATTACTTCTGACACTGCTGTAATATTAGAAAAAATGACTAGTTCTAATCATGTTTCTCTAATGAAAACATCCTCATAAGCTAAAATGAAAACCCTTCCTATCGCTAAAGAGGTGCTTGGTTCTTCCACTGATCCAAGAATTACCACATCTCATGGAAGGAAGAAATCTTTTAACAATGTTACTAATGTTACACACTCTAATCACTCTGGTGATCAGAAAGTATGTCTTTTTTGTGATTCAAAAGGACATGTTCAACAGAAGAGTACACTGAAGTTGAATGACAATTACTTTGGTAGACTTCAACACACCTTAGATTTAATACTCAAAGGTGTAACTGACAATCAGATGTCTAAACCTATTGGTTTTAGTACTCACCCTGTGAATTCTTCCTGGAAAGTCAGTTCAATATGTTCATCGAACGTTTTAACTAATTGTAGTATCAATACAAATCGGTCAAGGAGATTTTAGAAAGGTCCTTCTCAACTCAAATTGAAGGATGATGGTCAAGATGTGAGAAAGGTGCCCGTAGGCGGAAACAACAATGGAGATATGAAGGACAACCTTAATATGATAATTGAAGGATGTAAGGATCTTATCAATAGGCTGTCAAAATCCTCCATACAAACTTCTTCTGGTAAGGATTCAAACTTAGTTTCTTATTTTGATGACAGTAAGTTTTATGATACCTTTTCACATAAAAAAGGGTTTCCTCCAAAAATTAGAAGGAAAAAGAGGATTAACCATGAAGAATATTCGTTTGATAAGCATAAAGCTCATACTTGTGCTAATTAATCACAAGGGTTGAATTCTTACTCATAAAAAATCCCATTGAGTAAGATTTGCTAATAATCAGGTATACTTATTTGTTTATTAAAGTCTTCGACTTTGGGTCGTAGCAACTCTTAGTTGTGGGTGAGATCAACTAAGGAAATTAAGTACATAGTATCCTGCTGGGATTAGAGACATAAGGAGTGCAACTGTACCTTGGATCATTGTGAGATTGATTGGGGTTCAACTACAGTCCAGACCAAAGTTAGTTTGTAATAGGCTAGTGTCTGTAGCGGCTTAATACAATGTGTGTTCAGTCTGGACTAGGTCCCGGGGTTTTTCTGCATTTGCGGTTTCCTCATTAACAAAACTTCTGGTGTCTGTGTTATTTCTTTTCTGCATTATATTTTGTTATATAATTGAAATATCACAGGTTATGCGTTGTATCGATCAATTGGTAAATCCAACCTTTGGTTGTTGATTAAAATTGATTGATCCTTGAACATTGGTCTTTGGTACCCGTTCAAGGTATTTCTCTTGTATTCAATCAGGCTCGCAGATTTCTATTTGTTTGAGTAAGGACTGAATTGAGAAATTGACATATAGCGCTTTGATATACTTTATACTAAGATTGAGTCTGACTGTCTAGTTGATTCTATTAAAAGTATATTGGAGTTAGTCCATACAGATTGCTAAGCAAAATATTGGGTGAGGTTATTGTACCCCCACTTTTTCACATAGCTAAACTATTGTCTACAGATAGCTTTTCCTAAGTATTGTCTTGTTTAGAGTGTTTACTTTTTAATCTTGAAATAGTATTTTTACTAGGGCTGTCAATGGGTACCCGTTACCCGGAACCGGACCCGCTAAATCGGGTCCGGTTCTAGGTCCTAAAGTTGGACCCATTAGCAACTTAGGACCCGACGGGTAATTACCCGATTGGACCCGAATGTTAACGGGTCCAAACGGGTAATACCCGTCGGGTACCCGTTTATTTAACTTTTTCATCATTTTTTTAGCAAAATTATAGGTATTTTTTCTAGTTTCGGCTTTGAATTTTTTTGATTTTTGATTTTTTTCTTACATTTAATATTTATTCAGTACATTAATAAAGAAATAATAATAAAAAAATTAAAAAAAAAATTATATTCAAGTTAAAAAGAGAAAGAAATTAAGATTTTAATAGTTTTTTGAATACCCAACGGGTATCCGGGACTTTAAACGGGTCCGGTTCTGGGCCAAAACATTATGGAACCGGACCCGGAACCGTTAGGACCCGGAACCGATGCTGATATGCCGGGTCCGGTTATGGGCCATGTACTACCCGGGAGGACCCGGACCCGTTGACAACCCTAATTTTTACTTTTTGTTTTGGGGACCATATTGGTTTTCGTGTGAGTATCCATATTGACTTGTCATGAACCAATTTTTAGAAACCCTAAATTCCTTTCCTAAAACCATTTAAATGCCTATTGAGTCATGTACGCATACTCTAGGTTATTTCTTCTTGTCAAGAATGTCATCACCTTCTCGCACTTATGATTTTGCAAGAGGTTTTCTTGATAAAGGTATTGGTTTCAAGTCTAGAGGAAAGAATAAAAGAACCCTAATAGAAGTTGATGATATCAAATTTCGAAATCCTAAGGATTATTCTGATGTCTGATGCTACTATTCTTATACTCATCAAGATGTTGAGAATGATGAGATGGTTTCGGCCGAAGTAGTTCATGATTTTCTTATATACTTTGAGGAAGCAAAATTGCAGCTCGTTGATACTTTGAAGGGTCTCGATGTGTTAAGAACTCAGTTGAAAAAGGTTAACTCTGACCTTGTTCTCATGAAGACACATGTTAAATATCTTCTCAATAAGGATATCTTCTCTGAAGAAGCAGTGGATGCTATCAATCACAATCTCAAAGGTCTCAAGACTCGTGAGGGATCCGGAAGAGGTCTTTGATTTCAATTCATGATCGGTTTGGTTGGTTTATAAGTTTTTTTTTTAGCTTGTTGGTTTTTATTCTGTCTAGGAAACTTATTATGAGAATTTATCCTTGTGTTTTAAGAAGGATAACTAGGATTTGGAATATTACATATTGTGATTACACATAGCTATTGCCAACTAGGGCCACCTATGGGTTTAAAGGCTTGTTGCACAGGCAAAGTGCAATCGCGATGCCTGCGACAGTGAGTTAGGATTTTTATATTTATTGTTAGATTTTCTCGAGGACTATCAAATAATAAGTTTGGGGGTATTTGATAGATACATTTTTGTGTCTGATTTATCTCAATTCTATATATTGTTAAGTGCTCATTTTTGTACTTACTATTTTATTTTTATGTCTTTGTAGATATTTTTGGAGAAATAAGCTTTTGCGGAAAAATTGGCTCGAAAAGTGGTGTCTGCAACCCCGGAGAAAATTATTAAAGGCATCCCAGGAAAATTACTATTTACGCCCAAAATTAATATTTGCACCCACCAAGGCATGTACTAAAGGGACTCCCACTTTGGATAAAGGGCACCTCAATTGCTAAGGGCATCCACCTGTTATTCGCACCCCGCCAGTGGTTAGGGGCACTTCATCTTCAATAATTCGAAATTTGAATTTTTGCCGGGAACTTTTTGCAGTAGTGAACCAGATTAGGGTTTGATTTTGGAGCGACTTCTAGGGAGATTCAATCACTGGATCATGTTGGATTGGACTCTAATTAACTAAACATGCCTGATATATGTGATCGATTCGATTAGATTGGGCTATATTATTAATTTGAAGCAAAAAAGGTAGATAAATATTCACGGGAATTTCAGGCGAGATTGAGAGGAAATTTAGTCGGATAAAATTATTGGATTTGAATGGGATTGGCCTATCACGATCAAACAGGCTAGGTACAAGACACGAAATCGAAGAAAAAGGAGTGTGCTGCACACATGCAGACACAAAAGTATCTCGGGTTTTCTAGTTATTTCCCGAGTTATCTAACCTATTTTTGGAAGTTGCGTGAGCCACAAAAGAACAAGAGAGATGTATGCCATGTATTCCACGAGTTTGAATGAAGTTGAACAGCTATAAGACATGTGAATAAGTTAAATCGGGAAATTATTTCCCGTGTTGCTGCAAATAAAGAAAGGGAATGATTCAGAGTTATGAGGGACATTTTAGGTGTCTGTAGTATATATAAAGGTTGCTAGAGACACAAAAGGGATCATCGAGATTTTGTAGAGGTTAAAGAGGGTTAGAAACCGAAGAATCAAGGTTGCATAAATATTGCTTCCGCTGCTGCACGAAGAACATAAGTGTCGTTCTTCTATAGTGAAAACGACAGTTTAAATTCAAATTTGCAACAATTAATTCAAATTTGCAAAGTTTGTTAAGTTTTTTTTTCTCCGTAACAGTGGGTTCTGCAACACTTATGGCGTGTTTGATTGGGGGGAATGGAATCAGATTCATGGGAATACTATTCCATTCCCATGTATGGTAAATAGGATTAGAGATTGGTTAGGAATAAAATTCCCAAAAAAGTAAGGGAATCTTAAACCCATAGGGGGAGGGGGGTAGGATTCCCCCTCCTTTGGGAATAGAATTCCCTTCCTACTAACCAAACACGCCATTATATCTGCTACGAATTCACTGCTTTATAACTTTATCTATAAACATGATTTTGAGCGAGTGATTAATATGAGGAGTTAAAACCCTTTGCTGAGGCGACGGAGGAAGCTATTTTTCTAAAAATTATGGGGTAATATTTAATTAATTTCTGCAATTCTTTTTATGATTATTTGCATTGAATCAAAAACTGAAATAATGATTTTTATTAACTCGTTGTTTTCACTTGATGGTGCATGCGTAACTTAGGGCTCTTGATGTTCCATGCTTGAGATTAATAACTAGTATTTTGAAATTCTACTATTGGCAATACCTTAGAATCACAAATTATTATTTTTGATATATATTGTCTAGAATTGCATAATAATTATTAATGTTGAATCACATAAAAATTTGGAAAATAGTGAAATCCTAGACTTAGTGTTCTCACAACTCTTGGTACAAACTTTTAATTAAATTTGTTACTTTTAATTTTAAAATTTAAATCTAGAATCGAATTTGTATAAGTCTGAGAATTGAATCACTTTTCTTATCACTATCTACAACACATCACATACAACTAGGACATAGAATTATCCGGGATTGAAATTCGCAGTTGTTTGAGTCTTTCTATTTGTAGACTTTTAAGACTAAGGGTTTCTTTGAATTCAAGCTAAGATAACTTGAGAATCAAGCAAACACTTTCTCTGTTTATATGAAACTCTTGTTAGAGCAAGGGCTATGGGTAATCTTCATTTGGAGACTAACTCTTTCATATGAAGGAGGACTCTCTCAAATGAAAGTGATGTAGGACATCCTACTTTATTTCCTATTATAGTTCTTCTTAGAACTTCCTATCATATTTCTTTATTTAGGATTTTCTTCCCTAGTTTGGTTTGATTTCCTTTTCTAGTGCTAATTATATTTAGAATCCTTGAAGCCTATATAAGAAGGCATAGTAGAGATATACAATTCTACAACCAATATTATTATTTGATTAATATCAAATTTATCTTTTATTTGTATCTTTTTTTTATCATTACTTTTGTGAATCTATTGATCTCACACTAGTTTTTATCTTTTATCGGATCTTTGATCCAAAACATACGCTTCCGCCACGTCAAGTGGCATCATAGCCACGGTTGAGATTTTTTTTTTTTTGAGTTTCTTGGCTTTCTTTCTATCCACAGTTAAGAGCCTCCATTGAGTACCTTAATTTCTTCGTCATGGAAAAGGAATTTCGTACTACTTTTAGTGTAGATGGAATGATCACTGACTTTATTATTGATCCATCAAGTCCGAAAAACTATATATCTATTGGAACAAAAAATTACTTCAGGGAAAGGAATTGTGGTGATTGGGATTTATTTGGCGGTTTTCTTGATTTCAACTTCCACAAAGGTAATTATTGCAGTTTTTCTTATTGTGAACTATCTTCTATGAATAATTGTCACGTGTTATTGGGTAAACCCTGGCTTTCGAGTTTAGTTGTTGTTTATAATGAAAGTTTGCATAGTTTTGATTTTTGTCAAGGCAACAAATTGCATCGTTTAATGGGATTACATGAACCAAAACCAACACCATTACAACGCTGGACTAAAAAAGGGAAGTCAGATTTTTTGAAAGAATTCCATGAGATTATTGACAGTCTCCGAAGAGATCCATATTCTGAAACCTTTGCAACAACATTAACTTCACAGGTACCTATCTTAGAAGAAGTAGAAAATAAGGGTGACAAAGAGAGTTCTAATGTTGCTGAGATTAATCATCCACAATCCACTTTTTCGCCTATTTGCGACATAGCTACTTCTGTTCCTAAGGATGTGCATGCTCATGAAATACTCACCGTCAAGAATCTACCTCAATGTTCTGAGATTTTTAATGTTTCTAATACTCCCATCGATCTAGTTATCCCAAATCCAAGCTTCAATAACCTCAATTGTTATGTGAAGTTTTTGAATTTTCCTGCTTTATGGCCTAAACAATTCAAGTTACAGAAATAGTCAAAATACATTGTTCGCTGGGATGGGCGCTCGCAATACTTACTAGATTCGAGGGATATTTCTTCGAAAGATAGTGATCAGGATCTGTATGAAACAACTAAGTAGATTCCAAACCAAAATAATATCACCAAGTTGAATTTCCTAGGTCTCATGGATGTTACACAAGAATCATCCACAATCACCTTGAGATATCCACTTGTCACTGTTAGTATAAATCTACAGGAATACCTACTGGTTGAGGGCTTAGAGCTGCATAAGAGAACTCTGGTTTTTCCGTGCTCAGCACTTAGGATTTCTAAAGATGGTGACCTGATCAGTTATGAAGTGTATCGGATTGGCACATCTAATAAGTTTCAAATAACCGATGATAACGGCTTCAGTAATCGTGCTCCTCCGACAAGGGATTTTGGTGTTCTAGAGAAGTATATCCCTTATTCATGCTTATCGGAATGTTTAACTATCAACCTGAGTAAGGGTTCAATCAACAAGTTTATACAGCTGTGTGAAATTCACAATAAAGGTGAAAAAGATTCTCCAAGTCCGCATTGTGCTCCCACCCAAGAGTGTGAGATTCCACGAAAAACCCCTTGGGTTGTGGATATGCATTTGTTGTGTGGATCCCTAGGGAGAAGAACAATAAAAATAGACACATCTGCTCTGTCCACTCTATGATCACCAACAAGAATCACGACAAGAGAGTTTTCTGAAGGTTTCCATATGATATTAGCCGCAGATTCACATCTCGGAAACAAATATGTTAATTCCCAGTTAGGAAGATATTCGGTTGTGGTTATTATTTCTGTTAAGAACCAACAACACGTAGTTGTTCAGTGTAATAATCCATATATGACTATTAGATTGAGCACCCAATCGAAAGCAAGAAAGATTGTTAACAGAGACTATGAGATTCCACGGAAGCCTCCATGGTTTGTGCTTATAACGTGTAACAACCTAAAGAGGAGAAAAAGAAACGAAGATACTACTGCTCAGTCTACTCCGAGCCCAGCCACAACAATCATGACAAAAGTATTATCTCAAATGGGAGAAGATGTACAGATATTATTAGCAGAAGATGTACGCCTTGGAAATGATAATTTCCAGATAGAAAGATACGTTTTCAAAAAAATAACTGATAATATTATAACTTCCCAGCTTATCCATTTGGTTCACAGTAGTGCATATCTGCCTGTGATAATAAGAAGTACTCTAATCATTGACTTAATCTCAGGTGCTCTAAGTGATGTTTATTATCCCACCAAAAGCAATGAAGCTTCCACTGTGGCTTGTTGTCTTTCCTGGATTCGTGAATCTGAAGATATAGTTAATGTTGATAATATTTCTAAGGATTTAATATCGACATTGAACTTACCCAAAAATCATGCATTAGACCGTATTCTCGAGGTTCCGCGTGCATTGTTTCATCCGAATGTTGGATTAAAATCTAAAAATGTAAGGGCACATAGCCTAGCAATTTGTAAGGACCCTCAATCTCGTCAAAGATATTAGACCAGTCAAGAGACGAATTAGACGATAATAACTCGATTAGTCTAACACGAGCGTTAATTAATAGAAATTAATCTAATAAATATCTAGATACGAAACTAGTACCATCGATTAGATCTCAAAAAGTTATGCAAGATGGATTACTCAACCGTGCCATTCAGATACTAGATGAAGAAGTAATCAACTGAGCTGTGTGGAGGGTAAAATGGTCATTTCACACTCAGACTTGTCAAGGCAGCCGAATTATCTTCTATGAGCACCGATGGTCTGCCCTTATCTTTTTTTCGGGTGTCGTTTTGATGAGTAGTTGGCATTAACACCAGGACGTGTCGAAGAGAAATCAATTTCTCTTATTTCTTATTCTTTCCTTTTTCTTCTTCTATTCTCTTCTTCTTCTTCTTTCTCTTTTCTTTTCTCTCTTTATTCTTCTTCTCTTTTTCCTGCGATTCAGAGAGGAAATCTCTGGTGAGATAACCTTACAAAAAATCAGTGAAACCAATTGTTCGAGTGTGCTGGTGATGAATTCATAGTTGGGTTTATTTAGAGTTCTCAATTGAGGTGAAGAGGTGTTCTGTGATAATTAGGGTTTCATCTTGATTCTGAGTTTGAACGGAAATAGAAGGTTTGTTAAGTTATCAAGAAGATTTGAGTAGTTGGTGATGGATAACAAAGGGGGTTTATGTCTAATTGAGTTATGAAGTTGATTCAGTGAAGAATCTAGGGGTTAGGGTTCTGCATGTTGTGTTGGTGTTCGATTTGAGTAAGAATTAAGAAGATATAGACGGAGTTACAAGATGGGTTTGCTTAATTAAAGAGTTAATTGATGTTCCGGGTTTGAATTAGAGATTGATGACAGTAACGGTTTATGTGTTCTTCCCCATATTAAAATTAGGGTTTCAGCGAAATTGGTTTGTGAACTTGCAATTGAAAGGAATCTAGTTAATGGGTAAGTCTCTCTGTCGTTTAAATTATGCACTTAGTGTTGAATTGTGTATATTATGATGTAGTTGATTTATGGGATGAGTTAATGAAGCTGTTAATACTGTTGTTGTTATAGTTGGATGAATGAATGATTTCAAGAGAGGTGATTGAGTAACTGTGGTTGTAGTTAGTCTGTATTTGAGATGATATGAGTATTTCCCTGTGAAGATGTGCCTGGTGGGGGTTTTTGAGTTAATCCAATTGAACTGAAGTGATGTGTATGGGAATTGGAACTGGGAATGCTATGGTTTGGTAATGATAATGATGTTGATGCTACTGTGGTGTTGTAGAATGCAGGGATGGAGTTGGAACTATGTTAATAGAGGATATGAGTAGATGTATGTTAAGATTGTGGAGATGATAATGATATTGAGTTGGAAGTGTCAAGATAATGATATTACAATGGAAGTTTAGTTGTGTTGGTGGTTTCAGTGATGGTTGTTTGTGTGTTGAAGTTGCAGGGGATGTGAGTGACCTGTTGAGGTTGTGGAATGCAGGTTGGTGTTGTAGATGGATCTGAGTTGGGTAAGGTTGAAGTACATAGAGTTGGGTTACAATGAATGGATGGAGGAACTATAACTGAAATAGTGTTATGTTGAGTTACAGTTGGAACAACCTAGGAATCAGTTGTAACTCTTGGTATTTGAATGTGTAGATAAAAGCTGAAGTTGGTTGTAATTTGATGTCGTGGTGGCCTTAGTGAAAGTCTGCGATTCCAAATCTAGGTAAACTAATTTATAATTGTAAATAAGGTTCAAAGTTGTTTAAGAATGAATGTGTGATTTTAGTTGGATAGATTTGAAATGTTAATGAAGTAGAATTGAAAGAATGCTTGTAATAGAATTTTGGATTTAGGGTGATGCACCATTACAAAAGGTTCAACTTCATTCCGTGCAAGGGCCTTAGTTTGTTTAACCTGAATCAGTCTTGTGACTGAGTTGGCTCAGCGATTTCCCTGACTTGATCTGAGTTGGACCATTGACCCGATTTGACTCAGTGAACCTTGACTGAGTTAGTTCCTTTGACCAGGACCTTGACTTGCCTATGGACGTTGACTGTTACTTGACCTTGACCGTCACTTTGACTGTTAGTGAACGTTAGTTGTTTCTAATGGACCAGGCCTTAGATTAATGGGCTATAGAAGAGGACTTGGGCTTAGAACTTATTTAGTTAATTAGAAGTTTTAGACCATTTATAGTCTGAATTAGACTTTAGTTCTTCTTCAAAGTTGTAGATGTTCATAAGACTTAGTTAATGGGCTTAGATCTATTATTTAGACTTGTATGAACCTTGTGTAGTTGTGTCAGCCATTTTGGCTAGATTCTTAGAGTGCTTCTTTGATTAAAAGTTAGTATTAACAACGACCGATTCAAAGGACGAACCAGTGGATCGTGGATCTCGAGGTAGATGTGGCTTGTCTTCAAAAAGGTGTGGGATTTCATTTGACAATTTTGTAATCATTATTGTTGTTTTTATAAAAGTTTATGCTTTACAAACTCATGCATTGTCTAGTTGTGCATTCCATGCTTTGTTTAAATTGCATTTCGATTATTCTGTTAATTCTGTGAATCTTTCCATGATTTGGAAAGGACTTGTAATGTGTTGTCAATATGAATTGTTATGGGAAATGAGAATTTCCGCTTGTGGTATATAGGATACGCTCCTTCACATTTATACCTACTTTAATTCAGCTTTTATTGTTTAGAGTACTGGTCACCATGGTCTTGGTGGCGTCCATAGCTATTAGTTGTGAATTGCCGGGTAGGGATTCACAACCATATTATACATTGTTTGACGAAGGAGTTTGTTCCATATACACGTATGATTATTTCAGTGACTTGGTCACTGTTTAATGTTTCGGAAAAACATGTAATGTTTTCCAAATCTTGCATATGATTACTTAGAAGTTAAATGTTAATTATTCCCACTTCGATTTACGTGACAGATCAGTAGTTGCACAAACTAAAGCTTCACGGGTTGACTTCGTTAGTTGATTAACTTCTGTTATATTTATTATGTTGTATATTTTATTTAAAAACCAATTGACTATCATATATATATGTATCATTTGAGATAAGATCTTGTATACATATTTCTGAGCGGGGTTAGTTTTTGGTTAAGTTCTGTATCGCATTTCTTAATTGAATGCTTAGTGCATGTTTTAGATTTTAATGCTTCTTTATTAGTTAATTTATTGGATTAGTCAACTGCTAGCTTAGGGGGCGCTACAGAGTTGTTATCAGAGCTCACTATTAGATCTTATATGGTAGACAATAGGAATAGCCAGTGCCAGTTAGTAAACTAGATTAGTTTAAAACTGGGTTGGTTTGTGAGATGAATCTTAATAACTAAAAGCTATCAATAATTAAAAGAATTATTTGATTGATTGAATTGCTTGTTTGCTTGTTTGTTTATTTAATGAAGTAAAAATTGTAGGGTACACCAATAATTAATCTAGTGGAGAATAGATAACAAATGATTTCAAATTTTGAACACATGCACAATTCAATAATAAAAAATAATGAGATTAGTAGTCTTGATAAATCTTGGAAGTCACATATATAAATATTAAGCACCTTGACTTATACGTAAAATCAACGGTTTATAATCACATAAATGTTAATAATATTTTGGGACTCAATAATATTTGTAAGAGTGTTAGAATAATAATTCAATAAATGTTATAATAGTAACTATAGATAGATGATAATAAAAGTAACTTGTTGTTAGGATAATAATTCACTTGTTGTTTTTCAATAAAAATCGTGGTGGCATTCTTTCATAAAAGTAATAATAATTTTAATAAAATAATGTTAGCATATATCAATAAGTACAATATCAAACTTAACTAAAATCTCAATAAAGATATATAACGATAAAAATAATAATTATGATTAATTAAATAGTTATGGAAAATTAATAATGCTTGTGTACGGTTAAGTTTGTAAATTAAACTAATTACAAATTAGAAATATATGTTTTACATCTAAACTAGATAACTAATGTAATGCTTATTAGGCGTTAGACTTAAGAAAGCGAGAATATAATAATATATAAAATAAAAAGACTCAACTTGTTAGTAATTTTGTACCGAAATTATCTTTAGTCTAACAAACGATCCGGTAAATAATTAATATATATGAATTAGTAATAATAGCATTCGGATACTTAGTGTAATATTAGAATTAAAAGAAAATAAATTTGTATATTAATAGGATTTTTCCTCATAAATAAATGTAATCATATTTTAAAAAGAAAAATTAGTATGGAAAACTTAAATTGTTAGAGTTTAAATTAGTACTATATTGAGTACCATTTAAATTAAAATTCCATTTGCAAATATATATTGATAAAATAATGATTAAGAATAGCTATGGAAAATTATTAGTGCTTATCTATAATTAAGGTTTGCAAGGTTAAATAATAACAAATTTGAATTTTGTGTTTTGCATTTAAACCAAATAGATAAATAGGACTTCTTCTGTAGGATTAAGAAAATTAGGTCATATATGGCATAAAATAAAGACTAAAACTTGTTAACGATCTTACACCTAGATTATCTTTCATCCAATAAATGATTCACTAAATTACTAAATTATACACATGAAGTGATAATTATAATATTTGAATACTTAGAACAAAATTAAACTTAAAGGAGAATAAAATTGCATGTAAAATAGATACTTATTATTAATACCCAAAATCCGAAGACTATTAAGACATATTGAAATTTTATGCAGACTTAAATTTAAATCAAATTAAATTACCAACACCAATAATTAACAAGATATAGTATATAGATTCAATCTGAATAAATAAAATCTGTTATATCAATCCTTTCGTGAAAGTAAAATTATATTTACAAGATTAGGGCTTAATAAAATTAAACTAAGTATCATTACTAAACAATTATTTTAATTGTATGTTTGTTACACTAGTAATCGAATAACAAAATTTGATAAAACAATAATGAAAATGATAATATAATTAAGACAATAATTTTGATAAGATGAGCAAATAATAATATTATATAATGTGGATTACTATAAAATTTAGAGTTATTGTAAATATTTTTTTGGTTAATAACTATAAGATAGGATTGGCAAAACGTAATTTTTATTATAGTACAATTTAAAGGTTACTTAGCAATAATATGAACTTAAGAAAATAAATTTTGACCAAATCAAATCTAGTATTAACAATAAAATTTAAACTTGGCATTACGATTAATCACGATTAACTTTTATCGGTTTAAGAAATAAAACATATAGGTTATAATAATAATAATAAAATATTAATACCAAACAACTGTGAAAATTTATTTGCAGTTAATTATTTATATCAAGTCACATAATGAAATAAAAAATAGATATATTGGAAATAATATGTTGAAAATAAAATAATAACGTAACATTTGGATAATGGTTATACCATTAAGTTATTCGTAAATAGTTCATGAATCAAAAAAATTATATATGATATTACATCAAAGCTGAAAATATTGGATATCATAAATTGACGTGAGATCGAAATTGGATTAATTATTATGATAAAATAAATAAATAATAATAATGATAAATAAAAATAAATTGGTCAAACTAAAATTTTGACGGTCAACTAATGGTCCAGGTACCATCCCTTAATATCTTAAAATAAATAAAATAAATTTTGATGATTAAATTGTTTAAAATGATGTAAACTATTTATATATTTTACGAAGTAAAATTTATCAGAATTACACCAGTTAAGATAGAAGTTAAAGACTAATTAATCTTAATAGAATAAAATTAACACTTAGTTAATCGTAATAAGTTACACTTAGTTAATCCAGCACTGGGGAATAGTGAGGTTGGTAATTCTGATGTGTTCGGGTGATACTTGTTAGGTAGTAGGCATTGTTAGGCGTCGCGAACCTAGACAGGGCAACTGCATTCTTGTATCACTAGGCATTGAAGGGAAATCCGCTTCTATTAGTGAACTAATAGATCCCAAATTTTAAGGAGAAACTTTATTATTGAATATCTTCTGAAAGTACTTAGAACCAGTAAGTTATTGACTTAGAAATTAATGTAGAAAATTTTCATGTAAGAAACTTAGACTTCCCAATTTGATAGAACTTAAATCAACATAGTTGAACCTAGAGATACAAATTACAAATTTTAGTTGTAGAGCCATATAGGTTTATGCTTTTGTTATCGTTTTGTTTTACGCTAGGATAAGAGGTGGATTTATTCTTTAAGGTGGGGAGTTTTCAAGACTAAAAGGCAGTTCTATTTTCGAGGAAGAAAATAAAATAAGGTGGGGAGAATGTAAGGACCCTCAAGCTCGTCAACGATATTAGACCAGTCAAGAGACGAATTAGACGATAATAACTCGATTAGTCTAACACGAGCGTTAATTAATAGAAATTAATCTAATAAAGATCTAGATACGAAACTAGTACCATCGGTTAGATCTCAAGAAGTTATACAAGATGTACTACTCAAGCGTGCCATTCAGATACTAGATGAAGAAGAAATCATCTGAGCTGTGTGGAGGGTAAAATGGTCATTTCACACTCAGACTTGTCAAGGCAGCCGAATTATCTTCTATGAGCACCGATGGTCTTCCCTTATATTTTTTTTCGGGTGCCGTTTAGATGAGTAGCTGGCATTAACACCAGGACGTGTCGAAGAGAAATCAATTTCTCGTATTTCTTCTTCTTTCCTTTTTCTTCTTCTATTCTTTTCTTCTTCTTTCTCTTTTCTTTTCTCTCTTTATTCTTCTTCTCTTTTGCCTGCGATTCAGAGAGGAAATCTCTGGTGAGATAACCTTACAGAAAATCAGTGAAACCAATTGTTCGAGTGTGCTGGTGATGAATTCATAGTTGGGTTTATTTTGAGTTCTCGATTGAGATGAAGAGGTGTTCTGTGATAATTAGGGTTTCATCTTGATTCTAAGTTTGAACGGAAACAGAAGGTTTGTTAAGTTATCAAGAAGATTTGAGTAGTTGGTGATGGATAACAAAAGGGGTTTATGTCTAATTGAGTTATGAAGTTGATTCAGTGAAGAATCTAGGGGTTAGGGTTCTGCATGTTGTATTGGTGTTCGATTTGAGTAAGAATTAAGAAGATATAGACGGAGTTACAAGATGGGTATGCTTAATTAAAGAGTTAATTGATGTTCCGGGTTTGAATTAGAGATTGAATACAATAACGGTTTATGTGTTCTTCCCCAAATTAAAATTAGGGTTTCAGAGAAATTGGTTTGTGAACTTGTAATTGAAAGGAAGCTAGTTAATGGGTAAGTCTCTCTGTCGTTTAAATTTTGCACTTAGTGTTGAATTGTGTATATTATGATGTAGTTGATTTATGGGATGAGTTAATGAAGTCATTAATCTTTGTTGTTGTTATAGTTGGATGAATGAATGATTTCAAGAGAGGTGATTGAGTAACTGTGGTTGAAGTTAGTCTATATTTGAGATAATATGAGTATTTCCCTGTGAAGATGTGCCTGGTGGGGGTTTCTGAGTTAAGACAATTGAACTGAAGTGATGTGTATGGGAATTGGAACTGAGAATGCTATGGTTTGGTAATGATAATGATGTTGATGCTGTTGTAGAATGCAGGGATGGAGTTGGAACTATGTTAATAGAGGATATGAGTAGATGTATGTTAAGATTGTGGAGATGATAATGATATTGAGTTGGAAGTGTCAAGATAATGATATTACAATGGCAGTTTAGTTGTGTTGGTGGTTTGAGTGATGGTTGTTTGTGTGTTGAAGTTGCAGGGGATGTGAGTGACCTGTTAAGGTTGTGGAATACAGGTTGGTGTTGTAGATGGATCTGAGTTGGGTAAGGTTGAAGTACATAGAGTTGGGTTACAATGAATGGATGGAGGAACTATAACTGAAATAGTGTTATGTTGAGTTACAGTTGGAACAACCTAGGAATCAGTTGTAACTCTTGGTATTTGAATGTGTAGATAAAAGCTGAAGTTGGTTGTAATTTGATGTCGTGGTGGCCTTAGTGAAAGTCTGCGATTGCAAATCAAGGTAAACTAATTTATAATTGTAAATAAAGTTCAAAGTTGTTTAAGAATGAATGTGTGATTTTAGTTGGATAGATTTGAAATGTTAATGAAGTAGAATTGAAAGAATGCTTGTAATAGAATTTTGGATTTAGGGTGATGCACCATTACAGGGCAGTTCAACTTCTGGCCTGTGCAAGGGCCTTAGTTTGTTTAACCTGAATCAGTCTTGTGACTGAGTTGGCTCAGCGATTTCCTTGACTTGATCTGAGTTGGACCATTGACCCGATTTGACTCAGTGAACCTTGACTGAGTTAGTTCCTTTGACCAGGACCTTGACTTGACTATGGACATTGACTGTTACTTGACCTTGACCGTCACTTTGACCGTTAGTTAATTCTAATGGACCAGGCCTTAGATTAATGGGCTAGAGAATATGACTTGGGCTTAGAACTTATTTAGTTAATTAAAAGTTTTAGACCATTTATGGTCTGAATTAAACTTTAGTTCTTCTACAAAGTTGTAGATGTTCATAAGACTTAGTTAATAGGCTTAGATCTATTAGTTAGACTTGTATGAGCCTTGTGTAGTTGTGTCATCCATTTTGGCTAGATTCTTAGAGTGCTTCTTTGATTAACAGTTAGTATTAACAACGACCGATTCAAAGGACGAACCAGTGGATCGTGGATCTCGAGGTAGATGTGGCTTGTCTTCAAAAAGGTATGGGATTGCATTTGACAGTTTTGTAATCATTATTGTTGTTTTCATAAAAGTTTATGCTTTACAAACTCATGCATTGTCTAGTTGTGCATTCCATGCTTTGTTTAAATTGCATTTCGATTATTCTGTTAATTCTCTGAATCTTTCCATGATTTGGAAAGGACTTGTAATGTGTTGTCAATATGAATTGTTATGGGAAATGAGAATTTCCGCTTGTGGTATATAGAATACGCTCCTTCACATTTATACCTACTTTAATTCATCTTTTATTGTTTAGAGTACTGTTCACCATGGTCTTGGTGGCGTCCATAGCTATTAGTTGTGAATTGACGGGTAGGGATTCACAACCATATTATACATTGTTTGATGAAGGAGTTTGTTCCATATACACGTATGATTATTTCAATGACTTAGTCACTGTTTAATGTTTCGGAAAAACATGTAATGTTTTCCAAATCTTGCATATGATTACTTAGAAGTTAAATGTTAATTATTCCCACTTCAGTTTCTGTGACAGATCAGGGTTGCACAGTTAAAGCTTCACGGGTTGACTTCGTTAGTTGATTAACTTCTATTATATTTATTATGTTGTATATTTTATTTAAAAACCAATTGACTATCATATATATGTATCATTTGTGAGAAGATCTTGTATACATATTTCTGAGCGGGGTTAGTCTTGGGTTAAGTTCTGTATCACATTTCTTAATTGAATGCTTAGTGCATGTTTTAGATTTTAATGCCTCTTTATTAGTTAATTTATTGGATTAGTCAGCTTCTAGCTTAGGGGCGCTACACAATTGATTTCCTTGGAACTACTGCTGCAAGTTTGAAGCGAGATGTATTCTTTTGCACCAGGGATTACTCTTGTATTTTAGCTCCAATGTTGTCAATATCTGAAAGATCAAAGCATGGAATGGAAACATATTGTATCATGCTAAAAGTGAAGGCTAGGTTTGCAGACGTTACACTTATGCATGTGCAAAAGGCTACCAACTACCATCTGACGAGAGCGGTTGAGATTGTGAAGTATGTTGCTACACAGGATAAGAGAAAGCCTAAACCTACCCAGGAGAAGAATATTACAATCAACAAACAATCTTCTATAATTTCTCGTTATCTTCAATTAGTTTCTACTCTAAAAGACAAGCTCAAGAAACAACACCTGGAAACAAGTAGTAAAAATAAAGACGGAAATGTTCCAGCGCAAATGGCGTCTCCAACTGTGGGAGAGGGTATTCTAGAAAATATCAAGGAATCACCCTTGTGTACTAATGGTTCAGCATCTCGAATGACAGTTTTCCTGAAGTTCACTATAAAAATCACCAACCTGTTTAAAGAGAATGGGGTTTCAAGGTTGATTACACAAATGAAAATTGTTCAGCAAGAGCATTTAAATTTCATGTTAGGAGCTAATACTATTGATGATGTACATCTTTGTAGCCACATGTTCTATCTTAGTATTTGGTACAAGGATGATTCAAAATTGCAAGAGAAGTCTTTTTCTTTTTCTCCTGGATTTGATAAGATTATGTTTCTCAGGTTATGCATTTCTAATGCTAACTATTCGAAGTATGCTAGTTGGTAGGCTTATAAATATACCTACAACTATGTATACTGCAAGTGCACAGTGTCGACAAGCAACACAGGGCAAGCACAGGTCGAACCACAGAGACTTGGAGAGTGTAGAAGTTGATTCTAAATCCTTACTAAGAACTGATTCAGAGAGTAACCAAAAGGGGTTTGATTTTGTCGATACGACGAGATATTGGCAAAGACTTAAACATAAAGTAATTTGAATTAAAATATGCAATTAACTCAAGGTGTAAATACTGAGAATATGGATACTAGGGTATTCAAATCCACCACTAACCTATGATATGCATTCAACTTGTAATATTATCTTGTCCTTACAGCAGATTCAAGTCTACCGTGTATCTAAGGTGTTTCTCCAATGGATAATTTAATCACAACGAAAGTATTTCTCCAAAGCATTAACTGTCTAATTAAAGCAAAACTAATCTGAGGATCAATATTTGGTTAAGCATGAGTTGCAGCATAATCAACATAGAGATATTCTAACTACAATGGATACATGGCATACATTGTGAGAGCAAGATGTTGACAAACTTGGATTAAATTATATCTTTAAATAATTCTAAACTTTCAGGAACAATATACAAGATATGAATACATAACAATAAGTTACGGCTTCATCTAAACCCTAGCAAATGAAACTAGAACATGAATAACATTATAACACAACTGAAATTAAGAAACTAGTATGAGCAAGCTATTCTTGGATGCCTCTTCAACACAACAACACCCTCTATTTATACACAACCTTCCTTGGATTCGAAAACGAGAGAGAGACACCAATTCAAAACTTCAATCTTCTCCTTAATTGATGCTTGTTTTTTTTTTTTTTTTAATGAGAATATAATTATAATTTTCCTTAATTGATTGAGTGATTGAAGGGGAGGTGGCTCTTTTGGGGACAAGGAAAACGAATTTGTTGGGTCTTTTGTGTGATTTGGGAGGATAAGATGGGTTGCTAGGGTGTGAGACGGGAGCAGCGAGAGTTGATGCATTGATCGGAGATGTCGTTGGATGCACATTGGTTATATCAAATCCGATGGCTCAAGATGGAGACCGGCTTGGGTCTTGAATCATGGGTAGTTTAAACCCATGTATTTGTAAACAGGTTGCCACTGATGCGCAAGCGGGTTGCAACTCTTCCAAAGACGCTAGCCTCCAACTTTCTGTTCTTTTGGCTTCTCAATTAATCCAAGCTTTATTTACTACCTAAAAACACAAAATTAATTAGTACAAATATTTATTCTTGAAAACAGTAAATATACAGAATTTGGGATAAAATATGAAAATAAAGCGCGAAAGATGAGTTAAGTGCCAATAAAAAGGTGTATGAATATGCAATATTTGGCACTCATCAAATACCCCCAAACCAGAATTTTACTTGTCCTCAAGTGAAATAGAAATTAAGAAATCCTAACTATACCACTGACGCTGGTCTCTCGAATGCATTTAGCGTATGCACTAAGCCTTTAAACCCCTAGGTGTCCCTAGTTGGACGAGTTGTAGTCTCGTGAGGGCCTACCAGAGATGTACCCACAAAACCTTCTCCAAATTTAGAGCATAATAGAGTCCTAAGCATCCAAGGAGCTATGAGGACATAGAGTTTCTGCATGCTAGTAACTAAAAGTTAGAATTACCAAAGAACACAATCTCATCCTTAAAAGTTGAGCGAGAAATAACCATACCATATGAAAGATTTTGGGTTCGAGATTGATTACAAGTTTCTACTTCTTCCTTACCAACAGGGTTTTATGATAATTGCACTCAAAAAGACCGCTTTTCTAGTCTCTCTCATGTGTGCAGGCAGGAATAAAGAGTGAAATCCTGCACACGTTGAATGGTGGGAAGGAAACCTTCCGAAATAATTTCTGGAGACCCCACACCACTGTGGGCAAAAAGAATCTTTTCTGATGATCAATTATGGGAGGATCAGAGTACTCACTTACCTGATGGGCAAACAACACCACTCTCTCAGCATCCATAGAAACGTCTTCGTCTTCGGTCTTCAACTGTTGATGATGAACTTCGGAATTTCGTATAACCTTGAAAATTTCTAACCATATTTTTTTTTTAATTTGTTTTTTGTATATACTCGAGCCACGGGTCGGATAAAATCGCAACGGGTCGGGTTTCCTTTCGGATGCCCGAAAACGTTGCTCGATGGAGCCCTAATTTTTTCTTTTTCCTTTAAATACTTCGCTTCTTTTTATTCGACTGCCATCTTGTTCTTCATCTCTTCTCTGCATATTTACTATATTCTTCCAGCCTTCATTAGATCTTGATTCTAACTTCGATTTTTTATCCACTCAATCATGTTTTTCTACTTCCTTCTTATTTGGTTCATTTCTGTAGTGATTATTTATTGGTGGAGTCTGCAATATCTAGGTTGATCAGAAGAATAAATTGTTCTCTGAAGATGGAGATCTGGTGAGTTAGGAAAAGATGTAAGATCGTTCCATAAGCAGCTTCAAAAAAAACATCCAGTAATAGATCCTGCTTTCAAAGTTGAAGTCAGATTTCGATCTAGATTTAAATCATCCCCTTTCTTTATTAGTTCTTTATTTCTTTTTCTTTGATTCATCGTCTGATTTTGTTTCTTGTTGTTGATTGTAGACTTTGGACTATTTCATCTTTCTTCAGAACCTTCTTATGTTGCTTTGATCATTGTTGTTGATGTATTTCTATGGATCTGATTGATGTTGTCGAGAGAGAGAGAGAGTGGTGCTAACTACAAACATTCCTGTACGGTGACACAGATACTCTGAAAGATCTTTAAATGGTCACAAAACTGAAAGTTGATGTCTCACTTGATAAAAATAGGTAGTCTCCACTCAACTCTACTACCAAAAATCTTTTTTCAAACACCTAATTCGCCCTCCGGTATGGTTAGATCCAATTTTAATGCTCTAACAACTAAGAAACCCGATTGTGTTCTCCAGTAATTCTAAGTTTAGGTATTTCGGTCAGACTCTCTATGTAATCGTAGCTAAAAGCATGCTAGTGACTCTAAGATCTCTGAGAATTGGAGGTTTTATGCAAATATTTGCAAAAGTTTTTTTTTTTTTTTTTTTCAAAAGATTTTTCAAGATTTTTTTTTGTTGAAAAAAATGCAAAAGACTAACAACTCTATATGCAAATACTCCCCCAAACCTAAATCTAACATTGTCCTCAATGTTTCAAGAGATAACGAAAACAACAACAAACCATGAGAACAAAACAGATTCAAAGGAAAGAGATTACCAGATGCCACACCAGAGACAGTAGAGTATGTCCAAAGCAACCAGCGGGGAACATATCTCGATAACAAAGATTATATACAACAAAATCTAATCTAGCAAAATGAAATCAAAAGAAAACAAGGAGAGCTAATGGAATTCTAAACCTGTGGTATGTACATGGGGTGAATTTTTCAGTCCACATAGATCGGATCATCAAGATCAGTTGTTTCAATTTCAGGTGTGATTGGTTCAAGGAACGGCTTCAGTCTCTGCCCATTGACCTTGAAGATATTCTTGGTTGCTACATCTTCTAGTTCTACAGCCCCATGGGGTAAAATTGTGCGCACCAAGAATGGGCCTGTCCATTTAGAACGTAATTTACCTGGAAAAAGGTGCAAACGTGAGTTGTACAATAAAACTTTCTGGCCTGGAGTGAATGACTTGCGCAAAATACGCTTGTCATGGAACACCTTCATTCTATATTTGTACAACTTTGAACTGTCATAAGCATCATTTCTCAGCTCTTCCAACTCATTGAGTTGGAGTTTCCGTTGTGTGCCCTCCTTATCAAGAGAAAAGTTAAGCTTTTTAATAGCCCAATATGCACGATGTTCAAGTTCAACAGGTAAATGGCAAGGCTTCCCATACACAAGTCGGTAAGGGGACATGACAATAGGGGTTTTGTATGCTGTTCTATAAGCCCATAAAGCATCATTCAATCTTAAAGACCAATCTTTTCTAGACGGGTTAACCGTCTTTTCTAGAATGTGCTTAATCTCCCTATTTGAAACCTCTACCTGGCCAACGTCCTGGATGATATGGGGTTGCGACTTTATGAGTTATGCCATACTTGCGAACTAATGACTCAAAAGGCCTATTGCAGAAATGTGAACCACCGTCACTGATTATAGCTCTAGGGGTGCCAAAACGAGAAAATATGTTTTCCTTTAAGAACGAAAGTACCACCTTGTGGTCATTAGTTTTGGTTGCAATTGCTTCTACCCACTTAGAAACATAATCAACATCAACAAGAATGTACAACTTTCCCTTAGAGTTAGGAAATGGACCCATGAAATCAATACCCCATACATCAAATAGCTCAACAATCAAAATGGGTTGTAGGGGCATCATGTTTCGTTTTGATATACTTCCCAATTTCTGGCACCGGTCACAAGAAACACAGAAGGCATGGCTATCCTTAAACAATGTTGGCCAGTAAAAACCACTCTGCAAGATCTTTGCAGCAGTTTTCTTGGCGCTAAAATGTCCTCCACATGCTTGATCATGACAAAAAGAGATGACATCCCTTTGTTCAGAATTGGGGACACATTTCCTAATGATTTGGTCTTGGGAGTACTTAAATAGATATGGGTCATCCCAAAGGAAACATTTAACTTCGGCCAAGAATTTAGACCGATCTTGTTTGGACCAATGTAGTGGCATTCTACCTGTAGCAAGGTAGTTCACGATATCGGCAAACCATGGCATTTCAGAAATCAACATCAGTTGTTCATCTGGGAAAGATTCTCTAATAATCTCTGATTCATCAGCAGATTCGACATTCAATCTAGATAAGTGATCAGCAAAAACATTCTCGGACCATTTTTTATCTCAAATTTCGAGGTGGAACTCTTGTAATAAGAGTATTCATCGAATTAGACGAGCCTTAGCATCTTTTTTAGATAAAAGAAATCTTAATGCGGCATGGTCAGTATATATGATGATTTTAGATCCTATCAAATAAGATCTAAACTTATCTAATGCAAACACAACAGCTAGCAGCTCTTTTTCGGTTGTTGAATAATTCATCTGAGCCTCATTCAGTGTCTTACTAGCATAGTAGATCACATAGGGGTGTTTGTCAACTCGCTGACCTAAGACAGCTCCAACAACAAAATCAGATGCATCACACATGATTTCAAATAGTAATTTCCAATCAGGAGGTCGGACTATAGGGGCTGAAGTTAGAAGAGTTTTGAGCTCCTCCCAAGCATGCACACAAGCATCATCAAACACAAATGCAACATCTTTACTGAGTAGATTACACAGTGGCCTTGAGATCTTACTGAAATCTTTAATGAATCTACGGTAGAAACCAGCATGGCCTAAAAATGATCTAATCTCCCTCACAGAGCGAGGTTGCAGCAAGTGTTGAATGAGGTCAACTTTAGCTTTATCCACTTCAATGCCTTTTTCAGAGATGATGTGTCCTAGAACTATGCCTGAGTTCACCATAAAATGACATTTCTCCCAATTCAACACCAAATCTTTTTCTTTACATCTAATCAGCACGCGAGTGAGATGGTTCAAACATTCATCAAAAGATGATCCAAACACAGAGAAATCATCCATAAAGATATCAAGGAAGTTATCTATCATATCAGAAAAAATTCTCATCATACATCGCTGAAATGTGGAGGGTGCATTACACAACCCAAAGGGCATACGGCGATAGGCAAACGTTCCAAATGGACATGTAAATGTAGTCTTTTCCTGATCTTCGGGTGAAATATGAATCTGGTTGTAACCAGAAAAACCATCTAAGAAACAATAGAATTTACGCCCAGACAATCATTCAAGCATTTGATCTATGAATGGAAGAGGGAAGTGATCTTTCCTTGTAACTGCATTCAACTTCCTATAATCAATGCAAACTCGCCACCCTGTGGTTACTCGAGTAGGGATTAACTCATCTTTATCGTTTTGAACTACAGTAACTCCTGACTTTTTCGGCACAACCTGAATGGGGCTAACCCATTTGCTATCTAAGATTGGGTATATGATACCCGCATCAAGAAGCTTTATAATCTCACTCTTAACAACCTCTTTCATGTTAGGATTGAGTCGCCTTTGCATCTCCCTAGATGGTTTAGCATTGTCCTCAATGTTTATATGATGCATGCAATCAGTGGGACTTATGCCTTTAAGGTCCGAGATGGACCAACCTAATGCTTCCTTATGCTCCTTAAGTACTTCTAAAAGTTTACTTTCCTGTTTTGTATCTAAGGCGGATGAAATAATGACATCCAAAGTATTAGAAGTTCCCAGAAATTGATATTTCAGAGTATCAGGCAATGGTTTCAGTTCGAGCTTTGGTGGCTCAACAAGAGAGGGAACAGACTTGGATTCCAAGAGTGGAAGTGATTCCACTCTAGTTTTACACTTAAACGTGTCCATGAGAGGTTTGGATTCAAGCAAAGTATTTACTTCACTTATGTATTCATCATCAAACAGATCCAGGTTAAAATTATTCAAACAAGCCTGCAAAGGGTCAACAGACATGCTACTAGACATCGAATCCTGAATCAAACTTTCAATCATGTTGATTTCATGCACATCATTATCATCATCAAGATCTAAATGTTATTGGCTAGTATTGAAAACATTCAACTCCACAGTCATATTACCAAATGACAACTTCAGCACTCTATTACAGCAGTTAATGATTGCATTGGATGTCGCTAAGAAAGGACGTCCCAAAATGAAAGGAATGTGACTGCCAGGGTTTTGCACAGGTTGAGTATCTAAAACGATGAAGTCCACAAGAAAATAAAACTTATCAACCTTAATCAAAACATCTTCTACCACACCACGTGGCACTTTGACAGATCTGTCCGCCAATTGCAGAGTTATAGGTGTTGCCTTCAACTCTCCAAGACCTAACTACACATATACCGTATATGGTAGTAAATTCACACTTTCCCCTAAGTCTAGCAACGCCTTCTTAACCGTCTGGTCACCTATTTTGCATGTGATAGTTGGACTACCTGGGTCTTTAAACTTAGGTGGTGTGTTGCTTTGAATGATTGCACTCACCTGCTCAGTGAGAAAAGCACGCTTATGCACATGAAGTTTTCGATTTTGTGTGCACATATCCTTAAGGAATTTAGCATAAGCATGGACTTGCTTTATTGCATCAATAAATGGGATGTTGATGTTAACTCGTTTGAACATTTCCAAAATCTCGTTGCACTGGATACTCTCTTTTTGATACACCAATATTTTTGGGAATGGAGCAACATGCCTAGAAGATGGTGTAGGAACATTGACATTAGTAGAATTCTTATCTTGCTCAGATTTTTTTTCTACAATAGGTGTTTTCTGTGGATTTGTATGCACTGGTGAGTCCGATTTAGACTCACTCGACTGTGGTATACCTATATTGTTCTCAACAACCTTACCACTACGAAGAGTGGTGACAACATTCACAGGGCTATGTGAAGTTTCATTTCAAGTTGAAGTATTTGCCTGAAATACATTCTTTGGATTTTGTATGGGCTGGCTGGGAAGGTTTCTTTTCTCTCTCTCATTCAAATTATCACAAATTTGGCCCATTTTAAGCTCTAAACTTGCGAAACGTTGGTCGGTTGTCTTTTGAAGTTGTACCAAATTTTGGGTCAACAAACCGAAACTTTCTTCGAAGCTAGGCTTTTTCTCTGCAGGGTACTGCACATGCGGTTGCATTTGGGGGTTTCTAGGATATGAGTATCCTTGGTTATTATTTGTTGTTCCCCCTTGTACAGGCCCCTTAGACCATGAAAAGTTAGGGTGATTTCTCCACCCTGGGTTATAGGTCTGAGAATATGGGTTGTTCTCTTGTCTTTGGTACAAAACATTGGCTTGCTCGGTTTTGGATTCTTGAAATGCATGGAGGTCTGGACAAGTATCCACTAGATGGTCTGAACTATGGCATGCAGCACAAGTGGCCATTTCAATTTGACTACGGAGAGTAGGGATATTAGTTTTTCCATTCTTCTCTAGCTCTAGCTTTTCTATTCTCCTGGCCAATGATGTCATCTTTGCACTCCCTTCAAAGTCAGAGTCAATTCTATGAACATTAGATGCATGTTAGTCCTTTTTGGTTCATGGGTGGATTCCCACTGCTGAGTCTTTTCAGTGACTTCGATTAAGAAAGTCCAAGACTCATCAGCAGTTTTGTCAATAAATAGCCCATTGCACATGGACTCAACTGTAGTTCGGTTCTTAACATCTAAGGCTTCATACAAAATTTGCACAAGTCTCCATTTTTCAAAACCATGGTGAGGACATTGGAGCAATAATTCATTGAATCTCTCCAAATATTTTGCCAAAGTTTCCTCCTCTAATTGCACAAAACTATTCAGACTTTGACGAATTGTCGCAGTCTTATGGTTTGGGAAGAACATTTTGAAGAACTATTTCGTAAGAACATCCCATGTATGAAATGACTGTGGCTGTTGATCATACAGCCAAGACTTGGCCTTTTCTTGTAAATAAAAAGGAAAGTCTCAATTTGAGGGACTCTTCTGGCATTTGGTTGAAACGCAGAGTCCCACAAATTTCTTCAAAGTCTCTGATATGATGATAGGTATTTTCAGCATCAACCCCTATAAATTTAGGCAACATCTGCATGGTGCTTGACTTTAGTTCAAACTGACCAGCAGCAGCTGGTAAAACAATGCATGATGGCTGACTTACCCTTGTTGGGTACATGTAGTCCTTCAGACTACAGACTGGGTTTACTGGTTCTCCCATTTTCTCGGATGGGTCGGGACTGTCTGTCTCAGAACTATGTATTTCAACTAAGTCTTCTTGACTGATTCTAACTGGTCGGTTTTTTTGGTCTCTAAAAGACACAATCATAGCCTAGCTAGCATATTAAGCATGTTACCCACTCATCAGGAAGGGAAGTCCTATGCAATCACAAATAAGGCTGACTCCACCATAGTAAACCTACTGATTTCTAGCAAACAAAAAGTATGATGGCTCCACTTAGATTATTTTCTAGACCAGCTTCTAATCCTTCAAAAGGGAATTCGTTACAATCTGAGCAAACCCCTCTGGAATCAATCCGAGTTTAAGTAAAATGAATAGAGGTGAGGGAAGCTGCTAGAGCTTTGATACCCAAGGCCTCACCGCAATACAAGGCGACGCAGTCGCATATTCAACTCACAGAAACCATCATGAACTTCGAAGTATGCTTAAAGAGTAACCAATATTTTTCGAATGACTTTCCTACTAAGCTCGTTACCCTATTGGTATTGTTTTATTCCAAATTTTAAAGATTAGGTTACGTTAGGTATCGTTTTCCTAAGGCGGGCAAGAAGAGAACGGTGATGAAATCCAAACCCTTATCTTGTATGGCCAGTCCTTTCCCTTTACTAGGAAATTAACGCAGCCGTATTCAAGTCCTCGACATATATGCAAACAAAGGAATACAGTAACTCGCTAACATGGGATTCACGAGTGTTTCGACAAACTTACCTCCCGTACAAGACGGGGGATGAACCGTTGTTATCGACTCGGGCCACGACTCCTATGTCATGAACGAACCCGAGGGGCCGAGGTGATATTGTAATCACCGTCCTTCTCTGCAAACAGTTTGATATTTAATATTACCCTTCCGTAGGGTTTAAAAAAAAATATGAATGTCCAAGTGTCCAAGTCCAAAAAGATAAAATGCAAAAGAATTTTTTTTTACAAGAATAGAAAAATCCTAATACAATCTAAAAATAAATAAATAAATAAATAAAATAAACTTTTTTTTT
Organism: Papaver bracteatum; assembly: GCA_023529315.1. NCBI lineage: Eukaryota > Viridiplantae > Streptophyta > Magnoliopsida > Ranunculales > Papaveraceae > Papaver > Papaver bracteatum. Next base: position 631,852 of record JAJJWX010000618.1, on the reverse strand, counting down.
TAATATAAAAATAATATCTTCTCTTTCGCTCCTTTCGCTTCCTTTCCTTCGCCTTAACAGCTACTCAGGCACCTGTTGAGCTCAAAAGAGGTATTTAGGGCTTCGAAGTTTTAAATCAAAATCAAAGAATATCAATATTAATTGTAAAATTGACTCTGTGAATAGTTACGTTGCTACATTAAAATTGGTTTTTGTACAATGATTTATGAACAATGACAGGAGATAGAAACTTGAACTACACCGCTACCGAGTCCCCGGCAACGGCGCCAAAAACTTGGTAGGCTTATAAAGATACCTACAACTATGTATACTGCAAGTGCACAGTGTCGACAAGCGACACAGGGCAAGCACAGGTCGAACCACAGAGACTTGGAGAGTGTAGAAGTTGATTCTAAATCCTTACTAAGAACTGATTCAGAGAGTAACCAAAAGGGGTTTGATTTTGTCGATACGACGAGATATTGGCAAAGACTTAAACAGAAAGTAATTTGAATTAAAATATGCAATTAACTCAAGGTGTAAATACTGAGAATATGGATACTAGGGTATTCAAATCCACCACTAACCTATGATATGCATTCAACTTGTAATATTATTCTTGTCCTTACAGCAGATTCAAGTCTACCGTGTATCTAAGGTGTTTCTCCAATGGATAATTTAATCACAACGAAAGTATTTCTCCAAAGCATTAACTGTCTAATTAAAGCACAACTAATCTGAGGATCAATATTTGGTTAAGCATGAGTTGCAGCATAATCAACATAGAGATATTCTAACTACAATGGATACATGGCATACATTGTGAGAGCAAGATGTTGACAAACTTGGATTAAATTATATCTTTAAATAATTCTAAACTTTCAGGAACAATATACAAGATATGAATACATAACAATAAGTTACGGCTTCATCTAAACCCTAGCAAATGAAACTAGAACATGAATAACATTATAACACAACTGAAATTAAGAAACTAGTATGAACAAGCTATTCTTGGATGCCTCTTCAACACAACAACACCCTCTATTTATACACAACCTTCCTTGGATTCGAAAATGAGAGAGAGACACCAATTCAAAACTTCAATCTTCTCCTTAATTGATGCTTGCTTTTTCTTTTTATTTTAATTAGAATATAATTCTAATTTTCCTTAATTGATTGAGTGATTGAAGGGGAGGTGGCTCTTTTGGGGCAAGGAAAACGGATTTGTTGGGTCTTTTGTGTGATTTGGGAGGATAAGATGGGTTGCTAGGGTGTGAGACGGGAGCAGCGAGAGTTGATGCATTGATCGGAGATGCCGTTGGATGCACATTGGTTATATCAAATCCGATGGCTCAAGATGGAGACGGGCTTAGGTCTTGAATCATGGGTAGTTTAAACCTATGTATTTGTAAACAGGTTGCCACTAATGCGCAAGCGGGTTGCAACTCTTCCAAAGACGCTAGCCTCCAACTTTTCTGGTTATTTTGGCTTCTCAATTCATTCAAGCTTTATTTACTACCTAAAAACACAAAATTAATTAGTACAAATATTTATTCTTGAAAACAGTAAATATACAGAATTTGGGATAAAATATGAAAATAAAGCGCGAAAGATGAGTTAAGTGCCAATAAAAAGGTGTATGAATATGCAATATTTGGCACTCATCACTAGTGCCTGCCTACAGAAGATTCTACTAGCCGATGATGTGAATAATCTAATAAATGATGATCTTCGTCATCGTTTCCTACCATATGATCCTGGAAAAGATGTTTGTGCTATTATGGAAAACTTAAGATATCTGATTAATGACCAGAATATACATGTGGACTTTATTCAGAGTTTGTTTAAGCTATGGTCTGAATACAAGCATAAAGATCATCTAACTAGTAAGGGGAAAGGTTGTTTCAAATGTGGTACCCTTAATCACATTCCCAAAGATTGCACTGCGAACCTGATATATAAAGATCATGGCAGTGAAGATTCGAAAAGTGATGAAAGAAGGCATGAAGATCTTCGTCGACGGTGTTTGTCATTTCTTACTAAACCTGAGGAATTTGATCGATGACAATCTTCGTCGTCGTTTCCGACCATATGACCCTAGCAAGGACGTTTGTCTCCCTACAGTGAACTCGTGGTCGAGTTATTTTCAAGAATAGGAGCCTGATGTAGGACATCCTACTCTATTTCCTATTATAGTTCTTCTTAGAACTTCCTATCATATTTCTTTATTTAGGACTTCCTTCCCTAGTTTTAGTATGTTTCCTAGTTTGGTTTGATTTCCTTTTCTAGTGCTAATTATATTTAGAATCTTTGAAGCCTATATAAGAAGGCATAGTAGAGATATACAATTCTACAACCAATGTTATTATTTGATTAATATCAAATTTATCTTTAATTTTATCATTACTTTTGTGAATCTATTGATCTCACACTAGTTTTTATCTTTTATTGGATCTTTGATCCAAAACATACGCTTCCGCTACGTCAGAAAGAGTGAACCCACTATGGGAAAAAAGAAAACGAACACTACACGGGAGATGATCCCATGTGCAATTTTTTTTTTTTTTTGAAACCAGACGGGGAACTGTCCCCCGTCTAGAAAAAAAAAGGGAAAAAAAATCCAGACGAGAGAATGTCTCCCGTCTGATATTAAAACTCGATGAAAAAGAAGAGAAAGTGGACCAAAAGAAGGGGCATAGTAGAGAACTACTAATACGTGTCAAATTAACTCCACTTTGATCGTGGGAGTCTTAATAGACACGGAGCACAACTAATACATGTCCAAACTTAAGGCTTGGATGGTTGTTTTAAACATGTGTCAAATTAAAGTTTGTGTTAAACAGGAAAGCAAGTTATTTAAAAACGTGCTAGTGGAAAATTCAAACTTCAAACAGGAGACTGTCTCCCATGTATATCTCAAAAAACTATCAAACGGGGGACTATCCCCGGGATAACTTTATTTTCTAGACGGGGGACTGTCCCTCGTCTAGTGTTACACTACCGACCCCTCGTTCAGCTAAATGAGTGTATGGCAGTGTTGGGGGTGAAAGTGGGGTTGGTAGTGCCCATAGTGGCCTCTAATTAGAGCAAATTAGTAGTTCACTCGTTCAAATGGAAGAGTGACACTACCCATAGGATTTGCTCTTAGGAGTTCATATAAACATATGAGAAGTTTGTCTTGAAATTGCATAGAAGAATAGACACCATGGTATCGGAACCGTGTATGATAATACACAAACTTAAGACTTGAATCACGGTACATAAACACAAAGTGATTTAGTAATTAATGATGTTTTATAGGTGTTCATGATAGTTGTAGCAATGCCAAACATATTTATGAAAAATAGTTCATGGGCATCTGCATAATTCGTACTGGGTAGGTATGCGAAAGGGCATGCTACCTATGAACCAGTTAATGAATTCAGGGAGCTAAGGTACGCGTATTGTGTATGCTTACCCTTTAGCTATCCACAACCTCAGGCCCTGTATGCGCACCTCCCCTATTCACGAATCAGAACTCCATGGTACGCGTACTGCGTATGCATATCCACCCGCGTTCCGGAATTTCAGATATCTAGAGTACGCGTACCGCATATATGAGGTTGAAGTTACTCAACTAAAAGAAATGATCGATAAAGAAAGGTACTTTGGTCTCCATTTAATATACTATAGATGATTCTGTATTTTAGTATTTTTTATTGTGTCCATAAAGCCTAGTTGATGGTGGATTTTAGCTTAGGGTTAAAATTGTAAAACCTTGCGATGTGACGCCACTCTGTAAGGAAACGGAACCACGGGTGGTAACCTCTCTACTGGCATATTTATTGAGCCATTCAATATATTTACATGAAATTTATCCAGATTGGCGCATGTAGCAACCATCCCAGATGTTTTGTAAATTTCGGCGCCTTGCCTATATTCGCTTAATATAAGTTTCTTTGAATGCTTTTTATGCTATGTTCCCCGGCTAAACCCTTAATGTTGATATGGCATGACAATTTGTGTTCACTCATAGCAGAGTAACACGAATTTCCAAATGTCAAGGTTAAGGTCTTTGCATAAGGTATTCAATCAGAAAGCATGCTGCTCTCTGGCAATGAACTTAAAAGAACTCTGTGTCAACACATAGGATTCAATCAATTACTTTGCGCCTTGCGCAATATATCAGACCTTACTTGTCGAAAGTAAGCCTAGGCAAACTAGGAATTAATCCGCCATGGATTAATAGGGGAAAAAACCTTGCACAGAATCAGAAAACAGGAAGCTACAACAGCAAAGGGAGGCGTGGCCATGCCTTTGGCCAGCTGGCGCCACTTTCCATTGACCACGCCCCATCCTAAATCGTCCCTATTTCCCTCGACCAATCAGGTCGCTTTAAACACTCCACACATACATAAGTTTTGGTTGGGCCCATACTTGCCGACCCCATTTCTCATCGACCAATCAGGTTGTTCTAAAGCCGCCACATTCACACAAGAAGTGTAGCCACGCCCATGCTTGGCCGACCCTCTCCTTCCTACCGACCAATCAGGTCACTTTAAATGCACCACAAGCGCTAGAGGTTTGGCCGCGCCTTATGTTTGGCTAGACCCTTTTCTTGACCAATCAATTCGCTCTAAACTTTCCACCATACATTAAAGGCCAAACACATCCCGTCGCGCCATCATACTAACTGACAAGCCAAACGCACCCTGTCACAAACACATATCAAACGGCATGCCAACATGCCACTCTACCACAACAACATACCGATGTGCCACAAATAGTTCCACCACGTGCTAATCCTCTCTCCATTCGTGGCCAATGCCATAACGAACTCCAATTAGGATTTCATGATCGAAACAAGACTTTTGCTTCAGTAGCATTGGACGAAACCCTAATTTTTGGTCATAATCCACAACATGCCACGAGCCACTTCAGCCTTGGACACGCCGGCAAGCCCTAACTTTGGCCACGGCTCCAAGCCCCCAAATTTGGACACGACGCCAAACCCTAGCCTTGGCCACGCTGCCAAGCCCCCAACTTTGGCCACAACGCAAAACCCTAGCCTTGGACACGCCGCCAAGCCCTAACTTTGGCCACATAGCCAAATCCTAGTTTTGGCCACGCTACAAAGCCTCAGCCGTGGCCATGGCTACGCCACTAGCATGCCGCTATGCCATGGTTACGCCTGGCGCCACTATGCCAATGACGCCACTTTGCTTTACAATGAGCTATGGACATCCTTCCTCATGAGATGCAATCTCAGCCATACAAGTTCGCCACCGAACTGACAGGCTTGTGGCAAGTTTCAGGCGACCAGCCGCCTAAATCTAGTGGCCATGGCTACGCCAGGCGCCACTTGCACCCCGATGCCATTAGCATGCACGCGACATGCCGGCTATGCTACATTACCACTGGCATACACCAAAACGCCCCTGCGCCATTATCAGGCGCCAACACAAGGTATCCATAATCAACGGATACCCTCCTTCATGAGACGCGATCTCAGCCATCGAAGTTCTCCACCGAACTTACAAACCTGTGGCAGGTTTTAGGAGACTAACCAAAATGAAGCATAATAGCATCATGTGCTATTTTCCTGCGGTAAGTCCCTTGATTTTGACTTGCCAAAAGTAGCCAAGTGCTACATGTTTTCTACGAAAACACTCGAGACATCAAACATGTCATAAACTGGGGGATGCTCATCAGGGTATTGGTCTGGCGGTTTACAGCTTTTGGCGTGCAATGCGCCCGTTACAAGAAAGTGTCATGAAGCGGAACAATTAGTGGTGGTGAAAAGTAACGGTGTAAACAAATTCATTTTCTTCATCATGGAAGCATATTGTCTGACGGTTACACATTGTTTTATTCTTCCACCACTCAAATATTTCCACTTCCTACGAGACCAAGGTACGCTTTAATATGACTTGTATAAAGAGGCTTCACCTATTTCCACCCAATAACAAGTTTTGGTCGGCAACAATACAATATCCAGAAATTACCTTTTAGATTTCCATGCTGCTAGCCAGTTCTACTTTCAGAAACAAGTCGTAAACAACAAAACCTTCAGAATCAACAATTTTGGTCTCAACACTTTCTTCGCTTCCCTCCATAAGACCAACCATTCTCATTCACTTTGTGACCGAAGCAAGCCTGGAATGACCATTTCTTGGTTTAGGCTAGGACTGTACAAATTGATATATCGAATCAAAAGTACTCCCGTGCAGTGCATTATTTAGGGTCTAGACTCGTTTCTCACCCACACACCTAAAATTACCAAAATCAGCAGAAACGGTTTTCACCCACAAACAATTGGCGACCACAGTGGGAGATCAATCTTTCGGTTGCAATACTAATTTCCAATTTAATTTTTCAATCCCAATTTCAAGATGGTAGATCTCAGGTCCGGGTCAGCAACAAACCCTGAAAGCATTAGCGCTGAAATAATTCTCGGTATTAGCGTTCCTTATAGTAGCGTTAATACGCCGCCTGTCAACACCAGCAGCGCGGAGAATGTTCCTCCAGGAATTACACCTTCGGTCACCAGATCCATAGCCGCTGTCGCGAAAAATATTCCTTCAAGTGTTACACCTCCAGTCACCTGAGCCAGGGCCGCTGCTTCCCCCCCCCCTCCCCAAACGTTTTTTCAAATGTGACACCTCCAACCATCACCAGAGTCGTTGCTACTCCACCATCAGTACGAGAGACTTGGGTAGCCAGAGTGAGCCGACCCCATATTACCATTGCTGATTTGATGGAAAGACAGGAAGTTCTTGCTAAGCTCAGACGGACATGGCTTCGACTCATAAAGAGGTGCTTCTTTTTCTTAAGATACTAACATAGCGGCTACCACAGGAATCACGCCAACCAGAGCCAATGAGGAACACCTTCAATACTCCTGGCTCCGATGCCTCGGCAAGGCACACCTTTGTAGATGAAGAGACTTGTTCAGGGGCTCCAACTCAGAGGAATCAACCGTCCAATTTTGTCACACGAGAATATTTGAAACGACTTCTTCGAAACCGAGACAAAAGTGATTTTGCAGACATGCATCAGCATCAACCCCCGTATCCTCCGGAAGTACAAAGAATTCCTTTTCCGAGAGGGTACTCTTCTCCTCAATTCTCCTTGTATGACGGCACTGCTAATGCACGTGAACACGTCTATCGATTTTTGGAATCCTTGGGCAAGCACGAATACAACCATGTTCTCCATTTGAGGGAGTTTTCGAAGTCACTTTCCGGAAGAGCATATACCTGGTACAAAAACATTACACCAAACAACATATCCAACTGGGGCGACATGGTTATGGCTTTCTATAAGAAGTACTTCTTTGTGTCTGATCAAATTACCTTCTTAGATTTAGGGAGGATGTTTCAACGAAACAATGAACATCCAAATGATTATGTCAAAAGATTTAGGATTCAAGCGTTGGACTGTCACGACCCAAATATGACCGAACAACAATTAGTGGATTCTTGCATTAATGGTATGGTTCCCATCTACCGTGCCTTACTGGAGAATCTGCGATTCCAGACATTCTCTGAACTTTAGGAGGCTGTTAAACGGTCGGCCACAACAGCGCCAGCATTGTTAGAAAGAACCAGGCCAGCCAAGATTGAAGACGCATGAAAAACTCGAGGAAATAGATATCTCATCAACAAGCAATATAACACTGGACCCTCTATGAGCGTGGTAAGTGAAAGAGGAAAAAGGAAGGCTCCAGCGGAAGAACAACAATCCAAGCGCACAATGCTAGCATATCAGGCGTCTCCACCGTGAAAGACCGCATCTAAGGCTCTTGCGCAGTATCAAGAAGCCGGAGAAAAGGCCTTAGATTTTCCATTCCCAATTGAAGAGGTAATTGAACTCTTTGAAGCATGGATCCAAGATGATGCCATCAAGTTGCCTCCTATTAAACGCCAACCAACTGAAGATGAAATGGTGAATCCTAAGTATTGCCGCTACCACAAATTTTTCCATCACCTGACCAGTGACTGCAATGGGTTAAAGCGTATTTTCAAAGAAAATGTGGATGCAGGGGAACTTCAACTGGGCAATGAGGGAGTTCACAGAGATCCTCTTCCAGTCAGGAGTTGCATGCTCTTTGGGGACTATGTTTACAAAAATGTGCAATCAATCATGGAGCATGTATGTGAGATTATCTATTTCTCCAAGGCGCAACTTCAAGATATATTTACATCCCTTAATCGAGTCGTGTCGGGCAAGCGACTTTTTCCTATTGAAGAAACCACGCTAGAACCCCAAACTCTCTCGGGAAGCGGTGCTGGAAAATACAACCGGGGACTGCTGACCACGGTTTATCTGAAGGACACCGAGCTTGAAAACATACTAATCGACGCAGCCTCTGACTTCAACATCGTTACCATCAAAACTCTGAGAGCAGCAGGAATTTCGAAGCAGGAAGCTACCCGTTCCCCAATCGTGATCAAAAACTTGGAAGGGGAAGCAGTAGACGCATATGGCTACATCAACCTCAATATTAAGGTGGGAGACGCTCTAACACGTGGCAAATTCCACATTGTCAAAGAACTCTCAAATTACAACATGATTCTGGGGAGCTCATGGGTACACGACAACATAGAAAAATTGGGAGTATCCCCTCTGCCGGTGTCGACACCCGAAAGAATTTCCAACAAACCGTCCAACTTTGAAGAGTACATGTTTCCGTATCAACAACTTACCAATGTAACTCAATTATCTAGAGAAAGCCCATCGGCGTTCATCTGCAGATTCCGAACACAAGTCTGGTTAAACAACCCCTTTTGTTCCTAGCCACTTCTCCTCTCGGCCAGGCATGGGGACTCGGTCCAATTATCAACCCGGACGTCATTAAGAGATGTGAATGGGACACTGGGCCTTTCAAGTGCTTTGTCAAAAATTTGGAAGCTGCCGCAGTCAAAGATGATGAGCTCAAAAAGCAAGTGGTTTCACAACGCCCAAACCCGTTTCAAATTGGAGATATGGTAGTCAAAAAGACCTTGTTTCAAGTTGGAAATGTAACAAAGAAGATAGTCGCTCAACCTGATTCGCCTAAAGAAAAGGAAGACAAGCCATATCTAGTGGCAGATGATATCTTGGGTGGTTACTGCAAACTCATCAATGCCAACTTTAAAGGTGTGATGATTCACTCGCGATGGCTCAAGCCATTCAATACCTAAAATGCTGCTACCTTCTCCTCCAGTGTTCTCCTTTCAATATTTCCTCAGTAATTTCCCCTTTCATGCAATATTTGTAACTTCTCTAAAAATGATTGCACTGCTTGCATTCATGACTAGAGTTTTAAAATTTTAATTAAAGAACATCTTTCCTTAAAAACGTTTTCCCGAACCATCTTAAAGGAAAAATACCAAGTGAACCCAAAATCTCACAGAGTCATTACCCGTCGATTGAAAACCAGAGAAATCAAACCCCCACAAAAATCTTATTCGAAAAAAAAATACTGAAGAAAAGAATAATGCAAGAAAGAAGATCATCAAGCAGCGGCGCAGACACTTTCCTTTAAGAATCTCTAGCCACGGCTTTCACCTGACGGGTTTTCTCTACTTCCCTCATGACGTGTTATCCATCTTGTGGCATCTCACACTTCTACGCACTCAGGCGGCTGTAGGTGGGGAATAAACGATTTGCTATTTTTTACGGAATTGAAGAGTCAACCGTGTGGAGACTCCTTGAACCGAGCGAAATATTGAACCTTACACAGATGCACTGCAAGAAAGGAGTGCTTTAAGTTCGAGAGATCAATCTGTAAGACTCTATCCTAAACCAAGAACAATGGCCGTTCCAGAGTCAATTCGGTCACAAGAGAGGATGGGTTGATATGTACGAGGGAAGATGAGAAATACGTGAGATCAATGGTGATCTGAGATTGTAGGTGTGTTGTGATTTCAGCGTGAGAATGCTCTGAATGATTAAGTTTTGCCTGATTGAGAGTAATTTCTGTGAGTTCGTGTAGAAGAAAGATTGTCTGTATGAACTTTGATGAGAAATTGCTCGTTTAGGCAAAATGTTCGAATCTTGATCAATGTTGTTGTTTCAATCAGGATTCAGAGACATTTTATAATGCCGGAATTGAAAACACCATGATCCCATGAAGTGTGACAGTTGCTGGAATCAGAGAGTGGGAAAGTGGGAAATCGTGTTAAACCAATTACTCATCGTGCGGAGACTTGGTTAATTTTCCACCCATTACTTTGCTGATTCTTCCAACTGATTGCACGACTTGCTCACATTCTCATCGTGGGTGAACACACGTGTCGTAGACCGCCAGACCAAAACCCTAGTTAATATCCCCCCATTGTGACACGATTGAAATCTCATGATTGTGGAGTCAGTTGCTTACTTTGTGGGACGAAGAGTCCATGTAGTGCTAAGTTGAACACGTTGTAGCAAATGTTCCGAAACTCATGAATTAAATGTATATCTGCTGAGACGAGGTACCATTATGACCTAAAACGAGCAAACTGTGTTGCTGAATCGTCGAATATTGATAGTTGAACCAATATTCTTTGATCCGAGCAAATATTGCTAGTCTGAGCGAATATTTCTAATTTGAGTGAATATTGCCGGTTCGAGCAAATATTGCCAGTTCGAGCAAATATTGCTCGTTTGATGAATTTATCGGTAGCAGGACCGAATAAAATATTAATTTAATTTACTGACTGCTAGTCGAGCAAAATAAATAAAAATGTTAATCATGGAATCAACATAAAATTATCAGTGTGTTTGAATCTGCTCAGAATTACGTTTTTGCAGAGCTCCGGATTCAAAACCCTAATTTTACCGAAATGGTGATTTATTGCAAATCAATACAGAGTAACACATGGACCGGCTATATGGGATGACGGGTTCACCATGTATCTCCCAAATGCTCGAATGAGCAAAAATACCAAAGTCTCTTGAGGACCAGTTGGTGAAATAATGGTTAAATTCTGATTTAATTATTAAAATAACGCTCGTGTGAGCGACAAACAATAAAACCTGGTATTATGAAAATACAAAGGACCGACCAAGGGATTCCAGGAAACGGGAGACATGCTCATGTGCATCAGGGGAACTAAATCAGCTAACAGAAATAACAAAATGGAAGAACTAGCCCTCGAAGGATGGAGCACAAGTCCCCTCGGGTAAGACTATCTTCAAGCACTTCCCCCAGCAATCCCTCGGGAAACAAAGGTTCCATTCAATGGTGTTAGCAGCAGCAACCTCAACATTCCATCCCGAAGCAACCACAACGGCAACAGTGTCCTCCCCGACGACCGGTCCAGCATACGCCACCATGACCCCTCCGGTATCACCAACGACACCTTTGGCATCAACTTCAAAGGGTATTTCGTTTCCGTCATAAGCTTATTCGAAGGTTTTCTCGGTGACACTTCAGAGAAATTTTTTTGATTCATCCGCATCAGAGTCAAGAATCATGGCGCTCTCCTCTAAGACCCCCACATGTTCGCTTTTCCGTCGCTTCAACCTAGAAACAGTCCGATCCGCCCCATACCCGGATCGAGGAAAGGCTTTGCCACACTGAAACCTCTCAACATGCCAAGACTCTTCCTCGTTCTCTCGCCCCTCCTCCATGCTCACTGAACCCAAGAAAGTCCGAACATGCACCTGTTCTTCATAGGGATAGATGGAAGAGATGTCCTTAATGATTTCACTAGCTTCATGGAATGGAGATTCAATCCCAACCAATGCCTCCTCAAGAGAAGAAGATCGATCTCCACCAAGTCTGAAGTCCTTCTCCGAAGAGTTAAAGGTGCGGCCATCTCTGGAGGTCCCATCATACACTGCAAAAGATGGGGAAAATGATCAAGTTCCATCATATCTATACACATATAAAAAGAGGATAACACGAACAGAAAAGAAGAAGAAAACATACCGGTATGATCTTCTTAGCCCGAGTAACCCTAGTCGGGGTGCTTTTTGCAAGAGTCAGACCTCGCGCCTTCACTTGGAGAATCTGGATGTTTAGAGGATGATTCGTCTCTAGGCAAAGAAAGAAACTCAACAAGAAGAACCTTTTCTCAAATAAGGGAGGCGGTACAATTACGTTGGGTATGAATACGGAACCTTAAAAAAGGAAAGGAAGCAATGAGGGACATAACGCTTCCAGATTTTGGCATGGATGATGCCCTGATTGAAGCTGCGCGTGAAGGAAGGCAAAATAAGGAAACTTTTCTATCTGTAGAAACACCTACTCCCTCCTTGTTTACACCGGTCCCATCAAGCTCGCGCCAGTCTCTCCAATCTCCCAAGCCACACCGGTCCCACCAATTGCACCAAACTTCCCAACGACCGCCCAAGTCACGCCGGCTAGCACGATCAACTTCCCACTTTGCGCCGGTCCCACCAGCTAGCATGCTCAACTTCCCCACCTTGCGCCGGTCCCGTCAGCTAGCACGCTCAGTTTCCCAACTCGCGTCAACTTCTCAATGACGCTGATTTCCCAATTGTGCCAGCCTCCCGATTTGTGCAAAACAGCCTGAGGCAAGGATTCCAAATCCTATTTATAAAAAAGGTCAGACAAGCCTCCTCAATTTTCTTTACGATTTGCTGTTGCTAGTTTGTCACCATCTTATGCTTACCTCGCAACAAAGCTCCTGCTCCGAGCTAAGCAAGGGACTTAATGTTGATGGTGGTTTTTTAAACAAAGTGTAAAATTGTAAAACCCCAAATAACCTAATGTCACCGGTGACACATTTATTAGAACATTTAATGCATGTAATCAATAATTAATAGGGGGTATTTTTTTCCTTCAAATTAGGTTACAACGAACAAAACCTTAATTCCCCTCCGTGCCAATGGCAAATCATGCCAGCCACACCTAGCCCAAGCTAGACGCGCCATTCCAAACACACTCTGGCTTGGCCCTAGCTATGATAGTCACACCAAATGCGCCAAAGCATGGCAACCATGCTAGCCGCACCTCCGTGCCAACAGCAAATCATGCCAGCCACACCTAGCCCAAGCTAGCCGCACCTCTGTGCCAATGGAAAATCATGCCAGCCAAACCAAACGCGCCATGGCATGCGAACCATGCTAGCGCACCTCCGTGCCAATGGAAAATCCTGCCAGCCACACCTAGCTCAAGCTAGCCGCGCCATGCCAAATATACTCTGCCTTGGACCTAGCTACGCTAGTCACACCAAACGCGCCAATGCATGCCAACCATGCTAGCCGCACCTCCGTGTCAATGACAAATCATGCCATCCACACCTAGCTCAAGCTAGCCGCGCCATGCCAAATACACTCTGCATTGGCCCTAGCTACGCTGGTCACGCCAAGACAAACACCCTTACCTTGGCCCTAGCCACGCCATGCCAAAATAGCGCCCGCACCTAGGCTTGCAAACCATACAACCTAGGCAAAATTGGTCACGCATGCCATTGGCACATGCCAACACGCTCGCTGGTAGCTTTTCTTACCAAACCGTGGCCCTAATGGCCGAGCGTGCCATTGGCACATGCCAACACGCTCGCTAGTAGATTTTCTTACCAAACCGTGGCCCTAATGGCCGAGCGTGCCATTGGCACATGCCAACACGCTCGCTAGTATCTTTTCTTACCAAACCGTGGCCCTAATGGCCGAGCGTGCCATTGGCACATGCCAACACGCTCGCTGGTAGCTTTTCTTACCAAGTCGTGGCCCTAATGGCCAAGCATGCCATTGGCACATGCCAACACGCATTGCTGGTAGATTTTCTTACCAAGTCGTGGCCCTAATGGCAAAGCATGCCATTGGCACATGCCAACACGCATCGCTGATAGCTTTTCTTACCAGGCCGTGGCCCTAATAGCCGAGCATGCCATTGGCACATGCCAACACGCTCGCTGGTAGATTTTCTTACCAAGCCGTGGTCCTAAGGGCCACGCATGCCATTGGCACATGCTAAAACCCACGCTGGTAGCCTAACTTTCAAACCGTGCAACCTACCACCAAGGCATTCCACACATTCCATTGGCACATGCCACACACGCTACTAGCAGCTCTGACACTGCCACTTGCACTCAACGTGCAACCTACCACTAAGGCATTCCACACATGCCACTAGCAGCTCTGTCACTGCCACTTGCACTCAACGTACAACCTACCATAAAGGCATTCCACACATGTCATTGGCACATGCCAAACATGTCATTGGCACATGCCACACACGCCACTAGCAGCTCTGGCACTGCCACTTGCGCTCGAGGTGCAACCCGCAACAAAGGCATTCCGTACATGCCACACACGCCCCTAGCAGCACCACTTGCACTCAAGGTGCAACCAACACTCGAGACATCAACACAAATTGGGGGATGCTTTCCAGGGTCTTGGTTTGGCGGTCACAACTTATAGTGTACACTACGCTCACACTAAGAAAGCGTGAATAGGAATAAAGCGGTCAAATAAATGAGGAAATAATGGTGAAAACAGTTTCATCCATAAACACCTTGCGGTTACCACCTCCTCCCATTATTTCACCCTTTACTCTCTTCCTTCATGAGGCCAGGGTACGTTTCAATCTCGACTTGTATAAATAGGTCTTACCTATTTCCACTAGACGACAAGTCTCGGTCAGGAGAAAAATACAACACTCTCAAAAAAGGCAATTTTGCAAGCTCTACAAAAGCTTTCATCTCTTGCAAGCTTCCTAAGCTTTCACTTTATAATACAAGTCGAGACACTACTCTCCCAGAATAATTCTGGTCTCAACACCTTTCTTTGCTTCCCTCCCCAAATCAACCCTTCTCCTCCACTTTGTGACCGAAGCAAGTCTGGAACGACCATTTCTTTGTTTAGGCCGGACTTGTACAGTTTGATCTCTCGAATCTATAAAGTGCTCACGTGCAGCACATTTCTTTAGGGTTTAAACCAGTTTCTCACTCACCTACCGAATTTACCAAAATCGGCGGCAACGATTTTTACCCATAAACAGATTTGCTACATTTTCTCCATCTGCGAGACGCTCGCCATCTATTGGTTTCAGCACATGTTGACTTTGCAGCATTCCTTCTTCTCGATGTTCTATTGTATCCACCATCAGCTTTTCACTTCTTTGCTTTTGTTTGATGTTATATTTCTAATTTATGTTCTTCGCAGCCCTTTCCTCACAAGATTCCAAATCAATTTCATAGTACTTTTTTCCATCAATCCAATCTCCCTTTATAACTCCAACACCGTTGGGATGAGGAAACTTAATTCACTAGTGGAAAGTCGATGATACACCTAGAAGCCCATGCATCTAAGGCCGGACAATTAAGGCATTGTATGGCGATTCTGCGTCAACAATACAGAATTGAATCTTGGAAGATATCCCCTTCAATGTAATTCACATTGTAATTTCCCCTTTGGGCTTGTTGGCAGTACCATTGAAACCATAGATCTTATAAGTTGATGTTATTAGATCCTCATCTCTTCCTCCCATGGTTTTGTAAGTATGATAAAATAAGATATCCACTGAGCTTCCCGTGTTAATTAAAATTATGTTAATGGCCCAACAATCTTCAGCTTCACCATACTCATTCTCTTCATCTTCTTCTTCTATTTGTTTTGGATTTATTTCTAATCTTACCACTAGTGGGTTGTCATGCATCTCGCTAGGCTCAGGTACTTCTTGTGCAGTGAAAGAAATAATCTTCTTTTGTCACTCTTCTAATGGCGAGGCTTTCGTAATATTCATTATTTCTCTCCCATTCGCATCTCTCGCGAAAACTCTGCTTAGAACATTGTCATGGAAATCCTCTATAGTCTTGTACGAATGTATGATGGAGTTACAGAATAAATTCTTCGCTTTTTCTCCAACTTCTATTACAAACGTTTCTCCTTCCTTTGCCGTATTCACTCTGCGAATTTAAGTCTTGGGGGTAATTGGGTTGAGGTCGTGGATGTCTTATTAGAAAATGATTTAATTTTCCCTGATCTATCATCCTCAAAATGATTCTCTTTACATTCCTGCATTCATTTGTCGAGTGACCATGAAAATGATGATAATTTTTTTTTCTTGACTTCGATTATTTGGGTGTGGCTCTTTTCCCATATTCCATGGTACGGGTATGTCCTCCATCAAAATTATAGCCTCCCAAATTTTCTCTATGCTAGCATTTAGAGGTGGCATCTTAATTTCTTCCCATATTATCTTCTGACTTCCTTGCCCTCTATAATAATTTTGTCTTTGACCACCATAAGTCTCTTGCGGATGATCAAGCCTTTGAATCTTATTATTTCCACTTCGATTAAAGAATTTTCTTTCCATTTCAAACTCTTCTTGATCTCTGCTTCCCATAGCTACTAATTTCTGTTGATCATCATTCATACTCTTTTCTTGCTTCACATGCGAAGTGCTCGCTACTGTATTTATTAATCTGGGAAGTAAACTTGCGTTTGCTGCACCTGAACTGGTGTTCGCAATGGGATATGACTTCATCTCGTTTTGTTTCTCCTCCAATGAAATGTATTCTTCTTGTAACTCTCGCAGCTCCGTCATGGTGATGGTATTTTTGATTATGAAAATTTGTATATACAACAAATTGGTTGCGAACATAGCATTAATGAAAGATAAAATGAGGTATCTCTCATCTACTCTTCCTGCCATCTCACTACACATTGTCTTCCATCTTACAATTAGATGTTTTAAACTCTCGCCAACCCTCTGTTTTAACCCAAATACATCTTCAATGCCAGGTCGCGAAGAATTGTTACTTATATATGCTCCCAATAATGTAGTTTGCAAATGATTGAAAGAAGTTATAATGTTCTTAGGTAAACCTTCGAACCATTTTAACGCCTCGCATGTTAAGCTGGATGCGAAATATTTGCACAATACAGCATCATGGTTTTCCCATTGTAGCATACACCTAACATAAGCTTTGACATGTTGAATAGCACAAGTAGTTCCATCAAAGATACTGGTTAACGTTGGCAAATTGAATTTTGGGGGTATTCCTCCTAATTGTACTTCTTGAGTGAATGTAGTTTTCGCAGCTTCTTCAATGGCCTCATCAAGTTGCCTTCTGCCTCCCTCTTTTCTGTTATTTAACATTCCCCTCATTTCCGCTAACTCTCTCAATATTTGTTCATTCCCAGTTGAATTTTGCTCCATTGGTCTTTTCAGTGCAGCTTCCCTTTTTTTGCGTTCATGTCTTTCTTGCCTTGCGAGATTTTGTGCTTCTTCTTCAGCATCTTCATTCTGCCTTCTCCCGCGATTTTCTTTTTCACCTCCTTCTTGAATTCGCAAATGAGTATGCCTTCCATTTTCTCTTCGCGGTCTTTCTATTCTCCTTTGTATTCTATCATATTCTTCATTGATATTACCATTGTTGCGATTTCTGGCGCGTCTCCTTTCTCGATTGTCATGATTATTCTGACGCATTGCTTCTTGAAGCTCTTATTCTTCCACTTCTGCTCTCAATCTTTTTCTTTCACAAGTTAGACGTGCTTGTTCAGCATAATGCCTCTCAATTTCATCCTCAATTATTCTTCGGTTTCTTTGAATTTTCTCGCTCATGTACTATTCTCCTTCCCTCTTCTCGATTTTCTTCACCATCTTGGTTATTTCCTCCCTCTTGATTTCTATTATCACGTATACCATCCACAGTTTCACCACGCGGAATGTAGTGATCATTAATCATCTATTCTTCTCCATGATGCTACTCTTCATTTGGATTTTGCATTTCCTCTCGAATATTCTCACCAGTAATTCTCACAGGGGTATTTCGCCTTGCTTCTCCTCTCAATGACCTTGAACTTGATCTTGTAGTACTTCTTGATCTCCTACTTTGTAATCTCAAATTCTCCATTCTTAACTCGTGATTTTGTCTTGTTAAATTTGCATGTTCCTCTGCCTCTAATCTCCTTTCCTCTTGTATTCTTTGTCTTAAAGCCTCTACTGCTTCATTTTCGTCATCTCCATGAATTAATCCTCCAACCGATTCTTGATCTCTTCCCTCTCGCCTTCCATTTCTTAACTGTCGATTTTCTGCTTCTTCTATTGAATCTGATCGCCAAGTATGCACGCTCACTCTGTCATAATCCACAGTTCTATCTTGTATCGGTGTTTGCTGATTTGGTTGTTGAACTTGATTTTCTCCGTTATTCATTGTTCTTAATCTTGAAGATTCTCCTATTTCATTTGTCACTTCTCCAGCAAGTCTTTTACCCCTCCTTACGGTTGTTGGTTGTTCTGATGCATTTCTTCTTCTAGCCATTCCTTCAATTTTAATGTATTACTGTAAATCACGTAAAAATCTCCTCCAATTTTTTCAAATTCTTACAAATCACAATCTCAATTTTTGCTCAGAAACCTCCCTGTTTCTAGCACCATTATGTAGTTGCAGGAATTCCAAAACTACACCCCTCACAAGAATTCATAATAATTAACACATATTTGAAGATTAAGAACAACACTTTTATTGATTAATTCCCAAAAATGTTACAGGAAATGGAAGAAATCAAGAATACAACCGCTCTCTTAAACTTTCTCTCTCCTCAACACTCTCCAATTGATCACTCCCTTCTGAGTCTATCAACTCTTTTTATATAGGGAAGTTACATAGTGGATGACAGCTAATCTGTCCTTTAATTTCGGATTTGACTCGTGATAGTCTCGCAGCAGTTATAATGTTAATTTTCGCAGATGCTATAACCTTCGCAGGATTGTCATGCTCTTTTCGTCTTTCAGTCACTGTCATCTGCTACGTCATTCTTTGAGTTACTCTGCGACACTCGCAGCGTGTTGTTGAAGAGCTCGCATAAATGTTGTTTATAAATCTCGTAAGAGTATTATTGTGGCGATATTCTGATCCTACATAGCCCTTTGGGAGTAAGGCTAACCCCTATGGGCTAGATTGGACTGCTAGATTGGCCAAAAAGTGTTGCAAATCATGAAAAAAGTGTGGGAAAAAAGTTTAACACTCAATTTGGCTACTTCTCTCACCTAGCATTTGCTCGCAGCCCAACTATCAGCGAGATTGAAACGCTGAATAGTGCGGCGCTCAAAAAGTGACTATAATGCCGAACCATTCGGCGTTGAAGAAAAAATATGGAAAGAAAAGAAAAAAAACGTGGAGTAGATGGAGAGATGAAGTGATGTATTGGAAAGAGAGAGGAAAAAGTGGGGAGAGAGAGAGGAAAAGGTGGAGAGAGAAGTAAATGATTAGTTTTAAAAAAATAAAAATGTGGTGAGAGAAAGGAAAACGACGTTCGGTTCAGCGTTCGACGCCGAATTATTGTGCGTTTCGCTGCTAGATTTACCATCCCATAGGGATTAGGGGGTTGTCCTATCTGACGTGGATGATCAATCTAGCAGCTAAATATCTAGCCCATATGACTAAGCTAATAAGAACTAAACATAGCTGCCATGTCATGTAGTTGAGTCCATGCCAAGCAGTCAACATTTGCATGTAGGCCTCGACTACTGCCTGCACTGCACCCTCAAATTACACCGTGCCAAATGGACCCTTTGAGTGTCTGATGACGAAGGTTTTCTGTATACGTGGGATAATAGAGCATCTCGAAAATTCGAAATTAACTGCAAATGCTATTATGCATATATGATCGCCCACTCCTTGATAGGACCAAAGGAACAGTTGCAGAGCTTCTCCAATTGTTGTGATTTTTCAGGAGATGATTAAAGGTAAAAAAAACTAATTCCTCATTCCTTTAGAATCACCAAAACCCTATTTTCCCATCATTTCTCTGCAATTATTATGTTGTTACAGCAGGTATTCAATTTGAATTACATTTGGTCTTTCCTTTTGCTGGATTTTTGTTTAGTTTATGTTTGATTTTTGGATTATGAGGAAAAAATATTGGATGATAATAAAAGTCTATGCTGTTTCAATGAAGAAAGGTTTTCAATTCTCATTTTCATTTGTGAGGATTCAGACTTTCACTTTCTAGAGTATATATATTTTTTATATATAAATTTAGAGATATCCAAGTATTTTCAAAACCTTTCTCTTTTTAAAGTAAGAATGTTGAATCCTTACTTTATTGACCTATTTGGAGAAAAAATAAAAGAGAAGTGCTAAAAAATCATAAATTCGTGAAAAGAGTAAAGAGGATTGAGGACTGTGAGATCTGATAGCTATCATCAAAGACTATATTGCATGGTCTCCTTAATGGTGTGCTCAATTAATCAAATAGTATCGTGTTTAGGTTATGCCTTTAGAATGGCTTATGGGGAGTTACGATAAACTACTAATGAAACAGTATTGTTATGACCATTTGGTTTGAAATAAAGATATTTTTTTTTCAAATTAGATTGCATTTGTATAATTTCTGTTTAAGCTGCGAGTATATAGTGTTTTTTGCTGTTCGGCTTTGTGTTTCTTTGTCAAGTATTGGTTTTAGAATTCGATCTGTTTGAGTTTTACTCAGTCCAAGACATTTCGGTGTCAGTCAGACCCAACTTTGTTGGGAGTGCAAATTGAAGTAACACCGTTGCATACAACCTGAGTCGCACACATAAATTGGACTTTGCTTTCAACACATTCCAGTTCCAATCTTTTAGTTGGTGGTGTATTAGGTTGAACCAGTTGAATGCGCCAATTATGTTGTGGCTTAATGGTAAACTTTGAACTGGAAATCATTTCTCAATCAGTCGGAGTACTTAGCAGTCTCCATGGACACAGTAAGGCTGAGTATACTTTTGGACTAAAAGCTTGATGCACACCGTCAGTTCATTACTTAGCTGGTCTTTTTCCTTGATTTTTCATAACGATTTGTGACTCATCTACTAGAAGATTAAGTCTAGGAAATTTCTTGGTTTTCTTGATCGCGTTAGTTTCTTTCAAAGCAGGCAAGATAAGAGAAAAACTAAGTAGTACTTTTGTTTCTGTAACTGAGGGGTAGTTCAGAGAACAAGAATTAACTGTATTTCTTCATTAGCTGCAGTGATTATATGTAGGAAACCCCAAAATCCAAATTAACTTTAATCAACACTTATTGTCTGAGCACTACAAAAAGGAACTATATATAAAACTACAGTTTATCTTTTCTGCACTAGAGCACAACTGCACGGCTAATAGTGAGATCCTAAATTTTAGTTTAGCTATGAACTTAATAATGTGGGGAGGAACATGCTATTGAGAAAATGTGCTCCTTGTTTATATAACCTGTAGTACCCTAATTATACTGTATAAAAGAAGAGTAATGGGTCGCGATTGAGAAGATTGCTATGTCTTTGATGCAGGTAAAAGGAGTAACCTGACTGCAGTTCTCATTTTCTTAGAGATTCAGGGAGAGAAAGGACATTAGGAGGCATGTTGAAGTGATAACAAGAGGCAGGCTTTCAGACATCGAAGCTGCTGAATCGCTGGGTCCTGATGGTTCTGCGCCGAAAATTGTTGCTCCTGTTGGGTTTGTTGTGTTCAGAATTGATGAACTTGTGCTGTAATTATGAAATATGGGTAAGACCTTTTTCTTTGTAATGGGTAGTATGAAATAGAATTTAGAAATGATTGTGGAAGGGATACCTGGTTGATCCATACTGACATGCTCCGGAGCCTGCAAGGGAGAACAATGTTAAATCATATGATGACATAAACTTTGTACGAAATTTGCAAACATATAGAAACCCAAATAGACAAAGTATTAGGAATTTGTTTTTTGGATTAGAATAACGAGTATCTTCATCTTTAGGTTCGCTAAAATGAGTAACTATAGTAAGATGAAAATATCGTACTTGGGTCGACATTGGTGATCACAGCAGCTCCTCCAAAATTGCAGCTAGTAGGACTTGGATTCTTCTGGTAGTATTCATTGAATGCATAAGATGCATGATCACGAAGCGTATTTGGGTTATAACATTTTCCAGCTGTTTGAATTGCAGAACAGTCGGCTTTGCCATATCCACAGGCGTAGTCAAGTGCAACTTGTAAGGCTGGTTGTGAAGCACTCTGGCTTGCGACACACCAACTTCCACCTGATGATGATGCAGCAGTTGAAGGATTATTTGGATTTGTCATCGTTGGACTTGTTGGATTTGTCATAATTGGTCCTGTTGGATTTGTCATAGTAGGTCCTGGTGGATTCGAAAGTGGATTTACAAGTGGACTTGTATACGTTCCAGGATTCATTGGGTTGATTAAAGGAACTGTTGTGATTGGAGTTGTTACATCTTTTTCAGTTGTAGAGGATTTTGATTCAACTTTGAAGATTAATCGTCGAGAAGAAGCTGATAAAGGTATTAGTTCTCTCTTTTGATCCAGTTCTTTACTGTAAGTTTCTTCCATCAATGGCTTCTCTGCACCACTAAAACCTGCAATTAAAAGCAGCTTGTAACTCCATGAGAGTTTTGAGCAAATTCTAGTTCTTCGAAAGTAAGGAAATCTTAAACACATAAACTTAGATAGTTGAAGTAGAAGAGGATAGAATTCAGTGAAGTTTAATTAAAAAAGTTGCGTATCATTTCTCCGCATCGATGAAACCTGTACTTGAAACCATATCCTTATGCTAAAAAAGGTTAATATAAATCCATTTTACATTATAGTTTTTGAGCATTTCCATTAACAAACTCGCAACCTGTCTGATACATCAACTTACAGGAGGAAAAAGAAGAGATAAAGATAGAAATGGTCCAAATTGTTCTACGAACTTCTTTTTATATATCCTTTATTTAAGCATAATTGCATCACACAGATGACACTTACTAAATATTTCTTGAATTAATTTGAAAACAGGTACTACAACACCATAATCAGAAAACAGAACATTATTTGAGGAAACGAGAACAAAAAGAAAATACCTGAAAAGAAGAGAAGAGCCGGGAGAAAGAAGATGAAACTGTGCAAGACCTTTTTACTACCCATCACTCAAAAATTTGAGCTTCTCCTGAGTAGTTGCAAGGAAGATAGAGAATTACGATTTCTGATGCAAGAAATAAGCATTAATAATATTGGAAAAGAGAGATTATGTCTGTTCTTTGGATTAGTTTTATATTATACAAATTGTATGAAGAATCAGAGGTTTCTTGTATGGAAGAGAAAGAGGAAGTTAGAGAGAGAGAGAGTGTGTCTAAGATTTAGTGTAGTGACGAAATAGAATAAAAAGAAAACTTGAGAAATGAGGCATAGAGGATGGGGGATACGGTGGAAGGCGCAGGCAATAAGAGGTGGAAAAAGATGGAAAAAGTGAAGAGGCAGAGAAAAGGTAAAGAGTGAATTCTTTGGTCTATCTCTCTAAAATTCTCTGTCTTCATATTGGCTGATGATAAAATAACAAGGACGGCGAGGGGGCAGAAACAGTTCACTTTCTGTTCTCCGTTTTCATATTGGCTGATGATAAAATAACAATGATGGAGAGGGGGCAGAAACAATTCAGTTTCTGTTGTGCTGCTTTTCTTTCACTGTTTTATGGGACTAAATCAAATGAGATACCCAAGGTGGAAAAAGTAGAGAGGTTTGAATGATGGAATGCAAGGGTGGGTTGGTATAGTTGTGTTTGTTTGGTTCCTCTTTCATACATCCCAAAGAAATCAAAGAAGGAAAATGCAGTTGATTTTCAGTTGGTTTTGTCAGTGGGAAACTAGAACAACTAATTGTGGGCCTTATATGAGCAAACCAGCTAACTTGGAGAAACATGATCAAGTCTACCCCAACCATTTGATACGTATACTCACTCCACTGTTAAGTGTGTTTGATGAAACTGATTTTAGTATAAGACTGAACATTTTTTGACTCAATGTTTGCTTCAAGAAAACGAGTCTGTTTCAAGTAAAGAAGTGGGGGAAAAAAAGGCATTCTCGAGTGCTTTCGATTATAAAAATACCAAGAGCGTGAAAATCAAACTTTACGATTAATTTCAGGGAGTAGGAGATTAGGTAACATAAGTTTTTTCATCAATTGCTTTCGTACAGAGGCCATTAAAGTAGAAGAGTAAGACTATTTAACCTATCGCAGGCCTAGGCTGTGTGATGCACTTTTTTTTGTCTCCTTGATTCTCCAGTCAGCAAAAGCTTTTCTGCAGCTACGCTCTTAAATTTTTCTCTATACCAGAAGGAATTGATTCATTTGTGTAATAGCGCTGAGCAACGAGCTGAGATAAATGCATCGAGTCATCACTGACTGACAGTCGTGTAGACAAGACGGGGAACGAACTTTGAAAGTATGTTATCCGGTGACATCTTAGCCGGACGGTTACTGACACGTCTCTTTCTGTGCAGCTCCATATTTTGTTTTTGTGGTAGGATACAAAACCCTGTTTACCTGTCTTGTAAAACTCCAAGTCCGTGGGTCTTGCAAATATTACCTTTTTGGTCTGAATTTTGAATAATAGATCTCTTTTGAATACTGGGGATCTAAAGTAACAACACACGGACCTTAGGGTTTTGAATGGTTGATGGACGAGGAGGTTTTTCTTTATTTTTGATGGAGACTTAATTGGAGCATATAATTGTGATATAATAATAGCTAAATGCCCATACCATCATTTCTCCTAGCTACAAACAACACAAAAGAAAAACCAAAGCCGGATTTAAAAAATAAAATAAAAAATGCACTCAAAAGAAGAATCTTTACTCCCATTAACAAATTCAATTTGTGTTTATTCGCCATCATTAACATTCCATTATCTCATATTCTTAGGGTCCATAGCATGAATCTGTTTCGCCGACCTAATCTTATTCTTGCCTTGATCATTTCGGTAGCACTTTTTAGTTTATAAATAAGTACTAGTATAAATTTTGAATCAACCTCCTGAACCAGATTCAAATTTGTGCTTGCACCAAGTAATAATAAAAAAAAAATTGGTTGATAGTTCTTCTAGCATTTTGCCAGTAGAATGTGTTTTCTATTGTAATTTCAGTACATAGATGTGGAAACCTGTAGAAATGTAGGAGTTCGGAAACCGTTTAGCTAAGCCATGCAAGATTTTGCTGTCTGGACTTGTGCTGCTATAATATATATAGTGGTTTCAGTAAATGGCTTCTTTGTAATAGAAATGCATAAGTTTTATCTAATGAAGTGGTAATCCTTCAGGAAAGAAAATTGAAGTAGCTTTTAATAATATATATATATCAAGTCAAATTCACTAACACAGCAGTGCACTGCTATTGCCCTGACATTAAACCCTGATTAAGCCGACTAATTCAGCAAAATCATGACAACAAAAACCGAAATTATACTTAAACAACCAACGGATTTATTCGTTTGGTGACCGTGTACTAAGAGATTATCGGATGAGGTTGCGGACAAGTATGCCTTCGAATGTTATGCCCGGACCAAATGCCAAGGCAAGTCCCCATTCTTCCCCTTGTTCACCTCCGGATAGAGATGCTGCCTGTTTCCTCATTGTGAATTCATTTCTCAAGTTATCCATAACATAAAAGATTGTATTACTGCTCGCGTTACCATAGTCTATCAATGCCTGTCTACTACACTTCAACTTGTTTTCTTTCAACTTGAGATTGCTTTCGAGACGGTTAAGAATTGCTGGTCCCCCGGGATGAACTGCCCAAAATAAATCATTGAAGTCCTTCAGATCTGCATTCTCCATAAGCATTTTGCAGAACTCCTCGATGTTGTCCTCGATCTTTTGTGGAAGGTCTCTCCCGAGTTTAAAATTTATACCTCCCTCGGTAAGTCGACCATCTATTATGTTCTGCGTGCCGGGTAAGAATTTTTGCACAGCCACATTCAGTTCCATAAAGGGTTTCTCAATAACGGGAACTGGGTCTGCCCCTATAATTACAGCAGCTGCGCCATCTCCGAAAAGTGCAGCACCAACGAGATCGTATGGACGGTCCATATTTGGAGGGCGGTAACCTAATATGGTGGTTTCTGAGGTAGTTAGCAAAACACGACTTCCCGGGTTATTCTCAGCTATGTCTTTTGCGACACGAAGCCCTGTGACTCCACCATAACACCCAAGAAAGTACAGCATTACACGACCAACATCGTTCCTTAGGCCCAGTTTTGTAGCCAAGTAAAGATCTCCTCCTGGTAGTCGTATTTCGCTCGAAGAGACATACACGACATGTGTTATATCTTCTACTGACCTACCCCAATCTTTAATGCATTCCAGGCTTGCTTCAACTGCCATCTCAACGACTGCATCATTTGCTATCTCCAGCCTTTGCCTGATTGTCGATGTGCCTTCTTCGGCGAGTTCAGGGTATTTATCCAAGATTTCCTGAGACATAACAGTGTACCTCGTTTTTACAGTAGTGTTCTTACCTGCTTAGCAAAAACCCAATAAATGAGAAACAATTCAAAATTGAGATACAGTGAAAAAGTTTCATCGATCGACTACTCACAGAGACGTTCCAACTTTTCTTTAATGGCAGGGTCATCACAATGTGTAGCACGGAAGTAGCCTTCGACAAGGCAGTCTTGAGGGATAAGTTGAGCTGGAAACGCCTTCCCTAAAGCTAGTACGGTTGCCTTGCCTTGTCCTACGGATGCACTCATCGGACAGCTGCCGTTAGCATCAGTGATTTTTTCTGACGACATTCTCTAAGTATCAAATCAGCTGCAGGATTTTTAAGCGGTGATGGAGGATAAAAATGGTTGGAATGCAGTGGTAAAATGCATTCTCATGTGCGGGTATTTATACAGATTCATGATTCTGTAATGTTATCGTAGTGTGCCATTGCTTGGTTTGTTATTGGAAGGAGTTTGGTTTTAGATGAATGACAGACTATAATATTATTTGATTTTGATAAATAATAAAGGGCTAGGTTTGGTTTGGGTAGGAACTTGATTAGGTTGAAAACCTTGAGTGCATGACCTTCTACTTACTAATCAGCTACTAATGAAATGACAACAAACCTAGACCCTGGATGCATGACCATCTTCAAAATTTTGGACCTTGTCAAAAGTTACCTGCGAGCAAGGCGATCAAGATCGGAGGAATACTCTAAAACCTTAATGGTTAATCAACTTTGTCAAGAGGCCGTGAGTTTAACGTCGGAAACGAGCTTGACTAGCTACGAATTTCAGCTGACTAGATAAGTTACATGTGTATGGTTTTAGGACCCAAATTCAAAGGTGTCCAACCCAAAATTCAAGTCCCTGGAGCATCTACAACTGAGGGTTAAAATTTTATTTTTATATGACACTTAGGATTTTAGGCTCCCATTTTAATTAAAATCATCTCCAACAGTAGGTCCTATAAATTAGGAGGGGTGCTAAACTAAATAAAAAGGTTTCGAAGAAGTGTTAACTACACCTTTGGATGCACCTCCACGTCATGTTTTCTCTTTTAATAATTAATTTTAAGAAATTGAAATTTCTAACTGTTGGAGATAGTTTTTAGGAATAAGGTCCTAAATTTGTTCTCTGGATAGACCCCATAAATAAAATGACTAAATAATAAATCCACGTAGGATTTTTTGCACCTTCTGTTGGAAATGTTCTTAGTTTTTTTGGGCCCAACTCAATGCTCTGCAAGTTCTTGCAACCACTCTATACAGTTATGAAAGGCAGAGCTACTCAATAAACCCCACTCAAGCTCACCCAATAGTCACTAATACAGTTGCTTCTTTGGGTCTTATGGATATTCCTTACACAGGTTGCCCATTCACATGGTCCAATCACATAAATCAATTAAACCAAGTTAGAACAAGATTGGATAGAGTAGTCTGCTTGCCAACTTGGATGAACCTTTTCCTAATGCCATCCTTAAAAATCTCATACCCTTAGGCTCAGATCATGCCCCAATACTATTAAACACCAATCCTCAAAGTGAACCATACAAATTTTATGAGCACTAGCTATTGAATAACACCTCCAAGCAAGAAATCAAAAGGAGTTGGAAATGCATTAAGGGGTGAACTGAATCTTATAAAATTACAAATATGCTGAGAGAAACTGAACAAGGGCTCAAGAAACGGAGAATAAAGGAATATGGGTTCATATACATGCAAATAAAGGAAACACAAGATCAAATTCAGAATATTACAAATCAACAATAGGTGGACATGAATGAGTATCAAATTTACATCAAAGTAAGCTCAAGAATCTATATGAAATAAAGAATATATAACAGCTTTCCAGCAATCCAGAGAAAATGTCATCAAATTTCAGGAAAATAACTTAAAACTGTTTCATGTCAAGCCAATTACAAAAGAAGGTGTAATCAAATTCACTCCTTGAAAGACAAGAATGGAGAATGGAAGAACACAAGAGAAGAGATTTCTAAGATTCTAAGAGATCATTTTCAAGAAATTGCCACAACCTCTAATCCATATGAAGATCTAGAAGTCATGAATCTCATTACTCCATGCATCACTGAAACTGAAAATCAAAGGTTAACTGAAATTCCTACTGATAAGGAGATAAAAGATAATGTGTATCAAATAAAATATTAGGCGGCTCCAAGACCAGATGGCTTTCAAACATGATTTTATCAACAAATTTGGGCGATTGTTGATGATGATGTAATCAAGATGGTAAAAGAATTCTTCAAGAATGGTAAACTTCTCAAAGAACTGAATCATACTTTTCAAACTCTCATTCCTAAGAATAACTGCATTCAAACACCTTCAGATTTTAGGCCAATAAGCCTTTGCAATATTTCTTATAAAATTATTTTAAAAATCATGACAAACAGACTAAAACCCATTCTTCATAAGATGATATCCCCCTGGAAAGCTGTTGATGTACCTGGAAGAAATATAATAGATAATACATTATTGCTTATGTAGTCATACAATACATGAAGAACACTAAAGATTTCTCAGGTGTTGTAGCAGTCAAATTGGATATGTCAAAAGCATTTGACAGAATGGAGTGGAAATTCATCATTAATGTTCTAACAAGGTTGGGTTTGTCTGATAAATGGTGTCAGCTGGTAAATCAATATATATCTACAACAACTATATCAATTCTTCTCAATGGTTCTCCAACTGAAACAATAATTCCTTCAAGGGGTCTTTGACAAGGTGTCAGTTTATCTCCATACTTATTCATCATTTGAATGGGAGGATTTAGTAGAATACTTCATTTTGCAGTTGAAAATAAAGACATAAAACCCATATATCTTTCTACAAATGGTCATCCAATATCATATTTATTCTTTGCGGATGATTACATCTTGTTCTCTACAGCTAATGGCAATTCTCTAAACAATCTCAAACAAATAATTCTGAGATTTTGCAAGGTGTCTGGTCAATTGGTGAATTTAAACAAATCAAGTGTTCATTTCAGCAAAATATTAAGTGATGGAGCTAAGGAAGATATCTGCAGTATGCTTGGAATGAAGGTTATGCCTCTTGAACAAAAATACCTAGGAATAAATCTGTTTATAGGAAAAAATAAATCCAAATGTTTCAGTAACATTCAAGATAAAATGAAGCATAGACTAGTTCAGTGGCAAGCTGGTATGATCAATCAAGATGGAAGAAGTACCCATATACATGTTGTCACTAATTTTAAGGCTCAATTCCAAATGAGTTGCTTTATTTTTCCACAGAAGACTATAAATGAATTGGAAGTCATTCAAAGAAAGTATTGGTGGAAGAATAATAATAGTAAGGGTTAATACTTCAAATCCCGGGTTAGTGTTTCTGTCCTAAAAATATGGGGAGGATTGGGCTTTAAAAATCTAAAAGTCTTCAAAGAGGCTATGATCACAAAGATGACATGGAAATGATTCAAGAAAAAATAAAAAAATGGGTTGAAGTTCTTCAAGCAAAATATTTTAAGAATGGAAATGTTCTTCATGATGAAGTCTCAAGTAATGGTAATGCAATCTGGAAAAGCATCTGCACACATTTGGCAGATTCGAGATGGTAAAATAGTGTATGTGTTCAAAGATAACTGGAGAGAAGGATTTACAGCTCAATAAATACAAAACAACTTCTCCCCTGATTCAGTTATCCCTTATGATATGAATGTGTAAGGACCCTCAAGCTCGTCAACGCTATTAGACTAGTCAAGAGACGTTTTAGCCGTTAATAACTCGATTAGTTTAACACGAGCGATAATTAATAGAAATTAATCTAACGACGATCTAGATATGAAACTAGTATCGTTAGATAGATCTCGAAAAGTTACGTGGAATAGACTACTCGAACGTGCCATTCGGATATCGGACGAAGAAGATATTATCAGATTTATTTGAAGGGAAACGTTAACCGCTTTGCTTCCCTTATCAATTTTCGGGTGCCTTTAGAAATTCTGGTCGGCCTTATCAACCCAAACCGAGAGGATAAACTCATTATCTTTCTTCTTCTTCATTCTCTTATTCTTATCTTCTTCTTCCTTCTTCTTCTATTTTCTTTTCTCCTTCTGTTCTTCCTTCTATGTCGAATTCGAGAGATCAATTGGGAGATTTGTAATCGGTTGAAGGTGGAAAAGATCATGGTGTATCTGTTGGTGATGGCGTTGTTGTTTGTTGATGAAAGTTGAAGTGAATTATGGTTATGGAATCGATTATTGCTTTGAGGATTTAGAAGATAAGATATAGATATATCGTGAGTTGAAGAATCACGGGTTTAGGTTCAATTGAAGAGATATAACTGTTTTGATGAAGATCGAAGAGATTAGGGTTCCTGAGTTGAATTAGAATTCGAATTAAATATTGAATTAGATAGTTTTGTAAGATGGGTTTGCTTAATTGAGGCTTCAGAAGTCACTCTGGTGATGAATTGAGAATTATGAATTAGGGTTTGTTGGATAATTTACAGATGATGAAATTGAGGAAATAATTGAAGAATAAAGAATGGGTTTTTTGTTGTGAAGGCCTTAGAGCGGAATTAGTACTCGATTTCAAGTTTAAAGATGGTTTGGTAATTAAATTAGGGTTTCTGAGATTTGTTGAAGTTGTGTTGGTGATGATTAAGAATAGTTGTTAAGGCTGGAGTTAAACTCTGTTAATAAGAAAGTGTCGATTCGAAGATTGATTCAAGTCCAAAGAAGCTTTGAGGTAATTGTTTTACTTAGTTGATTTGAAAGAATTATTCATATTCTTAGTAGAGTATTTATGAATGCTTATGAAGCTAAGATTTGAGTTGATATGGAGTGGAATTGTATATGGTTGTGATTTAGGTTTGTTTTGATCTACAAGGACTAGTATATGTTGAAGATGAAATTAGAATTAATCTGGTAGTGTAGGATGAGCTGAAATGAATGCATGTTGATAACATAATTGAGACTAGAAATTAATTCAGTTTGTTGTGAGTTTTGAAATGATTATGAAGAGGGTGTAATGGGACTGTGGTCGTAGTTTAGTCTGTGTTGGAGATGATATGAGTATTTCCCTGTAAAGATGTGCCTTGTGGGGGTTTTCTGAGTCAAGCCAATTGAACTGAAGTGATGTGTATGGGTGAAGATTAGGTTATTACTTGAGAAGATGTGATGAATGCTATGAGAATGATTGCAGGGGAAAGTTATTGTGCTTGGAGTTGGAGTGGAGTCTATGGATGTGGTGGTGGTGGCTGTGTATGATTGTATTACCGTTAGTGGTGCAAGTAGTGGTGCTGGTGTTACAGCTCATGAGGTTGGCTGTGAGATGTTGAAGTTCAAGGGATGTGAATGAAGTGGTGTTGAAGATGTATTGGTTTGGTTAATTAGTATGAATATGATGGATTAAGTAATGCATAGTCTTGTTATAAGGAAGATTGATACAGGGGAGGTTACAGGTGGTGGTTAGTGTGGTGAATGATGTGTTCTGCCTAAGTTATTGATGAAATATTGGCTTCCTGAGATGTATGAGCTAAACTTAGTGCTATGACTATAATGGGTGATTTAGGCCTAAGGTGTGTAGCTGATAATGAGGGTTGTAGGTTATAGATAGTAACTTCAGTGGAGGCTTGTTACTACATTTGCAGGTAATCTATATTGTGTTTGTAATTCATTAAATTATGAATTATTTTGAATGAATGTAATGTGAAATATAGTTAAGAGTCTTGGTGTGTTGCACCATGATTGTGCCTTAGTGTTGTTTG